>CM063501.1:24764402-24866902 GCA_032207245.1 Pardosa pseudoannulata
ATGTAGTAGACAAGAACATTCGGCTTCGTTTTCCTGTATATACCATTATTTTTGTACCCACAAACAAACCATGTTGTTACACTATCCCGTACTAGTACGTGACCCGTGCTCAAGTATCAATTGTCCAAAAATGTACTAGTACGTGGCCCGCGCTCAAGTATAAATCGTCAGAAATCATACTAGTACGTGTCCCGTATACAATGTGTTAATATGCTTGCACCTTGAGCTCAAAGCTTCTGTGTAAGGGGCACTTTTTGATTGGAAGTTAACCTAAACACCTAAATCTCATATGAATCTCTTGATTTAAATAACGAAGAAAAAACCGGCAGTTCTATCTTTTAACTTATCTGATACCCATTTCAAAGTAACCTTTTATTTCCATTGATTTATTTGGATCGAGCAAAAATCTCATTACTATCGAGAGTGGTACAAAATGGATTTCTGTTCGGGGTGTCATTTCGGTAATCGATGATTTTAGATAGTCACTCATTCCAGTGTAGATTATAACGAGTCAAACATACTAGTCTACCTTGTCAAAAGCCTTTTCGGCTGACTACGTGCAGTATGTTATTAGATTAATCAGTTTCTTCACTCCTGCGACGATTCTGGCTTGTTTACACTGTTCCAGATGCTTACCTTTTCAATTGTACCGCTAGAAAAGTTGCATCCACAAATCAGTAAATAAGAAATAAGTACATTGGAATTATTCAGTATAGCAGTTGCAGCATCATAGGATTCAGTGTAATAGTGTCTCGCACGGCAAAAGGCAATATTTGAGGTTTATAGATTCAAATACTAAGCCAAATAAATGACAATTGAGTTAATTAAATGTTTTATAACAATCTAAATTCTTAAATGAAACATTCTCTTTGTCATTTTGTTCATAACAGTCCAGTTGATCCAAATAAAATGGTAGTTTTCCGGTGCATCACATTCAGTTTGAGCAGCGGTAGCTCAGTCGGCAAAGGCAACGATCTCGTAACTGAGAGGTTGCGGGTTCGGAACCCGAGCCGGCCTAAGATCCTCTGTGTTCGTCAAAGGTGACTGGGGCAAGTAAAATATGTTTCGTGGTCACAATCTCCTAAGTTCTCAATTAATACCTCTAGGAGTGGCAGGCCAAGTATATATGTTTTCTGCTTGGTCCCTGCTTCAAAATTACGAGGACCTACTTGGGCAAAGTCGTTTTTTCACCTTAATGGTGCTCATTAAAACGAAAGGCGCACCCCTTAGCCTTAATACGAGAGCCTTCAGGCCTATTCGTACTTGGTTTGCCCAAGTGACATGAGAAACAACAACAAAACTATCAGTTTTGTTTGTATCTTAAGTGACAGAAACAGAATGCAACATAATTTGAAGCATACTTTTGAGCTTGATAGAAATAAATCTTTATGAAATTTGATCTCCGGATATAATTCTAGTATACTTAAGAATAAGCCAACGCATTTCTTTATAGATAGAACATATATAATCTACGTTTGTACTTTCAAATATATTCGCATTTAGTCTATTTTATTTGCATATTTGTGTTTGAGATATAGTGTGTATTTCTAGGTGTCTGTATGAGTAAAATTCGTTGTCCAATTTCTTTTCACTTGTGAAAGATTGCGTAAAACTTTGTGCTCATTGCAAGTTTTCATCTTATGTATTGTCAACATCCTCGAAATGAAAAGTATTTCCTCAAATATTAAAATAAATCACATAATTAAATCATCTTTCCCCTTTTAGATAGTTCAAATTTGAGAAAACATTTGTTTTTGCACTATTCAGGTACAACAGAAAACCTCATACTAAAATTTAACGTCTTAAGTCCCAACTGGACGAGGGCTGAATCGGTAGAGTTGCCTTCAGGTCTGAGAAATTGCTGGATCGAATCTCACTGATAAAATGAATGTTCGTATCAGGTCAGATTCCGTTTGTTTTCATTCTTTCTTCAATTTCCTTTTCTTCTTTTATAATCCTGCTCTTCTACGCTGATCAGAGATTCCGTCATCAAATGGCTGAGTATGTAAAAAGTATTTAAAAGAATTTTTGGTTTTGGTTTGGAGCGCTACGGTCTACTGTTTTGCACACGAGGGCTAATGAGACCGGGACCTACAGTTTAAAGCCGATTCCGAACGGCTACAACATCCATGCCAGCAGCGGGATTCGAACCCGCGAACTCCGGTTCCGAAGAGCAGCGCTCTACCATTCGGCCATCGTTCGGCAGTAATTAAAAGAATTTATAACATAAAAATTAAGTTCATGACCAAAAGGTGTATTTTCGACAATGAATAAATACTTATTTCTAGTATTGTTATTGTCTTGTGCCATTTGGCCAAACCTAGCACGATTTTAAGGCAAAAGGGTGCTTCTTTTGTTTTAATGAGCACCTCAAGTACTTATTTCTAGTAAATATTTTAAATTAATTTCTACAATAATTATTTTTACAAAGCAAATTTGGAACTACCTAAATAAAAAAATCTCCTTTTGGTAGCTCCAGTTTTTTATTAAATTTTAAATTTAATTAATATTAGAATTAAAGCAGCTACTACACTATAAATTAAATTGAATGGTAGATCTCTGCTGTTGGACTGAGTAATAATCTGAACTATGAACTGTATTGAAAGAAAATTTCTCTCCAGTTTTTCAATGAGTCTTGTCAGTTTCGATGGATATGAAGGGGTGACAAAGATAAAATATTAGTTCCAAAATCAGATCAAAATCATTGGTTTCTTTAATTACCAAAGGTTTTGTACATAAACATCTCCACTAGAAAAATCCAATTTTTTTAATCGGTTATCTTTTTGCTTTCTTTCCTGAAAGAGAATCTGATATTATTAATATCTTTCCAAAAAATACATTCTTATAACATTAGACCCAATAACTTTTATCTATTAGCTTTTCATATCCAACTTTTTTTAATCGGTTTGATTAAGAGTATTTTTTATATCTCACATCTCAGGAAATGATCTATAAGTTTGAATAAAAGCAAGAAGAGCTTTTTCTGAAGTACTGAACCTGTCAGAAAGAGAGTGAACTGAGTAACTATGATTTTACGCAGTTAATTTTACAGTTATTATAACAAAAGGAGTTCATTTACTCAGACCGAAGAACTGAAGGAATATCGGCTCAAAGCTCACAGTTTATCTTTCAGTTATAACTTTACACGGGAAAACTGCCCAGTCTAGTTGATAGCAATTTGGCTTGGTTTGGAACTCTATGGTTTACTGTTTTGCTTAAAAGGGCTAATGAGACCGGGACCTACTTCTTAAAGCCGTTTCTAAACGGTTACGAACATTCCTGCCAGCAGCCGGTTTCCGACCTGCGAACTAATATACCGAAGAGCAGCTCTCTACCATTCTGCCATCGTCTGGCTTTAGTTGGCCGAATGGTAGAACGCTGTTCTTCGGAACGGGAGTTCGATGGTTCGAACCCCACTGAGAGCATGGATGTTTTTAGCCATTCAGAATCTGCTTTAAGCTGTAGGTCCCGGTCTCATTATACCCCGTGTGCAAAGCAGTAGAACGTAGCGCTCCAAATCAAACCAAACCGGCTTTAGTTGACAGTGAGTAGGTCGTTTAAGAAATCCAAACTTTTTTTAGCAATAATCAGGGGCATCTGATCAAGCAATGAAGAAAAGTTTGATTCAAAATATAGATAAAGTAGCCGTTTGACTCGGTTTCTATAATTATTTTTTGATAACTAAGAAAGTCTGATGGAATTAATGTTAAGCTTTATTTAAAATCAAACATTTTAACAAACATATAATAAAATTCATCAAAATGTATCAGCGTATTATTATTGGTAACTTATATGATTTTAGTCCTTTTGCGTAACTCATCGAAACCGTTGCTTAAAAGCCCTAAATCTTCAGATTTCTTTCCGATCCCCAAGTTTGGGTTGTTCGGCAATCAATTCCCGTTAACTCCTCTCAACTCTCTCTTTCTCATTGTATTCCCTGAACGTTCCTCGTAACCCTAAGAAGCTAAAAAAGAAAATTAAACAGGGATCGCCATCTGTTATAAGCCTGAAACCGGATTTAAAAGTGTCACGGGTAGAGATTTCTCATGAATGTACCACCTGTTGAAAAATTCCAGCAGCGAGGATTGGGAGGGGTGAAGATGAGACAAGAATAAAAAGAATCATTTCTCGTTGAGCAACGGTGCATCAATAACAGTCGGGGCTTAACGAGAGATGTTTTCTATGCAGCAGCTTTTAATATAATTTTTTTTACTTCTTTATAACGAGCTTTCGATAAGCTCGAAATTGATTGCAACAGTTCTTCTTAATGAACTTTTTCTCTTTTTTTTTCCAAGCATACATTCTTTATCAAAAATTGTACGATATTTTATTTATTTTACAAAATTTTTGTAAAAAACATTAAGACATTTCATTGAAATTTTCCAAAAAAGTCACAAATTTTCTTGAGAAGTTAAAGTATTAACGTACAATTACGTATAATAATTAACGTAAAACAAATATCGCATTTGTTATAGTACTTATGTAAGTACTTAACTGCACTATTGTTAGTTTATGGGATGATTTTTTTAAGTTCCCCCTCCTTTCTCTCTTTATATATATAGGATGTATAGATGTATATACATATGTAATAAGACGATGGGTGGTTGCAATCATGGCCCATAAAAATGACACCGTTTTAATTAAAGACCTTTATTAACAGAACGTTGGAGGACGGGTTCCCACTTCATTATAGGGACAGGTCAAACCGAGGGGTCAGTTAACAGGAAGTTTTAAGTAAAAGGCTCATAACAGCTGGGTCAATATCTCAGTTAAAACCTCTGAGAAAATCTTTAGAAAAATCTGCCTCCGATAGCGTGCATCCCCTTTTTGTTTGGAAATTTCCTAAATTGTTCGCTAGGGCAATGTAGAATAATTGGTTAGACTCATTCTCTGAGGGCATGAACTGTAGCACCAGAGGTCAATTTAGGTTAAGTATTAAAACGGGAAAAGCCAAGGGATGCGGGAATTTTTGCCCCTGATTTAAAATATGAAAACCCCTGAGAATTTTCTCGGGCCGTCTTTAGGGTTTTATATAAAATTCTTACATTAGTTTCCCAATCTACTTTTACTTTTCCTAACATATATATGTATATATATGTATTTATATGTGTATATATATGCATGTATATATGTGTATATATATGCATGTATATGTATATATATATATATATATATATATATATATATATATATATATATATATATATATATATACCTACTTACTTAGGCTCTGCACGTCTCATGGCGCATAAGGCATTCTGCCTACATCTCCGTGCCCCCTGGTCCTTTGTCCGATATCTGGCCTTCTACAATCTCTTAATTCCAGTTCTCTCAAATTCCTCTGGCATCTGTCTTTGCCAAGTCAATTTTGGTCTTCTCCTTTTTCTCTTACTATCAGGAGCCCAGGAGAGCGAGATTGCTCTAATTTCTCTCTTGGTGTTCTCAGCACATGGACAGTCCATCGCCATCTCCTTTCGTTAACTTCATATTCTATTGTTTTAATGTCTCCTTTATCCAAAATCAACTAATTTCTTATTTTCATTGACCAAAATATTTTAAAGATTTTTATAATACTACTATTTTGGAAGACTTTAAGTTTCTGAATGTCAGATTTTCGTATACACCAGGTTTCTGCACCATATAACAAAATTGCTCAAACTATTGTTTTATAGATATTTACTTTTGTTTGGTTTTGGATGTTTGAACATCTCCATTTTTTAAGGCTTTTAAAAACTGTTCTTTCCACTACGATTAGGTTTTAAATACCTTTTTCCATATCTCCATTACAACCCAGGACATAACTTAGATATGTGAACATTCACATCTTCAATTTCATCCTCGCCAATTTTTAATTTTTTTTAGAGTAGGCATTTATACTCATTGTTTGGGTTTTCGTTTTATTTATATGCAACCCTACATTATTTGTAGATTTATTGAACATTTCTGTCTTATTTTCAAGGTCAGAGTATTTTGAAGAAAGCAACACGATATCATCAACAAAATCCAAATCTTCTAGGACAGTGTTAAATCTCTATCTAATACCTCTTTTCTGGACTACAGTCCTATTTCTCATAATCCAATCAATTACAAAGATAAACTAGAACTTTGACAAAACACCTCCTTGTCTAACACCAGTTATTACTTCAAACACGTCGATTAAAACTCCATCCACTTCTACTCTTGATTTACTACGTTGGCGTGCAAAACTTAAGCAACAGGTGGGTTTTTGGACCCACCTGTTGCTTCATTTTATGGCAAAAAACCCACCTGTTGCTTAAGTTTTGCACACTAGTTATTATGATATACATCTTTTATTATATTACTGAATTCTTGAGGTATTTCATAATTTCTCTCTCTCTCTCTCTCTCACACACACACACATATATATAGTATATGCATTTATATACAAATATATCAAAGAGTAAAAAAAACAACTGGTATACCTGCCTAATATCATGTAGGGCCCCGCAAAAGTACTACAACACGACGCGGCATGGACTAGTCCAATGTCTGAAGTAATGCTCAAGGTAATTGCCATCATGAATCCTGCAGGGCTATCCATCAATCCTTAACGGTACGTGGTGGTGGAGATCTTTTGTGAACAGAACGCTACTAGAAATCCCAGAAATACTCAATTCTGTTCATGTCTGGGGATTTTGGAGATCAGCGGAAGTATTTAAAGTCAGAAGAGTGTTTCTGGAGCCACTTTGTAGCAATTTTGGGCGTGTGGAGTGTTGCATTGTCCAGATGGAATTTCCCAAGTACATCGGAAAGCCAATGAACATGAGTGACGGCAGGTGATGAAGTAGGATGATTACTTCCGTGTCGCCTGTCAGAGTCGCACCTAGACGTATCAGGAAACCCATATCTCTCCAACTGTACTTGCCCCTTACCACCACAAAGCTTCCACCCGCTACAACACTCCCGTTTACAGTATAAAGACCCCTGCTATGGCTCGAAGATTATTAAAGAAGTATCCACAGGGATCAAATCATATATAAAGCCATGCTCAGAAGGGATTCACACGGTGCAGTTAAAATAAAACAACTAGATCTAGACATAGGAATATATTTAAGACAGTATAATGAAAACAATAAACATCATCCTAAACAAACATCAGCACCCTCGATGCAATCGAGCTTTGTGCTACTGGCACACTGACTCTAATACAGGCAGACAACATATACAGATATTTGCATATTTACAAAGATGATGTGTTGCCACAAATAAAGCTACGATAATTTTAAAACTTTACAAATATCAATACAGATAAATGAATTCGTGTTACAATATGTGAAAATACATTGCAATATTTAAATCACATACAAAACATTATTTACAAAGACTGAACATTACGTCAACGGCCTTAATCAGAAAAGATGCGTATGAGGTCAATCTTCAGCAAATTACGTGATCACCACAACGAGCAGGGTACATGGGCTCATGAGGTTGTCTCCATACCCGAGCACTTTCATTGGTTGGATACAATTTGAAACGAAATTCGTCACATCTGGCAACGTATTTGCAGTCATAAACAGTCCAATGCCAGTGTTGACGGGCCCAAGCGAGGATTAAAGCTTTGTACCGTGCAGTCGTCAAGGGTACACGAGTGAGTACTTCGAAAGTTCATATCGATGATGTTTTCTTGAATGGTTCAGATGCTGATACTTGTTGATGGCCCATCATTGGAATCTGCAGCAATTTGCGGAAAGATTGCACTTCTGTCACGTTTAATAATTCTCTCTGTCGTCCTTGGTCCTATGTACCCACGTCAATATCACCAACCCCAACAAGTATAACAGACAAACAATAGAAGCTTGAAGAGTAGGGGGGAGTTACCAAACATCCGTTCGCATACTCCACAACAAAAAGACGAATGTAATTCGTAAATACACTAAATGGATAGATATTTCCTAACGTCAGTAATAATAAAGAAAGAGTTGTGACAGCGGAAAATTTTGGTTTAGAACGACATTTTTGTAACACGAAAAATTTTAATATTTTGAGTATTAACGAAGCGAGTTGCTGCCAGACGGCAGTATTTGAGCTCTGCACAGACGACACGATTACCACAAAAGAAAACTAACTATGTAACCTTGAAGAGAATGTGCAAATGATAATTGTAGTGATGCATCAAAGTAATAAAAAATATGTGTATGATTTAATAGATATACATAGTGGCGTAGCAAGGGAGGGGGGCGGGGTTATTCCCTGACGTCACTTACAGAAAGGGAACCAAGTGCATCAAAGGTGATCTGCACATTATATTATCATTTATTTTTTCGTGGAAGAATATATATATATATATATATATATATATATATATATATATTGTGACCCGGGCACCAGTCATCCCTTCTACAGCACTGGGTGTATAAGGAAATCTTGTGATATTCAAGTCAGTTATTTTATATGTTCTTGCCCGTGACTTGAGATTATAAAAAAAATTAATCATAGGAATATTATAAGAAATAACGGGAAAGGAAGTGTACCTTGTCCGTTGCATCCAAACTGATAAGGATGATTTACCATGATCTAAAGAGTAAAATATTAAGTGCATTTTTATAATATCTCTAAGATGAATTAAGTTTAACATGCTGGAAAGTTAACTTCAATGTGTGTGGTGTCGCCATCTACAGAGTTTATTTAGAAATAAAAGTAATAAAAAATATTTCTATGCTCATAATTTCATAATTACTAAGAACAAATTAAAATAACTTAGTTTAAAAATTGTTAAATATGTATGCACAAGAAACATGAATTTATATACAACACAATTTTTAATTTCCATAATTTTCCCTTGTATGGGAAATGTTAATGAATTATAGCACATTTTGCTCAAGTTACAGCAAAACAAATAAAATGACATCATTTTCTGGATAAATATACTAAACTATTACATTATCTGTATCAACTGCCATGAATTCCATGCCACTGGGATTCTTTTGAATTTTACAAATCCTTTACAGTATTCGAGAAATGGCGACAAATGGCATAAAACTGCCAAACTTTTCACAGAAAAGTATTTCTATTGGAAAAATGACAAATTAAATATTATGCATTGAAAGTCCCGATTTCGGGCATAATGAATCGAAATACCGTTCTTTCTCTTGCCTGAACTCAGATAGGGCATTCCATAACTGGCACATTTGCGTTGCCACAAGCAAGGGGTTAAATTCTAAGTCCTTTACAGGCGCTCTTAACACATTGAAGACGGGAGACGGAATTCCCGTCTTTTATTTTTCAAATGCTGGCGACAAATGACAGAAATTCACGTTTTTTTATTTTTTTTTATCACTTTAACAAAAAATGTGCGGGAACTGAGGCTAGACACTTTACAGCGCATACCGTCATCAAAGTGTTAAAATCTACATTAAAGATATCTTTATGCTTCTGAATTCGTGAAACTAAAAGTATCTCTTTAATGACTAGTCTCATTTTAGATACCACTAAAATATAACTTGTAGAGTTTTTTTTTTCTTAAGGAGTCTTCCGTTTGGAAGTGGGTAGAGTGAAATCGTATAAATCTAAAAAAATATACGTTCCTATTTATAAATTTTCCATTTGTTTTGGATCGACACTTGATGATTTTCAGAACTGCGCACATCAATTTACTTTTTTGGCAGGTACATAGACTGAAATCGGGACAAATTGATTTATCTATTATAAAATTAAATTTTCAGTGCTTACTTTTCGTGTAATAGCAAATCGTTTTACATCAATGGCATCTTGTGATGATTAAAATAATAGCTAATCACAAACGTGCGGTGCTTAATATTCAGAGTTGTTTCAACTTCCAATTTTATATCTTGCAGACCATAACTTAAGTTTAAGTTATGCCTCGATATGTAATAAATAGAATTGACTTTGAACTAGAATATTTCGATATTTCAGATCTCCGCTATATTTTTGGGGGAAGTTTCTTGAAATGTGCCCCCAAATGAAATGAACTACATAGACGGAAGTTGGCATGCTAAAGCATCAATAAAGACTTCCATTAAGCTAGAACAAAATCAGTTAGCAGGAAGGAGTATTCATCTAGCTGCTGTGGCAAAATATCGATGTACTTCTGGATGTCTGAAGAATTTCCATCTATGTCCAGCAAGAACATTTCTACTACTCAGCGTCATGATTTCAACATTCACAAATAATTTCCTAGGTCTGAATACTGTGAATGTCGTACTTAAAGGTAAGAATTCATGTTAATGATTCAATTGTAAACAGGTTTTACATGCCCACTTTAACAGGTATTAGTTTTTTGCTTGTGAATCCATTGATCTAACTTTGAAGAATTCAAGTAGTATCTTTTGATAAAATTTCATATCTGCCGAGGTAATGTGTTGCAAACGCCGTTAACGACTCATCAGTCATTGGAGTATCCAGACTTTGAAATCTTGTCAATACTTTACTAAAAAAATCTTTTTATTCACTTTTACGAGACTCTTAAAACCCTTTTAATGCATTGCAGTATACCTAACCAGTAATTTTTAACTAACTTAAACTCAGATAATATAAAATCCTCAGATTTTTAATGATTTTTAAAGAATGAGGTAAGTTTTAATTTAGTGTATTTGAATCCTTTTATGATGTTGATTACAATCTAAATTTTTGCATTTGACTGTACACCACCAATAAGGAAATCCAACTTCGTAACTACGGATTAAAATAAGCCAGAATGTTTTTCCTTGTTTTCTTTAATTTTGGCTTTTACTTAAAATTATATATAAAACGGCGAGACACGTAGCCACTACTTATGATATGCTCATATTTGAAAACGGAAATACTTTGAAATGTTTTCTGAAAATTGTATGAAACCTACTCAAAATGTACCATTTTAAGTAGGTAAATAGTTTTATTGATATTGCTGTCAAACTTAGTACATTCATAAATTGAATAAAATAGGAATGACGATATATATAGCCCTAGATATACGAAACAATGTATAGCAGTCTTACTTCCGAATATTTAGATTCTAATTACAAAACTTTTCAAGATGCAATATTTGCAGGTATTAATTAGAATTAACATACATGTATTGTTAAAGAATCAATAACTACTTTATTATATGTACTCCAAACTGCAAAATTAATAAAATTAAAATTTGCTCTTTACTTTTTTAAAATTTTACTGTCTAAAAATGTTTTTGAAATATAACGTAAAAGGTGTCAAAGAACAGCTAACATTAATTCTGAAAATTTAAGTACTGTACAGATTAGAAGAGATAAATATAATTTGCATTGTTCAGCTTTTTTATTTAGGTTCCATTTAGATATTTCAGTTTAAAATCTGAATTTGCTAACATTAAGTATGTATGCAGAATGGGTTAGGAGCTGACTTTTGGTGCCAGTTTGCGGGTTTGAAACCCACTAAAGGCCCCTAAATGTTCGTATCCGTTCGGAATTGGCTTTAACCCATATTTATGTCCTATATATAGTATTGCTGCAATCTTTACTGCAATTTTTACAAGTATACCACTTTTCTTTTTGCTTCACAGCTAATATAAATTTTAAGTACATTAAAAAATATAACGTTTTAGTTGAATTTTCGAAATTTTGAACTTCTATAGATTATTGAATCTGGGTAATTTTTATAAAAGTTGTAAACTTTCACATGTTTCACACAAAAGTATTTTCACTTTCGCAAACAGATTGCAAATATTTGTAAAAACAACGGAAATATCGTCCTTCCCTTTTAAGCTTGTACCTTTTTAGCTCGGGTATAAGGTTTTTACATTCGAATCCAGTATGACAATCAGCCAGTATTGCAAAATATGCAGGATTTCTTAGCAACTGTATTTAATGCTGGGGCTGCCAGAGAATTAGATTGATTTAAACTTGTTTCTAGAATATTCAACTTTTGAAATGTCTTATTATAACAATTTGTTCCTTGTGGTCTTACAGAAGGTCTTGCTGAAATAACAGCGTTTGATGTTTCCCAAGATTGGATTTCAAATTTAATAAATTCTAGCAATTCGTCACTTCATATCACTTGAAAAATCGTTCCATTCTCAACAATTTTTACTGTTTTATCTGACATGACTTTAGTGGAGAATTAGATCTGGCAGACTTGATTTTTTTTCTCTTTTTACTGTTAGAATATCGAAGTCTCGAAATTGTTTAACTGAGCTTGAAATAGCTGTTGCAAAAAATTTCAGATATTGATTCTGAAACAGATTAGGATAGTAGTAATAGTGAAATAGTGACACCATAGTATATTCTGATTGTTCTGTTCATAATGGATCTAGCGAATCTAGTGATCAGAGGAATTTCTGACAACTCAATGCCGAGTACATGGAAATTAAGTATTTCTCCATGGTCATGCACAATAGAAAATTTACTGAAATTACTATTCAAAGCAGTGCCTAGACTAAGAGTGGATAATCGATCATTTATATATTGATCGTTTTGTTATGTCTCCATCATTAGCGGATGGACTCTTTGGACTACAAACAAATATTTGTGGGACTGTAATGAGGAGAAGGATAGGAACGCCTGAAAATTTTTCGTATCCCAAAATGAAAATCGAGGAGGTTTTTCAGAAAAAGAACATAAACTTAACTGCTTTAAGAGACAGATGACAAGTGCTAGTAATATCTACTATGCATGATTCAAAAATATGTGATACTGGTAAAAAAGATCGAGAAACGCCTAGTCCTATGATGAAGCCAGAGTGTATTGTAGAATACAACAAAAATATGGGAGGGGTAGATTTAAGCGATGTCGTTATAATTCAGTATTAGTCTTTCAGGAAAACTGTTGAATAGTGTAAGAAACTGTTCTTCAATGCAGATATAATTAGTTCTCAATATATGCAATAATCGTAGTAAAATGGTTTATCGCTTTCAAGATAAACATTCAATTTTAGAATTTAATAATTACTTTCTTTTCAGACATATTGGTATAATATACTAATATTACTACCATAGTAATCTTTAAAATTATTAAATTTACACAAATTTACATTAAATTTACAATAGTAAAAGTTTTAAAATTAAATATCGATTTATTTATTTATTTATATCTTCTTTTACGCAGGTGTCTTGAACCATGTATAAATGACCCAAAGCAGCATCTCCAGTTGTTGTTGCGTTTTGTCTATGCATACTAAATATCTCTAAAAGTGTTGATGACAAGGGTAGCAAATTCTATTCTGGGGATGATTTCTTCTAGTGCTGATCCAAGTTGGAAGAGATATGCTAATGGGACACCTTGGTGTTGACAATGCGTGTTAAATGTCTCCAAAAGTCTTGAGGACAAAAGTCTTTATGACAAGGGTCATAAGTTATGGAGCCTGATGACTATGGAGGATTTCTTCCGAAGCTTGGAGGTGCTAAACCGAATTGAAAGAGAGAGGCTAATGGAATACGCTGTTTTTGTCTTGTCTATGCTTGCTAAATGTCTCCATAGGTCTTGATAACAAGGGTCACAAGTTCTGGAATTATTACGACTATATGAACGTACTAGGGAGCTTGTACGTTCATATAGTATTGAAACTTTAAATACCCATTTTGCCGATTTCTGAACTGATTATGACTAGTTTTCTCTTGACATCTGTACGTTTGTATGTATCTCGTACAACTCAATAATGATTAGCCATAGAATGGAGAAATTTAGTATTTATGATTGTTATAACATCTATCGGCACTTTCCTTTTGATTTAAATTTGCATTCTATGTAACACCAAAATAATGTAACATTATTCACGCATTATTTCACTGTAGGACATAACAAAAAAAATATTAGCCGTAAAATGTTGAAATCCTTAATTTACTACTGAAGTGACCCACACCTCTGCCAACCACAAGGTTTTTAACAGAAAGGCCAAAAACGAGTGGGGAAAAAACTACATCCACCATACTTTGTTAAAAAATTATTCAAACTAAATATACACAAATGTGTACAAACATATAAATACCACAGTACAGAAATAAGTACAAACTTCACTTTTACATAATATTTTTTACATATAAATACATTTATTGTAGTATTTAATAAGTCAAAATAATTGCACATTTTTCTCCATCTATCAATATATATTACATTTATTTAACATAAAAACATTTTATTTACAGAAAAAAGAAAATAAATAGAATAAAAATAATTTTAAATTAAAAATGTGATAAATTAAATAAAAAGTGGGAGTTAACTTCATTTAGATCATAGACTGTTGTCAATTCTTTTTATAATAGTTCTCTAAAGAACCATTTTCAATTCTTCTTTTCATTTTGTGTTTTTATGAAATTGCATGTAATTTTGGCTGAAGAGATACGGGTTGCATTTTGTATTTAGCACTGGTAAAAGAATACAGTAAAAGGTCCGATTAATATTTTCTAATTTCATTTAAGGTAATAGTGGACTTTCAAAATTAAACTGTTTTTAATCAATCTACTTAAAAACTTAGTAATGCATGTATGTTATTAGTAATGATGCATGCATACAAATCTAAAATTTCAAGATAATTTATTTTAGAAATTATCTATTGTTATTCTAGAACTAATTCTATTAAAAAGTTCCAAGCTCATACTTTTTTACGCATAATTTGAGCATTTTTATTTCAATTTTTAAAATTTTTATATAAAGTATATATATTATATAGTATATAAAGTAATATAGTTGTAGTCGAAAGCATTTAGTGGAAAATAATAAAAGAAACCGATATCAATAATGGATACACACACACACACACAACCACACATATATTCCTACACAAAAATCTTTAAAAGATTTTTAAAACCATTACAGATTTAGTATTTTGAATTACATTTATTTTAATTAACTATTGTATTACATGCTTTTATAAGATAAATAGTGAAAATATATTTTAAAGAGAAAAGAGAGTTACAAATTCTCATGAAATGTTTAATGAATTCATAAAAAAATGTTTCCTTTAAAAAAACTTTTAGAGTTTTTATCATTAATCTAGTTTAGCACCTCCAATTTAGATTTCAATATGCACTCTGCATAATCAAAACATACCAGTCTAACGTCATTAGTTCTGTGGAGCATAACTCAAAAAATGATTAGAAGTAGAGATTTGAAATTTTTTGTATAGGACTAATAGAACGCTTAACGAAATATCTAACTAGCTGTGGGAAATGATTACATAAAATCTTCAGGAAGTTTCAAAATGTTTTAGTATCTTTTTATCCTTCTATCTCTAATGAAGAAATTTATTCTCCTAAATATCACTGATTATTATATTTTGTAGGTTTCCAAAACCAGGAAGTTTCATATAAAATATTAAGACCAGATTGTATACATTATGAGATAAATACGTACTGAAAGAAATCTTTCTACATATCGTTATTTCATATAGATGATATAAAAATTATCAGATAAGAATATCGAGCTAGTTTTCATGAGGTTTTCTTTGTTTTACGTTCCGTTCCACTTTAAGAATGAGACTGGTTCTAGAAAGAATGTAGTGCTTTTTGATCTTGATTTTTATCTTATGTTGTATATTGCTTTTGCATATTTACATAAATTGATCATTAGTCAGTGAAAGTGAAAACAAAAGAAAGGATTGGTAATATTTACAAATGAAAATAATTTGGAAGGATTTAAATAAAGGAAAGATAAATGGTAAAACTGAAAAGATAGAAATGCCAGAAAAATTTAAATATAGTGGTTACAGGAATTTCATTCAGTAATAGTTATAGTTAAGAGCCTCGGTTTAAGCAAGTCATTCGTAGTAATAGACTGAGATGGCTTGGACATATCTGGAGAACCCCTGATAACCACCCTACTAAACTGTATACTTTTAAAAACCCTGAGGGATCCCATACCCGAGAACGACCACCTACAAGATGGCTAGACGATGTTGAAATTGACCTCAAATCCTTGAAGATTAAGAACTGGAAAAGAGTTGCTCTAGACCGTTTGAGTTGTCGAGGCAGTTAGGACCTATAATAGGTTGTTATGCTCATGAAGAAGAATAGTTATAGTTAATCTACGGTTATTTCCTGTAATGTTATGATAGTTCAGATTTTGCATTAAATTTTAACAGATCCAATCCTTGTTAACAATGTTTGTATTTAAAAAAAGAGGACTGTATAGAAGATTTAAGAAATCAGATTGTATTATTAGATTGAGTTCTCTAAGGAATAGATTTCAATCAAAATCTATGTTGTTATACGCGCCGAGCGGTCCGCGAGCGTCCTAATCTCCTATATCGTCGGTCAGTTGGTTATGACCTGCATGGGTCTCGAAAATGGAGCAGGAATGGGAGACGAAAATGACTCAGTCGAAGGGAGAAGTGCAAAACTTAACAACGTTGATTTATTCAACAACAACGAAAAACATTTAAAGAAAAACTATCGGTACAATCGTTGAGAGAGGAGCTCATTCTCAGCCACCTCTCATTTTGCAAATCTACTCGGGAATGTGTCCCGTCTTTCCTTGATCCAACAGGAAACCTCGGTTCCAGGGGAGAGCGACACCCCCCCCTTTAACCTTCGCCCTTGAAGAAGTCGATTCACACAAAAGCAATTTTTTCCTTCTGTCGGCGCGATGACAAACGGCAGCTTTGACACTTCTAATAGTCCGTGTGTCAAAAGGACCATTACTGCCGTTTCCCAATTGTTCGGCGCTTTAAAATGTTCGGCGCCTTACAATAGACCAAAGGTTCACTTTAGCCGACACATTTTTCCTTTTGCTCGCCGACAGAGACGGACGCGATACTTACATATGTTATATACAAAAAATGAAGATTCTATAATTTTCTGTTCGATATACACATTTACATACTTGTAAGGGGGGCAACGTCTCTCGCGTCCGCGGCCACGAGCTACAAGCCATACGTGCCATCCGGGTAGTGCTAAATGGGAGACAACCTCAGGGGTATACCTCCTTTTTAGGTATACAAAGGTTCACCTGAGTGATCTTTATTCTTCGTCTTCCCTGGTAGTCCTGAACTTGCCTCTGTAGAGCTTGTTCCTTACCGGGGTTAACCACATTAATCCTCGAGCTAAGACGAAACCTCACGTAGGTCAGCAGCAGCTCTGTAGCTGTTGGGGTTGCGGTCGTGGCGACTGGTTTTCAGTGAAAGCTACTGTATGGGCGAAAAGCCTGGGTCAGCTGAGGAATTACCTTACATACTTGTAGAAATTGATAAACGGTTGCGCTGCTTGTAGATAACACCGCGGAAATTATTTGATTCAATTTTAAGTTATCTATTTTCGGGCGATTATGCTGACATCGGGAGAACCAATGAAATTTCAAAGATTCAACCGATAGAATTTCAGGGATTTGCAAGAATGACCAGTAGAATGTCAGTGGATTGCAAAGGTTTCCACTTTTGCAATCCACTGACCAATCCACTTTGCAATTCACAATCAATTTGAGAGCGAAATCTTGATGTATAGCCGAATTTTAATTATTTTAAAGTTTTTTCTTAGATTTTAGAATACAATTTTTTGGGTAGATTTTTTTCATTTTTTAAGAAGACAAGACACAGACCAAAAATCTTTGGCGAGAATGGCCAAAGGGCTTTTCGTATTAATGGCGTTTTAGGAGTATAGAAAAAGGTCCGTTTAAATTTTTCTAATTTAATTTAAGATAATAGTGGGCCTCTAAAACTAAATTGTTTTGTTTTTAATCAATCTACGTGAAAATTTATTGTATTATTAGTATTACATCCATGCATATAAAGTTAAAATGTCAACGTAAGTTCTTTTAGAAATTATCAATTAATATTCTAAAAGCAATTCTATTAAAAAGTTTCAAGCTATTTACGCATAATAAGACCATTTTTATTTCAAAGACATTATTCAAGCTTTTATATACATATAGTATATAATATAAAGCATAAAAAATAATATAGTCTTAAGCATTTAGTGGAAGATAATGAAAGAAAACTGTAGTAATAGTTGATACACACACACACACACACACACATATATATATATATATATATATATATATATATATATATATATATATATTTCCTACACACATTTTATATAAAATTTTTTTAAGTGCATAATTAACAAATTTGATATTTTGAATTACGTTTATTTTAAATATCCTTTTTAAGATAAATAGTGAAAATAAATTTCAAAGAGAAAAAAGTTACAAAGTCGCATGGAATGTTTATTATATTTGTTGTATATGTCTCTCTGCTTGACATCTTACATGAATGGACAGTAATTTATTCAGTCATTTAAGATGCCCTGGCATTGAAGTGATGGCTCGATAAACTCTTAAACAATATATATATATATATACAGCATTCAGTAAAACAGCTCACCATTAAAATTCAATAAAGTCTAAAACACCTGAATTTAATAAACTTGGATAAAACTTGATAAAGGAGCAAACTCAGCTTTAAAATAAGGTACTCTGTCAGCACGTTAACTCAGAAGGCTGAAAGCTGAAAACCCAGCAAGACTGCAGTCCTTCAAAACACCCCTCGGGAACAAATATAGTCCTCCACGGTGGCATAAACACTGGCTAGCAACACCTCTCTCGTTGCACTCCAGAATCCTTGACTAGTATCGCCATCTATGAAAAAAAAAAAAAAAACCTCGAACAATATTTATAAAAAAGAAAAAGTTTGCTTTAAAAAACTTTTAAAGTTTTATCATTAATAATTGTATTGCATTTTGTGATAGTTATTATATTCAATAATAGTTATATTGCAAATGCAGGATAAAAATAAAACAGTTTCGTGTACCAATCTTAGTTGTAAGTTAGAGTTTAGTGAGATAGAAGTAATGAATTTTCATAGAAAATGAAAGCTTCCATCTGAATTATTATTATTATTATTATTTTTTGCACTGGCTCATAAAATACACATAGTTTTAACCTTGTAACTCATCCAAACTTCACGAGACTCCTAATTTAAGCAGTGAATTAAGTAATTAAGAATTAATAATTTAAGTAATCAAGTAACCATATGAGGCTCCTAATTTAACCCTTTATGCCTGGTGTATCTGTTTAGGCACCGTTAAAATTCGCTTGAATTCGCTTATTGCACTGGCTCATAAAATACACATAATTTTAACCTTGTAACTTATCCATATGTCACGAGACTCCTAATTTAAGCAGTGAATTAAGTAATTAAGAATTAATAATTTAAGCAATCAAGTAACCTTATGAGGCTCCTAATTTAACCCTTTATGCCTGGTGTATCTGTTTAGACACCGTTAAAATTCGCTTGTATTCGCTTGTTGCACTGGCTCATAAAATACACATAGTTTTAACCTTGTAACTCATCCATACTTCACGAGACTCCTAATTTAAGCAGTGAATTAAGTAATTAAGAATTAATAATTTAAGCAAACAAGTAACCTTATGAGGCTCCTAATTTAACCCTTTATGCCTGGTGTATCTGTTTAGACACCGTTAAAATTCGCTTGTATTCGCTTATTGCACTGGCTCATAAAATACACATATTTTAACCTTGTAACTCATCCAAACTTCACGGGACTCCTAGTTTAAGCAGTGAATTCAGTAATTAAGAATTAATAATTTAAGTAATCAAGTAACCTTATGAGGCTCCTAATTTAACCCTTTATGCCTGGTGTATCTGTTTAGAAGCCGTTAAAATTCGCTTGTATTCGCTTGTTGCACTGGCTCATAAAATACACATATTTTAACCTTGTAACTCATCCAAACTTCACGGGACTCCTAGTTTAAGCAGTGAATTCAGTAATTAAGAATTAATAATTTAAGTAATCAAGTAACCTTATGAGGCTCCTAATTTAACCCTTTATGCCTGGTGTATCTGTTTAGACACCGTTAAAATCCGCTTGTATTTGCTTGTTGCACTGGCTCATAAAATACACATATTTTAACCTTGTAACTCATCCAAACTTCACGGGACTCCTAGTTTAAGCAGTGAATTCAGTAATTAAGAATTAATAATTTAAGTAATCAAGTAACCTTATGAGGCTTCTAATTTAACCCTTTATGCCTGGTGTATCTGTTTAGAAGCCGTTAAAATTCGCTTGTAAAATTTTTATGTTTTATTTTTGAGAGTAGGTAGATGACCATTTTATAAAAAACCTACACAATTTTCAAAGAATTTTTATTATTTATAAATTTTTCATTTGGATCAACACTTTATCATTTTTCGAACAGTGCACATAAATTTTCTTTTTCGGCAGGAACATCGACTGAACTCTTGACAAATTGTTTTATAAAATTCTATTATAAAATTCTACTTTACAGTACTCATTTTACATGTATTACTAAATAAGTCTTTTTCCATGAAGTTTTTCCTTTTTTATAAATGGCATCGTATTATGTTTAAGCTATTAACTAAATGTTATTAAGCTATTAACTTATGTTAGCTATTAACTAACATGACGGGCTGGGATATTCAAAGCTATAACAACTTTGAATATCACAGCACGTCATGTTAGTTAATAGCTAACAGTAATAGCACAGAATAAAGTAAGTTCCTACTTACTTTATTCTGTGCAATTCATAACTTAAGATTTAGGATATGTATCTATATTTAATCTGGAATTAAAGAACTAAGCAATATAAAAATAATTTGAAGAAATTTTTTGATAAACTTATAACTTTAGGGACATATCTTATAAATGTGGGCTTCATTCGTATCTTTACATTTCGTTCAATTCTCGATACGATTTAGTAGCAGGAAATGGAAAAGTCGATATCTCAGATTTATTATCAAAGTGACTACATGAATAAACAATTTATGTACGTATTTTTTGATATTTTGATCTCTTTAATCAATATATTTTTTCAAATACTAATTTAACGATGTCAAACTTAATTCCAGTTCAATATTTAAAATCAGAACTAGCGGCTTCGCACCGAGCTTTCGATCCGTGTATTAAAATTTTTGGAATAACGGTTTAGAACCACTATTGCAGATAACGAGCCGCGGTAGCTCAGTCGGCAAAAGCAGCGTTCTCGTAACTGAAAGGTTCGTTGATGGTGCCGGCTTAAGATCCGCCGTGTTCGCTAAAGATGACTGGGGCACTTAAGATATGTTCGTGGTCACAATGTCCCCCAAGTTCTCAAACGACACCTCTGGGAGTGGAAAAAAAAACCTGGGGGGGGGGGTGTCTTCTGCTTGGTCCCTGCTTCTAAATTTCGAGGACCCAGCGGAGGTAATGTTACTCGCGGCCGTAGCATACCTTAAGCTACACCTGCTCCCAGGGTAGTGCTAAATGAGTAACAGGTTCGCAGTGCTGTTAAGGCTTTAGGATAATGTTTGTATTGCCTGCTGCGTTGAAAAAAAAAAAAACTACTACAGATAAACGTTTTAGAAGATATTTTGAATAAAACTCGAATGCCGCAATATGTTGACGGTTATAATATTTTTTTTTATTAACAGAAAATTCCAGTTATAAATATGAACGTTTACAGTTTTCTCCCAGATCAACAGCATAAATGATGCTAAATTCAACTACTTTTCCTATTACAGGAGTCAAATTTCAATATATTATGTATAGTTATGCCTGTAATATCTTTATGGTAAAAATTTATTTCAAATCTTATATACTAAAATCCAATTGTGATTTTAAATGGAAACATTTATTACTCCGACCGAAGGCTGGCCGTGAAACAATTAGTAGATTTTATTCCTTCAAATTTTTAATTTATAAGCATCCCTCCATACCCTTAGACTGGAGCACCAAGAAGAGGCTAAATTCAATTTGTTGGATTCTTTAAAGTGATTTTTATATTTTATCACTAGCATATAGTCCGTCATATGACGGAATCAGTAAAAACCTTTACTGATTGTATGTCAGTTGCCAACTTGAATTTATATTGTCATATTACATGATAGGATGGACAGCAGAGGTTTTAATATTGACGGTAATTATTTGGCGATATATATGAATGATATCCAAAATTTGGCGAATCGATTGCAAACCGTGTGGGTATGTATAAAAGTCAAACACACAAACAAACAAACTTCTTAATTTTCAAAGATGTATAACTTAAACGCTAGATATTTATTAGTCCGTGAAATAGACTCTTAGACTTTTATGAAAAGAATTTGTTGTTAATACCGGTGATAAAATTTTCATTGCAACAAAAAATAATCGATGATTAAATTAAAAATTATCACATATGTACCTAATCTATTATTTAAGCCAAATATATAAAAAAAATATTTACGTAATATCTGAGTTCAGTGATAAAAACGTATGAAAATAATGCAGACGATATTTAAATAATTTAAAATAAGAAGTGATTAAATGAGAGGGTTAAAGGAATGACGTCATAATGCTAGAAAAAATTGCTATTTTTACCTATTTATGATATGATAAATTATTACATTTAATCGCCTGCTCTTAAAATGGGGCTTGATATAACGGCATTATATGCCTGAAAAGGGGTAGATTTTTAAAGACGTTTTAAAGACGACGCTTTGAATTTTGCTAACCATAACTCATCAAGAATCCAATATGGATGCCTTTATCCATTCCAGGTCCAACCACGACTGACGGACAGATAACTTAGGCTATTATTACATAGGGGTGTGGGCTACATAAAACAATCAAAATTTTTGTTGCTTACTTTATGTTAAAGAACGGTTCGGTTCTTAGAGATATTGTGATGCACTGTATGGTTTATTTAATGTGAAGCTCCCTTCTGTATATTTAAGCGTCTTATGAGCTGTAATTTGACTTAAAATGATCTTGTTGAACAAATTATTTTTTACACATAACCTAGAATACATTTTTAAAAGTAATTGTTTAAGTACCATTCACAAAACTATTTTCTCTTTCTCGTTTTCATTTCCTAGTTAGTAAGTCAGTTAGAAATGGTTTAATGTTAAACTGCAAGAATTCTACTTGGAGTAAATTAAAAATTTTGAGCATAAAATGTCACGTTATATATATTAATGAGCATAAAAACTCGTTCATGAACCGTTACCTTTGAATGGCATATTGTGTGAATAAGATTAGAATTTATTATATGCTTGAAGAATGACCATGAACTAGTCATTACTATACAAACTTTCAAATATAGTAATAAAAAACAAAACAAATCTAAGTTTCTCGTAAATCACTTGGAACACGATTATGTGGTTTTGGGAAAATGGAGCATCTTGCTTAGTAAACAATAAGCCTTTCACTTCTTGCATAAACCACCAAACTAATGAAAAATTAGAGAAGGCAAGATTAGAGAAATGAACTACACCCTGGTTCCAGTTAGAAAAGAAATTCAACGGATTAAACACTGAATTTTTGACCCGCATATTCTGCATATGTGTGTGGGATATTAATGGGGAAAAACTTAGTAAAAACAATGATAGTTGAATGAAATGCTTTAAATGATCACGCACATAAAAATACAAAAATCACAAATAAAGCATATTTTAAAAATATAACCTAATTTATATGTTTAAGTCAAGGTTGTACTTTTATGTATTAAAAGAAAGACTTAGAAACATGTATTGAAATAAGTATATCTAAAATATTTATTATCTCAGTCAGATTGCTGATGCAAATTTAATTTAATATCTGAATGGGAACTAATATGAAAAGATTTCAAGCTCTTAAATTGCAATAGAAAAGGTTTTGAAATATTAAACAAATTTACATTTTTCTGTATATTCCATTTAATATATTAAATTATCTGAGAAAGATTCAGTTTCCACCGCTGACATGGATATAAGTATTCACAATAGGCTTTAAATTTGGCTGTCATTGAGATTATAAGTGATTGACGTCTGGTTATTTCAGATGTAAATATGTCAGCTTTTATGAGCTTTAACCTGAATTTATAGTTTATAGTTATTTCAGTTGACCGTTATAGGTCCATAGGTGATCAGCAAAGTCGACTGAGCGGTAAAGTCGTTTAGAAAAATAACGTATGCTTCAATGTAATCGATTTTAAAAGACCTTAACGTTAAACCTTAAGATTTTTCATTCATACATAAGGACATTTCTAGCGATTCATTACCACTTACATAAACATGTTAAAGACATAATCCAAAATATATGTACTCAGAAGCATTGCCGTAAGATTATGTTTAAAGTACTGTAAAATGTGGTTAATTCTTTAAGGATAAATATCGAGCTAATTCGTCTTTATGTTTTGTTAAATAAATCTTTACCAATTGTAATTATGTATGCTTTTATAGTTTAAACCTGAAAATATCGTTATTTCAGTTGCATCGTTAGAGTCATACGTGACCGCCAAAGTCGACTGAGCCTTAACGTCGTCTATAAAGATAACCTATGCTGAATCGACGTTATTAAATTTAGAAAAATTTTAACGCCAAACCTTAAGATTTTCCATTTTTCCATAAGGACATTTCTAGTAATACATTACCACTTAAATAAATATAACATACATATAATCCAAAATATTTGTACTCAGAACCATTGAAATAAGATTCTATTTAATGTACTGTAAAATGTGGTTAACTCTCTAAGGATAAATATAGTGCTAATACATCTTTATATTTTGTTAAATTCATTAAATAAATTTTTATCAATTGTAATTTTGTCGGGGATTAGAATCTTGAACCTGAAATTACAGTTTATAGTTATTTCAGTATAATCGTTAGGGTCATAGGTGACCGGCAAAGTTGACTGAGCGTTAACAACGTCTAGAAAGATAACCGACGCCCAATCGACGTAATTGATTTTAAAAACCTTAACGTTAAACCTTAAGATTTTTCATTTATCCATAAGGACATTTCTAGTGATACATTACCACTTACACAAACATATTAAAAGCGTAATCCAAAATATATGTACTCAGAAGTATTGACGTAAAATTATGTTTAATGTACTATAAAATGTGGTTAACTCTCTAAGGATAAATATTGTGCTAATTCGTCTTTATGTTTCGTTAAATTCATTAAATAAATTTTTACCAATTGTAATTATGGGTAGAATCTCAGTTCCAGGGGCTGGCCGCCATGTTTTTGGCTCTATTTTTGTACAAGTTATCGTCAAATGGTCACCAAGTGATGTTTACAATTTGTGCTTCATTTTGTATTAATTTAATGCCCAATTTCAAAGCATATGTTGAACAAATAAAGGTTTGAAATTTTGTTAAGGTTAATACAAATTTAAAAAAAAAATAGAAAATAAAAAATAGAGCAAGGTTTGCCAGAAAACTGGGTTCTAGAATTTGTCATAGCCTACGCTTGGCATGTGCCCACTAAACTTGGTTCGGCCTGCCCCCTCAACTGAGATTTAGCCTAATTATATCTGCTTTTAAAAGCTTGAACCTGTAACTATAGTTTATAGTTTTTTCAGTTGAATACTTAGGGTCATAGGTGACCGCCAAAGTCGACTTAGCCTTTACGTCGTCTAGAAAGATAATCTATGCTGAATCGACGTTATTAAGTTTAGAAAAACTTTAACTCCAAACCTTAACATTTTTCCTTTATCCATAACAAATGACACTTCTATTAATACTCTTACACAAATATAATATACACATAATCCAAATTATATATTCTCAGAAGTATTGACGTAAGATTCTATTTAATGTACTGTAAAATGTGGTTAACTCTCTAAGGATAAATATAGTGCGAATTTGTCTTGATGCTTTGTTAAATTCATTGAATAGATTTAAAACAACTGTAATTATGTCTGTTTATGTAAGTTTGAACCTGAAAATATGTAATAATAAATAAAGATTTTCCTTGTAGTACTCTAGTAGAATAAAGATGATTCTTAGTGCTAATTTGTCTTGATGTTTAGTTAAATTCATTGAATAGATTTAAAAACTGTAACTATGTCTGTATTTGTAAGTTTCAACTTGAAAATATGTAATAATAAATAAAGATTTTTCTTGTAGTACTCCAGTAGAATAAAGATTATTCTTGTAGTAGAACATTTTTACAATATCTGGGTCAGTCAAATACTGTTAATGTTTCATTTCAATTTCATGAATGCGATGTCTTTATTATAAGAATATTTCGTATAGTTAAATATTAACTAAAAAGTTTGAACTGCTAAAGATAAAAAATTGTTAATAATATAACAAATATAATGACATTTGATTTGAAAAAAAAAAAGGTTAATCTTCATGTATAATGTACATTTTATAATGATCTTAAATAGAAACCGGAGAGAAAACAAGGTATAGTTCTTGTTAATCAATTCATTGTTTATTTTCTATAAAAGCTTAATAGAAAAAGTTTCAAAGACAATGTGGAGCATGGGGTACCTATCTCATTAAGCTTTTATTATTTAACATAAAAAAGTTTATAAATGACATAAAAAAGAAAGATGATTAATTGCATTTGCATCTATTATATTGTTACGGTCACTGTTCTTATTTGCCACAGTAACTTTTTAGCCCTGAAGTTGAACTTGTAAAACTCGTTCAGTGTTATCTTGAGAGAGAGTAAGTAACAGAAAATGAACTTTTCTTTCAAACGTCCTTGATGTGATCCATACTTGTAACACATATTCGGTTAAATCACATGAAAAAAATAAGAATTTTTAAATTTCAGATCAAGCATCTCTTTATTAGTTTTAATATATCCGATAAGAAATGCATTTTTTGAAAGAAATTTTTTTTCAAAAGTATTCCAATCATTTATTCCTCCTAATAAGCTTTGCTCTACTTTTGTGAACAAGGTATCACCTGGTTGTCGGCTTGATTTATGAGGAATCTGATAGTCCTACATTTCTTGGCTGTGCTTTTGTTTTTCTTTGTGATTGTTGTCCAGATGAAATAAGTCTTGATGATGAAATATTACATCTCTTGATATCAAACCTTTTTGTTTTTTTAGATTGATTTTCTTGATCAGCATATTAAAATCCTTTAGAAAGATTATGCATTTCTAAGTTGGTAGAAAGTTAGAGGAATAAAAGAACAAGAGTTTATTATTATTTTATAAGTGTATGTGCTGCAAAAACATAATCCAAATATTATATTTATGCGTGCATAAATATAAATTAAAAAATTAATTAAAAAAGTCTTGCACGTATATCTGTGCATAATATAAATATTATACTAATATATTGCCCAAATATTATCCAATATAATATTATATATATCTCTCTCTCTTTATATATATATATATATATATATATATATATAATATATATATATATATATATATAATATATATATATATATATATATATATATATATATATATATATATATATATACACACACACACATAATCCAAATTCTATTTTGATGCCTGTATAATGCGCACTTTTTAAAAAATTAATTCAAAAGTCTTGTGCGTATATATGTGCATAATATAAATATTATACCAATAAATTGTCCAAATATTATCCAATATAATATTATATATTTCTCTCTCTCTCTCTCTATCTATATATATATATATATATATATGCATAATTCAAATTCTATTTTGATACGTGTATAATGCGCAATTTTAAAAATTTAATTCAAAAAGTGTTGCGTGTATATCTATGCATAATATAAATATTATACGAATAAATTGTCCTAATATTATCCAATATAATATTATCTCTCTCTCCGTATATATATATATATATATATATATATATATATATATATATATATATATATATATATATATATATAGTCTAAATTCTATATTCGTGCATAATGCCCACATTTTTTAAAATTTAAGTCAAAATGTCTTGCTTGTATATCTGCACATAATACAAATATTATTCCCATAAATTATTCAAATGTTATCCAATATAATATTATGTCTATATATATATACAGTCTATCATACATAATCCAAATTCAATATTGATGATTGCATAATGTTCACATTTTTTTAAAATTTAGGGAAAAAAGTCTTGCGCGCATACCTGTGAATTAAGGCATGCGTTTGAGGAATAAATAAAATAGAAAGAACATTACTTAATAGATGTAATGGTGATTTATTTCTCTTCTTTTGCCATTCTTTTACACAACAGTTTTATTAACATTTTTATAACCTTACAATGTTATTGTATTAGAAATTATTAAAAAATCCTTAGCTATATTGACGAGAACCTGGGGCTTTTCTGGTTTTGGAATGGGAATTCAGGGGTAGATGTTACGATGTCTTAGTTTCCTACTTCTACAATTCTGCTTTTTAGATTGATCTTGATCAGCACATTAAAATCCTTCAAGTAGATTATGTATTTTTCAGTCGCTAGGCAGTTAGAGGGGATACAAGCGAAATAGTTTATCAATATTTTGTATACGTTTGTTTTTCCAGAAATAAATATTATATTTATGCTTGATAATGTGCAGCTTTTAAAAAAAAAATTAAGTCAAAACGTGGGGCTTTTTAGTTACTTCTGTTGGTCTTCTTTTACTCAACAGAACTAATAATACTTTCATAGCTTTATATATCATCTAATTAGCTGTTATTAGAAAATTCTTGGCTGTGTTGCTGGGAGCCTGGAGCTTGTTCAGTTTTTGGAATTATAATTTCAGGATTATTTTTAAGATTTCTTAATTTTTATGTTTAAGAGTTAAATAGAATTTCCTGCCATTAAAAAAGCGTTGAAAGTTGAAACATTTAGTCAGTTTAAAAAGTTCAAGTATTATTCAGGGTGAAAATTTTGCATATCAATTTCCCGCTTACATTGTTTAAAATATGTAATATATTTATACAAATGATTATAATGTTTTAATCTATTTTAATGTTAACATACATTCTGAATAAAAATATTATTAAGTATTTGAATTCCCCAACATCCTGCTCATATTTTTTTAAAACATTCCTATAGCTTTAAAATATTTAATATATTTATAAAAATGATTATAATGTTTTAATCTATTTTAATGTTAACATACATTCTGAATAAAAATATTATTAAGTATTTGCATTCAACAACATCCTATTCATATTTTTCTAAAACATTCCTATTGCTTTGAAATGTTTTACTAAATTTTACAGCTTTAATTTTTACATCTATTTAATATTTATTGTAAGTATTGTATAATTGTTTTATGTTGGTAAAATACACACGATTAGCAACTCGTTTTAAGGTAAATGCTTTTCGTTTTTAATGACAGCAAAATGATATGACTTATGCTCAATTAGGTCCTTTAATATTGAAAGAATCTACTTAAGAATGTTCCCCTTGGCAAATTTAAAATATTTACAATTACTAAAACACAAAGGTAATCCAACCAAACATTGTATTTCTTGCTTTTTCTGGCGACTTTAATTAATGCACAGTGCGACATCGTAATAGAATTATATACTCTTCCTTAATTAAAGAAAACGACTTGAAAACCGGGCATTTATATTTATCGGCAATTAATCCCTTAATAGTTTACAAACGCAACAGCTCCAAATTATTAGAAATCAGCTATAGTTACACATTAATGGTTTATTATATCTAATTTTTTTAAGCATTTCGCACTTTTAATATATAAGAAAAGAGTGACACAAGGAGAGTTGGATGTAAATAACATGTAAATTATAATATAGATACAGATTCTTTATACATGGTGAGATCAGGAGAAAATGTTAGGTGACCATACTTAAACCATTATCGCCAAGTTGGCGAGGGAACCCAGTTCTGTAGTCAAGCTGAAGCAGGGACAAAGCAGAAGACCCATAGACTTGAGATATACATTGTTACATATTTAGAAGAAATCACAGGGATTTATTGGGCTAAAATTGATTCCAAACGGCTACAGACACCCTTGCCAAAAGTGGATAAGTTCAATGGTTTTTTTTTTGTTTTAGAGTGCTACGGTCTACTTTTTGCAACACGAGGGCTAATGAGACCGGGACCTACAGTTTAAAGCCGATTCCGAACGGCTACGAACATCCATGCCATTGTGGGATTCGAACCCACGAACTCCGGTTCCGAAGGCCAGCACCCTAACCAATCGGCCATCGTTCGGCCGATTAAGTTCAATGAAATTGAAATCATAATTATGGTGCAGTTTAATTCATTCTGTAATAGTTATCTGATGCTATTACAATGTGTGGAATTCACAATATAATCTCAAATTTTAGTTTTTAACTTTCATGATACTTTTTAATTGTTATAAACTCCATATATAACGTAATTATGCAAATAAATTAGAAACAAAATGTAGTTAAAATTTAACAGTTTTTATCTCTTAACAGTCATAAAGCATAAAAGTTTTATTTATTAATAATGCTTTGTTAAAAATATTCCTTATCTTTTAAAGTTAACTTATTTATTTTAAGTTATTAGAAATATTCTGTTTTAACCAATTCATACCTGAATCATTTCTCACAAATATATAGAGAGAAATATCTTACAGTAAGTTATTTCGAACTCCTGAAAGTAAATAATATCTGTTTAAATCTAAACAACTTTAAAAATTACAGAATGCCTTCATTAGTATTGAATTTTAGTATTAACCGTCAAAGGATTCTATTTATAAAAAGAAAAAATTCTTGATAATATTTTTTTGTTATCACATATAAACCTACAAATAATTAACTGATTCATTTTTAATTTATTCAAATATTCTGTTTTAACTCATTAATGCCTGATTTATTTCTCATAAATATATGTTGTGTAAGTCTTATAAATAAGCAATCATGAACTCATGAGAGTAATAAAAAAATCTGTATAAATTTAAACAGCTTTAAAAATTACTGGATATCTATGTTAGTGGAGAGTTATATAACTTTAAAAGTCATAGGATGCTATTTATAAAAAGAAAAAATTCTTAGAAGATATCTATTTTTTATCATATTTGAAGACTACTATAAAGTGAAATTTTATAATAAATGTAGCTATTCGTAGTGAGTTTAGTGAATGTACCTATTGAAAAGAGAAATTTATGTACCAGGATTGAAAAATCCTGAAATGTCGATGGAAATAGCAAATTTATAAATAATAGCAAATCCCTGAAAATCCAGGGATATCTTTCTACTTAAGAAGATTATTCTCTACTAAAAAAAAACTAGTTCTAAAAAAACATAAAAAATCTTGCAAATTACTTTTTTACTGTCATAAAAAAGATGACATTTTACTTAATTACTCTGAATTAAAAATATTTCTTAAGATAGTAAAATAAATTATTTCGAACTTGTAAAATATAATTTAGAAAATTTAAAACATATAAATAGAAATTTATTAGCAAAAAATATTACTAGAAACTAATATTTAAATTTTTAATAAAATATATATAATATTAAATAATAGCAAATCCCTGAAAATCCAAGGGATTGCTTTTATAAGATTACTCTCTACTTCCCCCGGAATAAAACGAAACTAATTCTAAAAAAACTTAAAAAATCTTGCAAATTACTTTTTTACTGTCATAAAAAAGACATTTTATTAATTATCTTGAGTTAAAATATTTCTTACGATATTAAAATAAATTATTTCGAACTTGTAAAAGATAATTTAGAAAATTTAAAACATATAAAGAAATTTATTAGCCAAAAAATAATATTATCTACAAATTAATATTTACATTTTTCTTATAAATATTATAAATTGTTTGCTTAAGAATTATCTCTACATAAAGAATTTAAACTACCCTTGTGAAAAATCTACTCCTGACTTCTTCATATTTTGTTTAAAAATTTATTAAGTTTATTTCAGTAATAATACTTTGCATCCGATCAAACGATAAATGATATTATTTTTTGTATTTTAGGCATTAATTAGTTAACAATCTGCCTTTATGACTGCATTTCATTGACAAAATAATTATCCTACGTGAATAATTGAATAATTCCTATAATTAATAAATAGACACAGCAGACGAGTTCCTTACAATGCTCATCGTATCTTCAGAAAAAAAACTGGAATCCATTGAAATCAATTGAATGGAAATTTATCTTAACCTGTTAAGTGAATTTTCTAATAGATAAAAGAAAGTTTTTTTCAAAATATCGTTCATCATTTTTATTGTTGCTAATTTCCCCGTGAGAACTGGCACATAATGCATTTCACGTTACTCATTTGAATACACTGCTAGCTCCTTGACGGTATGAATAACGCCTTAATCCTTTCTATTATTCAAACACACGCAGCAAATTTATATCTACTTTTATTCGATCGCTCTTTTCTAGGTTATTCTTTGAGTTGTTGCATTCGAGACAAAAACAGATGGAGCAGAACTTTTAACACTCTTTAGGAATACTGACTCATTTGTTTAACTGCGAACTATCACATTTCACCTATGTTAATAAAGCAGAACGTAGGAGGTATGACCCATATAAATGAAGACAGACTGCAAACTGTTTTCATGTGCTTGTAGCTTTACGCTAAAGGCTATTTGCAAAGTGTAGATATATGCACAGGCAATTTGTCTAATGGGTAAGTAATGCCAGACTTTTAACTGGGACCTAAAAAATAAATGCAAATCTCTCCCTAGCTGTATATAGTTCATGCATTATAAACCTTATTCTATTTGACGAATCACATAATTCTGATCACATGTTCAAGTAATGGGGAAGGAGGAAAGACATGTGAAATAAGAACTATGTAAAGTATTTTTAATTATGGCACATGAAATGCAATCATCATCATCAGCATTGGCACGACAGACCTTTTTGGGCCTAGGCCTTCCTTAGAAGCTTTTCCCAATCTGCCCTTCTCCCAGCAATTGATCTCCAGTTCTTTACCTTTAAGATGGCAAAATCTTCATCCACACAGTCTTTCCACCGTTTCTTAGGCCTTCCTTTTGGTCTTTTATTGGAAGGGAGTGAATTAAAACCCCTCAAAGTTGTTCGTTCTGGGCTCATTCTCATTACATGTCCTGCCCATCACATTCTATTCAGCTTTATAGATTTGATAACATCATTACTGTTAAAGATCTTATATAATTCAAAATTATATCTTTTTCTCCAGTTGTTATTTTCAAAGACAGCACCAAAGATGGTTCGCAGGATCTTCCTTTCGAAGGTTGACAACATCCTCTCTTCTTTTCTTGTTAGGGTCCAAGTCTCCGAGGCATAAGTCAAAACTGACTTGAACATGAAATGCAATGTAATTTCTAAATTTTACAAGAAAAAAAAATCCCCATAACCATCCAAGTGTGAAAGGGAAGTTATGCCCCGGCAAATTTGTTTGTGTAAGTTATGAGACTTTTGACTGGGGCCTAAAAACATGAAGCAAATCTCTAAATTTTTGTATATAGATCATGCATTATAAAACTTATTTTAGTGACAACATAAAATGGAAAATAATTTCTAAATTTGACAAAAAAGTCCCCATAAATTCTTATGTGTGCAGGGAAAGGTATGAATAGGTAATTTGTCTAATGGGTAAATTATGTGAGACTTTTAATTGGGACCTAAACACCTGAAGCAAATCTCTCATTTGTTGTAAATAGATCATGTGTTATAAACCCTATTCCATTTGATAAATCCCATAATTCTTATAAAATGATTTTTCTATATAGTAGAGGAGGAAAGAAATGTGAAATAGGAACTATTAAGTATTTTAGTGACAACATAAAATAGAAAGTGACTCCTAAATTTTACTAGAAATCCCCCATGAATTTTTATGTGTGCAAGGAAAGGTATGAACAGGTAATTTGTCTGATGGGTAAGTTATGTGAGACTTTTAACTGGGACCTAAACACCTGAAGCAAATCTCTCATTTGTTGTAAATAGATCATGTGTTATAAACCCTATTCCATTTGATAAATCCCATAATTCTTATAAAATGATTTTTCTATATAGTAGAGGAGGAAAGAAATGTGAAATAGGAACTATTAAGTATTTTAGTGACAACATAAAATAGAAAGTGACTCCTAAATTTTACTAGAAATCCCCCATGAATTTTTATGTGTGCAAGGAAAGGTATGAACAGGTAATTTGTCTGATGGGTAAGTTATGTAAGACTTTTAACTGGTACCTAAAAACCTGAATCAAATCTCCTGAATAAATTGAAGTATTTAAGAAACCTGAATACATTGTTGTATTTAGATCATGCATTATAGATTAAAAAGAAATGTTCACGATCCATAAAAATTTAGGATAAACATTTACGATTCTTCAAATTTTTTAGAGTAAAATATTTTGTTGTTGTTGTTGATTAATGCCACTTGGTGGAACCAAGCACGATTGAGTCGGAGTCTACTTGTTTTAAGGTAAAGGGGTACACCTTTCGTTTATAATGAGCACCACAAGGGTGAAAGTAAGACTTATGCTCAAGTAGGTCCTCGTAATTTTGAAGCAGGGACCAAGCAGAAAACCCATAGAGTTGGCCTGCCACCCCAGAGGTATTTATTGAGAACTTGGAGGCCATGTGTCCACGAACATATTTTAAGTGCCCCAGTCACCTTTAACGAACACGGCGGATCTTAGGTCGGCTCGGGTTCCGAACACGCAACCTCTCAGGTACTAGAGTAAAATACTTTAATAATAGGAATGATATGCAAAAATATTAATGATATAAATAATTACATTTTTTCAGTTAAATTTGATTTTACAGAATAAAACTGAATAGTCTCAGCATAAAACCCCGAGAGATGGTTTTTACAAATAACCCCTGTTTTGTCTTGTAAAAATACCACTACAATTTAGATTAAGTTTTTATTTCCTGTGCAGTTTGATAAAAATTGAAAATTTCAATTAGATTCACTTACAATGTATTTGATTTATCATTTAATTATTTTATAAAATAACTTGTATTTCATATCAACAATATTATTCCTGTTACAGATAGAAATATCACTATGTTTAAAATTCAGAAATTCCTTTTTCACAATAAAATTGAATAGGCTTGGCATACAACTTCGAGAGATGATTTTTACAAATAACTCCTCTTTTGTTTACTCTCGTAAAAATACTACCACAGTTTAGATTACATTTTTATTTCCTGTGAAGTTTGATAAAAATCTGAAAATTTTAATTAGTTTCACTTGGAATGTATTTTATTTGTAAATTAATTATTGTATAAAATAACTTGTATTTTGAACCAACAATATTATTCCAGTTACAGATAGAAATACCACTATGTTTAAAATTCAGAAATTCCTTTTTCACAATAAAATTGAATAGTCTCGGCATACAACCTCGAGACATGAATTTTTACTAATAACCCCTGTTTTATTTACTCTCGTAAAAATACTACCACAGTTTAGATTACATTTTTATTTCCTGTGCAGTTTGATAAAAAATTGAAAATTTCAATTAGTTTCACTTGGAATGTATTTGATTTATCATTTAAATATTTTATAAAATAAGTTGTATTTTAAATCAACAATACTATTCCATACTATTACAGATAGAAATACCACTATGTTTAAAATTAAGAAATTCAATTTATATAATAAAATTGAATAGTCTTAGCATACAACCTCGAGAGATGATTTTTACAAATAACCCCTGTTTTGTTTACTCTCGTAAAAAACTGCACAGTTTAGATTACCTTTTTATTTCCTGTGCAGTTTGATAAAAAAAATTGAGAATTTCAATTACTTTCATTTGGAATGTATTTGATTTATCCTTTAATTATTTTATAAAATAACTTGTATTTTATATCAACAATATTATTCCATACTGTTACAGATATAAATACCACTATGTTTAAAATTCAGAAATTCCTTTTTCACAATAAAATTGAATAGTCTCGGCATACAACCTCGAGACATGAATTTTTACTAATAACCCCTGTTTTATTTACTCTCGTAAAAATACTACCACAGTTTAGATTACATTTTTATTTCCTGTGCAGTTTGATAAAAAGTTGAAAATTTCAATTAGTTTCACTTGCAATATATTTGGTTTATCATTTAATTATTTTATAAAAAAATATTTTAAATCAACAATATCATTCCATACTGTTACATATGAAAATACCACTATATTTAAAATTCAGAAAGAATAAAATTGCAAGACATTCATAAAACATTTGTCTAAATAATTTAACAAAAATCTTCAATAGACACCGCAATAATTAATGGACCAGATAATATAAAGATAATTAAAAATAATGATAGAATTAATATTGCTATATGCAAAAAAAATTTACATTTCAACAACTTTCTAAAGTATAAAATTTTGACAGATAGATGTTGTTTACTTTTACTTTCAAAGTGATTTCGCTTTATTTTTGATGTTATATAACATATTTTTAAAAATATTGTCACGGATAAAGGATAAAATTGTTTTTTTGAGTTTTTAAATATGTTATTGTTTGTTTTATGAAATGAGAAAATTATAACAACAATGATTTGACACCTGCTTAATCAATTTCACTTGAAGTTTAAGAATAAAACTTAAAATAAAAATTAAATAATATTGAAAAAAATATATATTTTTAATTTACTTTTTTTTTATTCTTGTGCTACTGTTATTATAAAATAAGCTATATTATGCTTAATGTTAAACATGGCATAGAAATTTTGTGGTTTTTATTTGCATATTTAAACAGTTTTATAACAATCATAATTGATTCGAAAATCCTTTTTTAACAGTATGAAAGATAAATTAAGAAAAGTTACGCCAAAATTTATCTATTAAAAGACATTATATTAAAAATTTAAAATTCACTTGAAAAGGAAAATAATAGATATCGATTCCATAATTACATTTCTTAAAATATTTAATATATTAATGCAAATGGTTATAACATTTTAATTTTTTTCCTGTATCTATTTAAAGAAGTTATATTAAAACATTAAAAATCATTCAGAGTGAAAATTTTAGATATCAATTTCTTTATTGCTTTCCTTAAAATATTTAATATATTAATGTAAATTGTTATAACTTTTTAATTTTTTTCCTAAATTGTAAAATGTTGAGAAAATTTTATTGAAAAATTAAAATATCATTTAAGCTGAAACTTTTAGATATTAATTTCATAATTGCCTTCCTTAAAATATTTAATATATGAATATAAGTATTTTTAACATTTAATTTATTTTAGTGCTAACATACTTCTGTATCTATTTAAAGAAGTTATATTAAAACATTAAAAATCATTTAGAGTGAAAAATATATCAATTTTTTATTGTTTCTCACTTTTAAATTTAAAATAAATGTAAATCGTTTCTTTTTGTTTTTTTCCAAATTGTAAAATGTTAAAGAAATTATATTAAAAAATTAAAATATCATTTAAGCTGAAACTTTTAGATATTAATTTCATAATTGCCTTCCTAAAAATATTTAATATATGAATATAAGTATTTATAACATTTAATTTATTTTAGTGCTAACATACTTGTTGAAAAATTATTCCTAAATATTTGCATTTAACAACTTCATATTCATATTTTTCTAAAACATTTGGATTACTTAATAATATTTTAACACCTTGCACATGTTTATAGTGAGGCTTTAAGATATATTGTATTTCAAGTATTTACTAAATTTAAAATTAAAAACATTACTTCTTAGAGACTTTTGGAAATGTATAAAATCCTCTAAAATAAAATCAGAATCTTATAGATTTTTATATTCCCATTCCTGCATAGAACAAGGAATTTATGATCATAAATTAAGGTATATTTGAATAAGATATCATTTTAAAAACATTATTTTCTAGAGACTTTTATCGGAAGTTTATAAAATTATCTGAAATAAAATCAGTTTTATAGAACTTTTATACTTTCTGCATAGGAAATGATTTCAATATGCGATGATAGAAATAAATTAATAGTACAGAAATTAAATTTTATTTGTTTCTTACTTTTAAATTCTATAAAAAGTGTTTACGTTTCCTTTTTGTTTTACAATTTCTACTTCTACACAAGATGAGAAGAAAAAAATTCAACCTTGAAAATTGATATCAGTGGGGTGATACACGAATGAATAATTACACTTGACTTTATTTGTTTCTCACTTTTTAAATTCTATAAAAAGTGATTAAGCTTTCTTTTTTGTTTTACAAGTTATACTTCTACAAGAGAAGAGAAAAAAAAATCAATCATAGAATTGATATCAGTGTGGTGATACAAATAAATTACATTTGAGTTTTATTTGTTTTTTACTTTTTAAATTCTATTATAAAAGTGTTTACTTTTTCTTTTTGTTTTACAATTTCTACTTCTACAAGAGAAGAGAAGAAGAAAAATATTCAACCTTAAAAATTGATATCAGTGGGGTGATACACGAATGAATAATTACATTTGACTTTATTTGTTTCTCACTTTTTAAATTCTATAAAAAGTGTTTAAGCTTTCTTTTTTGTTTTACAAGTTATACTTCTACAAAAGAAGAGAAAAAAATCAATCATAGAATTGATATCAGTGTGGTGATACACGAATGAATAATTACATTCGACTTTATTTGTGTCTCACTTTTTAAATTCTATAAAAAGTGTTTAAGCTTTCTTATTTGTTTTACAAATTAACTTCTTCAAGAGATGAGAAGAAGAAAAAATTCAACCTTAAAAATTAACATCAGTGGAGTGATACAAATGAATAATAACACTTGACTTTTCTTTGTTTCTCACTTTTTAAATTCTATAAAAAGTGTTTACGCTTCCTTTTGATTTTAGGATTTTTACTTCTACAAGAGAAGAAAAAAAATCAACTTTAAAATTTGATATCAGTGGGGTGATACAAATGAATTATACGGGACTTCTGTTTCTCCCTTTTTAAATTCTATAAAAAGTGTTTACGCTTTCTTTTGATTTTAGAAATTTTACTTCTACAAGAGAAGAGAAAAAAATCAACTTTAAAATTTGTTATCAGTGGGGTGATACAAATGAATTATATTTGACTTCTCACTTTTTAAATTCTATAAAAGGTGTTTAAGCTTTCTTTTTTGTTTTACAATTTCTACTTCTACAAGAGAAGAGAAGAATAAAAAAAATTCAAATTTGAAAATTGATATCAGTGGGGGTGATACACGAATAAATAATTATATTAGACTTTATTTGTTTCTCATTTTTTAAATTTTATAAAAAGTGTTTACGCTTTCTTTTGATTTTAGAAATTTTACTTCTACAAGAGAAGAGAAAAAAATCAACTTTAAAATTTGTTATCAGTGGGGTGATACAAATGAATTATATTTGACTTTTTTTTTTTCATTTTTTTTAAATTAATATAAAAGTGTTTAATTCTTTTTGTTTTACAAATTTATTTACTTCTACAAGAGAAGAGAAAAAAATCAACTTTAAAATTTGTTATCAATGGGGTGATACAAATGAATTATTTTTGACTTTTATTTGTTTCTCACTTTTTAAATTCTATAAAAAGTGTTTATGCTTTCTTTTTTGTTTTACAAATTTTATTTCTACAAGAGAAGAGAAAGAAAAAAATTATATCTTAAAAGTTGATATCTGTGGGGTGATACCAATGAATTATCAGACGAAGTTTTTTTTATAAATTCTATATTAAAAGATATTACAATTAAATTCATATTAAAAGATTCATATTAAATATATTATAATTAGTTCAATATTAAAAGTTCAATAGAAAAAGAAACCAAAACCTTAAAAATTGATACCAATGCGGTGATACAAATAAATAATTTTTGACTTTTATTTGTTTCTCACTTTTTAAATTCTATAAAAAGTGTTTATGCTTTCTTTTCTGTTTTACAAGTTTTATTTCTACAAGAGAAGAGAAAGAGAAAAAATTAATCTTAAAAGTTTATATCCGCGGGGTGATACCAATGAATTATCAGACGAATTTTTTTTATAAATTCAATATTAAAAGATATTATAGTTAAATTAATATTAAAAGATATTATAATTAAATTCATATTAAAAGATTCATATTAAAGATATTATAATTAATTCAATATTAAAAGATCAATAGAAAAAGAAATCAAAACCTTACAAATTGATACCAATGCTGTGATACAAATAAATAATTTTTGATTTTTATTTGTTTCTCACTTTTTAAATTCTATAAAAAGTGTTTATGTTTTATTTTTTGTTTTACAAGTTTTATTTCTACAAGAGAAGAGAAAGAGAAAAAATTAATCTTAAAAGTCGATATCCTCGGGATGACAACAATACATTATCAGATGTATTTTTCTTTTATAAATTCAATATTAAAAGATATTATAATTAAATTCCTATTAAAAGATTCATATTAAATATATTATAATTAGTTCAATATTAAAAGTTCAATAGAAAAAGAAATCAAAACCTTAAAAATTGATACCACTGCGGTGATACAAATAAATAATTTTTGACTTTTATTTGTTTCTAACTTTTTAAATTCTATAAAAAGTGTTTATGCTTTCTTTTTTGTTTTACAAGTTTTATTTCTACAAGAGAAAGAGAAAAAATTAATCTTAAAAGTCGATATCCTCGGGATGACAACAATAAATTATCAGATGTATTTTTTTTTATAAATTCAATATTAAAAGATATTATAATTAAATTCCTATTAAAAGATTCATTTTAAAGATATTATAATTAATTCAATATTAAAAGATCAATAGTAAAAGAAATCAAAACCTTGAAAATTGATACCAATGCGGTGATAAAAATAAATAATTTTTTACTTTTATTTGTTTCTCCCTTTTTAAATTCTATAAAAAGTGTTTATGCTTTATTTTTTGTTTTACAAGTTTTATTTCTACAAGAGAAGAGAAAGAGAAAAAATTAATTTTCAAAGTTGATATCAGCGGGGTGATACCAATGAGTTATCAGACATATTTTTTTTATAAATTCAATATTAAAAGATATTATAATTAAATTCCTATTAAAAGATTCATTTTAAAGATATTATAATTAATTCAATATTAAAAGATCAATAGTAAAAGAAATCAAAACCCTGAAAATTGATACCAATGCGGTGATACAAATAAATAATTTTTTATTTTTATTTGTTTCTCCCTTTTTAAATTCTATAAAATGTGTTTATGCTTTCTTTCTACAAGTTTTATTTCTACAAGAGAAAATAAAGAGAAAAAATTAGTCTTAAAAGTTGATATCCGCGGGGTGATACCAATGATTTATCAGACATATTTTTTTTATAAATTCAATATTAAATATTTATTATGCAACATTTTAATTATGCATAATCATACTTTTATTTTTCAATGACCGTACTCTTTTTATAATATAAAAAAATCAAAAAATTCTATTGTCTTTTAAAATCCTCTTGAAAAGTGTATTCTCGCAGGTCAAAGTTTTCACTGATTTTATGATCACTGGTGCAATTGTCTTATAAATCAAATGTGTATAAGATCAATGGCAATGTGTATTTACTCATACAAAATTAAATATAAAAATTGAATGAATATGAATGAAAAGAAAGATGTAAAACAAGCGTTTTGTATGTTTACATACAATACTTCCTTTAAATATAAAACATTTTTTATACAATTTCTGTCTGAAATTGATTACAAGCTCTTAATCAATAAAAGCCGCAAAACTTGATTTTTAGATAATACAAATTTCGTTAATTACGGTAATATTGCTTGTGACTTTGAAAAATCTATTGTGTTGAACTTGCAATTAATATGTAAATAAAATGCATTAATACTTGTCACCCATTTTTATTCGGGCGTGGTATTGGAATTGATAAGTGGTTGAGTTGATTAAAAAAAAGCTAAGTAATTTTATAATTGTTGAGTGAACTTTTAGGTCATAGAAGAAAACCGAATCTGCAATTAGGAATATAATATATGTGAGTTTTAATATGAAAAGACATGCATGATTTGTTATTTTTTTCATTTAGAAACCCACAATTTAATTATTATCTTTAGCTTAAATTATTTCCATTAGTGGCTACTGGTTATCATGATTTTGTTGTGAGACTCATTAAAATTTGACTTTACAGTTTTTTATTTTATCTTGTTAGAGAATGAAGAGAAATATTCTAGCAAATCTAATAACTTAAGTATTTAATTATAAACTCAAACTATTTCTAAAGCCATTATAAAGACTCTTTAATGTTAATGACCTTAAATAAGTTATGAAAAATGATTCATTATTGCTTAAAAAAGAAAAGAAAATGGAATTATATATTTTATGTTCATATCAACCTAAGACTTACCAAGACTTTTGTGTTCATAGTTTTATCATGCGTAAAACAGAAGCGTCTGTGCCCATAGATGATAAACCAAAATAGAATGGTATAACTAAGTAGCATTCTCATAATAACACAATATCAAGATCTTTTATTACAGAAAAATATAAATTCGGAGAATTCTATTGGTTTGGTTTGGAATGCTACTAATTATGCTAATTGCGTATAAAAGAGATTATTTTCCAAATACGCATTAATATGCATTTAAGGGGACAGTGGATTCTCAACTGACGAAATGCATATTCGACAAAATTCAACATTTTTATATCTTTGAATTATAAAATAGATAATAATGAGATGAAAAGATTTTTAATATTTATCATCCTATAATTAATCTAATTATTACCATAACACTTAATTGAATCATTTTAATTATATTTTTTAAATGTATTTTGAAACAAAAATTTGAATTTTATAAAAAAAATTTTGAAAGCATTTTATCCGTCATATCTCTTTGGCTTTTAACAATTATTTATCTTGAAGTTTATAGAAATAATAGAAATAGTAGGTCTTAATCTTTGAATTTTGTTTAAAAACTTTTACACATTTTATACAGAAAACAAATTAAAAACTATAAAATACTTTTTCTTTTTATGTTTTCCTCTAATGCTTAAGGTAAGAAATAATGTTTTGTTTAAGATCTAAAATGTTTGTTGTAAAAAAAAGCCATATTGATTATCAAAAGATACCCATGTTTTCAATCAAATTTAGATTTAAGTAATTAATAAATACAGTGGACTCCGCTTAATGTGATCGAGGTTAATGTTATCAATCGCTTATTGTTATCGAAATCATCCCGATTTTCTCTATTCATTTGTATGTTAAAATTATCGCTTTATGTGATCGTTATATCGGTTAATGGGATCAGTTTTCGAACCTCATTTTAACTGGCAAAGGAATATTCACAATATATTCAGAAGGAACTCATTCTTTTTCTTCCCTTCGCTGTTGTTTGAATTTCCAAGAATTCTCCTCTTCAACCTAGAAAAATTGGGAATGAATAAAGGAGTGGGGGATTTACACGTTCCTGGAATTTTTCAGAAATACGCACACCCTGGTGATGGTCAATGGTTGTCAGATTAGCACAAGGGAACACATTCTTATCGGAATTGAGATGGAGCTTATTCACATTTTATGCCTTGCTTACATGCAGCTTGTCGATATAGAAACCAGAAAGCGAAATGATTGAACATTGAAACAAAAGATTGAAATTTTAAATCGTTATGACAGATTGATTATGATTACAAACAATTTATCAATGAGCTTCTTAGAAAAATTGTAGACAGTCAACAATTGATCAATTTTTTTAAAATTATGTACACAATTCTTATGTTTTAAAGGATAATACACAGTACATAAATATAAGGTGTGTTTTTTCATTCCGTTTTGAAATTTAGTACGTGGGAATTAAAGGGGTGTGTGTGTAAATTTATCTAATTTAGCATATCGTTTATTGTTATCAATCGTTTATTGTTATCGAAATCACTGTTTTCCAAACCGATCACATTAATCGGAGTCCATTGTATTATTTTTTAAATTAAAATTCAAACTTTTTTTTCACGTGTTTTCAAAAGGCTCAATTTCACTAAGCCTCTTTTGAACTATCTGACATCGCTTACTTCTTTATTTTTATTTGAAAATAAATTAAACCAATGTTAAATGTGTCTGCGGATAAAACCGGCTTGCTTTCAACTGTAAACAGTTTTCACGAGAGAGTAAGTGAAATTCTTCTGAGACTTGGCGTCAAATGTAACAATAGGATAATTTTAGAAGACACTCGATTTATAAAGATAAATCTCTTTATGAATAACCTAATGTAGGTTACGGTAAGAATTCTTTTGAAAATTGAATCTTACATCTAAAAAGCGTCCCTGGAAAAGATAAAGAACTGCTCTAAAACACAATTTTGAAATCATCTTCTTCTTCAGTGGCATGGCAGCCCAGGATGGGCCCTGGCCTTCTCAATAAACTTTTTCTGAGACATCCTTCTGGAGGCCAAATTCTTCCAGTTTTTTTACTTTAAGTACCTGAAGGTCTTTTTCCAGGCAGTCTGTACATCTCAGGCTGGGCTTTCCTCGTCTTCGTTCCTGTAGGTTTTGCATCGAAGACACTTTTTGTTGTTCGGTCATTGTCCATTCTGATTAGATGACCTGTCCACTTTATTCTTTCAAATTATTATGTCAGTTCATTATATAAATTATATAGTTCTAAACTTGATCTCTTGAGCCATATATTATTTTTTTTGTTCCTCCAAATATACTTCTAAGGATTTTTCTTTCAAAGGTCGCCAGTATCTTTCATCTGACGAAGTTGTTGCCGAAGTTTCACATTCATAAGTTAAAACTGATCTTATTAGATATTTGTAAAGTAAAATTTTTGTTTTCCTTTTTATTAATTTTGATTTTATATATTTTCGTAGGCCATAAAAACATTTATTTGCCATCATAACTCTCTTGTGGATCTCTGTCGTAACATCATTTTTGTTGTTTACCTCAGATCCTAAATAGGTGAAGCAATCAACCACCTCAAATTTATATCTTTCCATTTCTAGATGTTCACTTAAGTACCCAGTTTTTGTGCATGGCATATATTTTGTCTTATTTTCATTTACTCTAAGACTCATCTTAAAAGCCTCTTTCTCTAAGGATAGAAAGGACTGTGATAATGCTACGGGAATTTTGAAATCTACTGATTCATAATTAAGTGTTTAAATCTTTGGTGGACTCGCTATGTAAATCATTAAATTTTTACTTGTTTACAAAAGTCTCAATTTCGCAAAATCTCCTTTGGAATATCTCAGACGTGCCAGCATTCAAGCACCTCTGCTAGGAGGAACGTTGTTTTATGATTTAAAATTTAACATTCTACCCACAAAGTATATGCGTATGCAATTTACATATATAACAAACAAAACAAAATAACCCGATAAAATTAAACATAATTACATATTTTATTAGATTCTACATTAAATAGAGCAGATTAAATTACAATAAACATACAATAGTAAATTATAAAGGGTAAATTAAAATTTATGTATTTTATAATGTAAGTAGCTTTTTTAACATTAACAAGTTTTTTTTTTCAGAAAATATTTTCTTGTAACATACTGATCCTGATTAAAATATTTACATTTTTTTATCATCAGGGATTCTAGAATTTGTGTACTCAAATTGGATCTAAATTCAGTTTGGTTTCTCGCACAGTTTTGAAAATTTTTTCATGTGCAGCATTACTGTTTGGAAAGAATAATATATTCAGCATTTGTTTTTTCAAAACTTTGTATTTGATTGCTGAATTATGATCTTTAGTTGTTCAAAATTTTATTTTCCGGAGCAATCTGAGAGGTTTCCGGAGTTATCAAATTCTCTCATTTTTCCGGAGTAGTTGGCATGTCTGGTATCTGGCATAGCCTATTTCCTTACTTTTAATTTGAAAATAAATTAAACGTACAAAAGTAGACTTGCAGATGCGTTAAATTGAAATAAAGTGGACCTTTTTTTCATAAGAATAATTAAAAATGTTTCAATCATACCAGAGTGTTTTGCTGTCTGAGCACTCCGTCATCGTGAGTAAAACTTTTTACTAGATGTCAAAGATAGCAGAATTACAGAATTAAAATTAGTGGATTCCCACTCCAAATCGATTGCTTTCAATCGCTTTCGTTATTGACGTCAAAGCATATAAAATTTCCTAGGTACCTAATATCAAATTTGACAACAGAATTTTGTTGTGAACACAAAAAGTTTTGAATTTCAAGTTAATTATTTTTATGAATAATTTAATTCATTTTATGGCAAACATTTTCCTTTCATATATACATATCATATATACATATATGCGCATATATATATATATATATATATATATATATATATATATATATATATATATATATATATATATATATATATATATATTAAAGTACTTATAAAGTAAAAAACAAACAGATTTCACCTCGTCATAGAAACAGAAAACAGAATAAAAAATAGAGATAAAATTAACAAATCTAAATAATCGCTTTTCTGACTGGCTGATTAACTGTGTTTTGTCAGGAAGTTATTAAAAAAATGGAAAACAGTATACAAGAGGTTCTACCCGTAACAGGGACAGACTCAAAATAATATTTTTAAAGCTCATACCACCTGTTCTGTTGTTCCATCGGCGTAAACATCTATAACACCGTTAATTGTGTGAGCATGGCGCAACCAAAATTATCTTCATCATTATTATTTTATTTTTGTTGTTTACACTATATTTTTGTACTATATATATATATATATATATATATATATATATATATATATATATATATATATTAGAGAGAGAAAGAGAGAAAAATCGGAACGAAATAAAATGATTTAAAAAGTTAAGATTTTAATTAAAGTGAAGAACTTAAGAAAGTGATGAGAATGACATGTCCTCATATAACTTAATTGAATTTATCTTGAAGAATAGTAATCTTGGGCTGACAATGCAAGGAGGAATGTTCTCGACGGATTACTTTTTATTTTTAACAACAAACACCTATTCATATATGAGAGCAGACTGAAGACTGACGGGGAATCAAGTTAATTAATAAAACCTAGCTTTCAATAAGAAAAAACGTCTCATATAGAATGACACTGCAAGCATTTTTCTATGCAATCATTTAATAGAATTTCTATTTGTAATTTAATTTTCTACCTAGTAAATGTCTGCGATACATCTTGGTAAAATGGGACAAATCTGTGTTTACAAATCTGTGTTTCAACGTCCCTGTACGAGAGTCATTTGTCAAGGCAGAATTAAAATTTACACATATTAAATAATATTAGGCAATAGAAGAATGAATAAAATAAATTGATTAAAAAATATTTAGGTAAGGTCATATTTGGTTTTATAAATTAGAATCTGTAATTAAACTGTATTATGTCTATTTAGATTTGGTTAACACGCATCCACAACAAAACTTCAAATCTGACAGTTGAATTGTCTGTTCCAGAATGATCCGACATATATCATAACGTTAATGGGAATACTCATTTTTAATATTTTCTATTATTAATGGGATTGTTATTTATATCCTTTAAACTATTTAAAATTTCAATGAGTTGTGTTTAAAGATTATGCAATTTTCTTATAATAAGCTATGAATGTTGGTAAAATGCCTGTAAAAAATAATGTTACGTTTGCCTAGTGTTTCAGAAAGAAGAAACCTAAACTTATTAAAAAAACACATGGACAAACATACCTTGATTAAATGATTTTATACAATTAAATAAATGCCTAAGGAATACAACTGGAATCAACTTATCATATCTAGATATGGAAGAATGCTCTCGAGTCGACGTAGCCCTTAAAAAAACAATATGGAGATGATTTTCCTCAAAACTTCTATTCCGCAAGCCGCTGATGCCAGAAGCGTTCACCTTCTACTCTCCTCTGGTCACAACATTGTCCTCTAAAAAAATCAGACTGCCCCGTGGAGAAAAAAAAAGGTGTCCACTCCAGAGCAGTGTGTGTGGGGGGGGGTCAGAATCCCTCAAACCAACGGACCCTTCTATTGGTAGGAGAAGTCCGAAGTTTCTTTCTATTTCAAGCCGGTCCTGTTCTGGTATGTGTTTGCGATGACTCACGGTAATAGGTAAAAAAAAAGCTGAACCAAATGTAACTTATTATTACAATGCGCTAATCGGATTTTGTTGAAAAAATAATTATCAGGAGTATTTGACATCTTTTTTGGTTGATAATTTGGTTGAAGTACTACAGTATACTATTTTGCTACAAGAGATATAATGAAACCAGGATCTACTGCTTAAATCCAATTCCCAACGACTACGAACATCCATGCCATCAGCTTGACTCAGACTACGAACTCCGGTAAGAAAGAGCAACTACCATTCTGCTATCGATAGTCTATCCTTTTTTTTAAGATCTAAAATTATGGTATGCTTAACCCACTGGAAACTCTTCAGATGTATCATAATTTAATGAGAACACATTTTTTAACTGTCCATTATTTGAGTGGATAAATAAAGTCAAAGCTAACTCATGAAAACGATTTCATTCTACTGATACTATAATTTATTGTTGGTGGTTATTTCATGTATTGCTATTTAAAGGGAAATTTCATTTTTAGCACTCAAATTTTGTCATGGCTGTGCTCATAAATTTTGTCATAAGAATATAAAACATATAACGTAAGCTAAAAATGACTTTAGTATCAATGGAGGACAAAATATATCTTCATTCATCTAAATGAATTTTAATGAGAGGTAAGTTCAGGAATAGATATTTAATCATGTGTTTAAATTTTTATACATCATTTGTGCACATTTAATAGTTAACATATTGTATGCGGGTACATTTCGCAGCGGAATTGCACCAGGAGCTGGCATTTTGAGCTTAAATTTAGTTTTTCAGTTAAATCTCAATAGATAGAAAATTATTTAATTTTTTAACGAACTTTTCGTATTTTATATTAAAATATATAAACAAATATATAAATAGAAATATATAAATAACAAGAATAAAATTTTTGTAAACAAAGAATATATTTTTTAGTGGATAAATTTATAATAATATCGTAAATATGAAAAATCATATAGAAATAGTAGTATATAGGTTTAATATTTTCGATTTATGTTATACATAAACACTTTTACATTATAAAAAAATGAAAAGAGCAATCATAAAACAAATAATATTTTACAGTGTGGTAACGTTCAAAGCATTTTCCTCTATGAAGAGTTTTTATTTGTCTAAATTTTTCCACAATCTATGTAGTAGACAAGAACATTCGACTTCGTTTTCCTGTATATACCGTTATTTTTGTACCCACAAACAAACCATGTTGTTACACTAACCAGTAGTAGTACGTGACCCGCTCTTAAGTATGAATCATTAGAAAACGTACTAGTAAGTGTCCCGCATACAGTGTGTTAATAAAATGATATAAAAGGACAAAATATACTACAAAAATATCCACATTTTTATTTAAATGAATTCCATAAACCGAAATCAATGAACTGAAATAGTTAAAAAAAATCTAACACTAACATGTACTAGTACGTGACCCGCGCTCAAGTACCAATCGTCAGAAAACGTACTAGTACTTGTCCCGCATACAATGTGTTGATAAAATGATATAAAAGGATAACATATACTACAAAAATATCCTTATTGTTATTTAATTGAATTCCATAAATCGAAATCAATGAACTGAAATATTAAAAAAAAATCTAACACTAACATGTACTAGTACGTGACCCGCGCTCAAGTACCAATCGTCAGAAAACGTACTAGTACTTGTCCCGCATACAATGTGTTGATAAAATGATATAAAAGGATAACATATACTACAAAAATATCCTTATTGTTATTTAATTGAATTCCATAAATCGAAATCAATGAACTGAAATATTAAAAAACATCTTAGTTCACATAATCTTTTACTCCTTTAAATTCTGTTAAGATATCGAAAGTATTAAAGTAGTAGATTTAAAAAAAGATAAAAAATGTAATGTGTTTCTAAACGACACTTAAATTGAATTCCGCAAAGAACACACAATAAGGTTGAAATTATACCGAACGTAACCGTAAGCACATCAGATAAAGGTTTAATAGTTTATCATGATCACCAAATACTTCGTATTACAATAGCTCGTGCCATTCATTCTTAATCCATCCATGTCTTATCAGAGCCTTGTTGTTTAGAAAAGGTGCGGCACTAATAGCTCTCTAGGTCATCATCCATATTTGAACGTACCTCAGTTTACGGACAAAAAAAAAATGATCCTTTACAATAAATAATACATAAAAACATCTCAGTGAATGTTGCAATCATTACTAAGGCTTAACAAACCGTCGGGGCGTAGACCCAAACCCGTTGAACACAGATCTTTTATCATAGGCTGCGGTGTCGCCTCACCCGCCCGATTTAATAAGCGATTGCTACGGACGGAATATGAATTAAGACGGTAAAGTCATGGGCGAAAGTGTGAACTTTTTTTCTTGATTAAAGCGTAATTAAGGGATATTAACACATGCTATATGGTAATTATTATTGTTCTTTTTCAGATTATTTAGGAAAAACAGAAGTTGAAGGAGATATTAATCAAAATTCTTTATGCAAAGTGGTAAATTAATGGTATAATTTAAATAAATGAAAGATCGGAATTTCTTTCTGAAAATAACTAATGAGACTTTGGTCAATGAAGAAAGATTAATACAGAGGATGAGGCCTATTTTGTCAATATATATATATATATATATATATATATATATATATATATATATATATATATATATATATATATATATATATATATATATATATATATATATGTCAGGTCTAAAAAATGGTATTTGGCAGTTACGTGAGTTAAAAATGATTTTAAAAAGGGAACTCTAATTATAATAATAAAATAAATGAAAAAGACCCACTCTCGCGTAAGCTTTTGGGATCATCCGGTCAGGCTGAAGCATTTTGAAAGAATTTGATGAGCTTGCAAACAGATAAGTTTCAATCAGCGCGTGGACATGGAACTGTAAACACTCTACTCGTGTCTCTGCCACGAACATTGAAAATGGCGCAGGATTTGCTTTTAGAAGAAACGATTTAATAAAATGATTATTATCAAGAAGCCTTTTCCATTCGTCTTAACTCTGGATCACGACATCTCATATATATATATATATATATATATATATATATATATATATTATAAAGTTGTCAATATATATTGGAAACTTTTTACCCCTTTAAATCCTCAATTAATTTACCATCAAATTTCTTACTGCATTTTTGTATCATTAGATAAACTTTAATGGAGAATAATCATAGAAAAAAGAAAATTAATATTTACAGTATTTAAGTAGTTAATTTTGCAGTTGGTACCTTCTAAATTTTTACTCTATGATAGAAAATAAAACGTTAAATTATGAATAAAACAAATGAAATGCTTACCTGCAAAGTATAGACGTCTCTAAAAATAATAGTACCAAATAACTGGTAATAAACTACTAAATTTACTCAATTGAACAACACTTGTATCAACTCTACCACAGAATATCCTTCGAATGCAGCACGCCAATTTTAAAATCCCTACTATGCGAATAAAAAGGATTCCTCATTGGTGCTGTCATTACTTTTCTGCTGTAGGAACTGCATCGTTTATGTCCTTGTGAGTACCGTCAGGAAAAACAGATTTATTAGGAATATACAGGTGTTTGATTGAAGCGGTACTTATAAGTACCGTCAGGATAAAAAGTGTTAGTTGGTGACAATTTTAATAGAAAATGATAATGCTGTTTAGCAGAGTATACCAAATATACTTCAAATGACAAATTGATATATTAACCTTTTAAATTATGATGTTGGACATTTGAAAGATACAAAAAAATGACCTTATCTTCACAGTGGGTTTTAAAAGAGGATATTGCTATCTTTCAACTCTGCAGTTATCACTCTTTCTTGTATAATTTATTTCAAATACAAATATGAAATTTAATTTTCATATCAAAGTATCCTTTATCGTTTGATTAAATGCAAACAATTATTACTAATATAAATTTCGACTAAATTTTTAAGCAAAATATTAAGACGCCAGAAATACACTTTACACAATGATAGTTTAAATTATTTATGTAGATATAATTTTTGTACAAAACAGCTTACAATATTCATAAAAATAGGTTTTTTTGGAGATAATACACTTTTTTGCTAATAAATTATTTATACTTTTAAGGCATCTGTACACCATCGGAGGTGATTTTTTGAAATATTTGAAATTTTTATTTTTAATGTTAATTTTATGATGAAATATAACTTAAAACTATGAAAAATGCAGGCTGTATTGTTTTTGAATAATATTTTCATATTTTATAGAGAAAAATAGGGTGAAATTTGCCCTAAAATTAGGCATTACGCAAAACACGATAACTCCAAATTAAATCATGTAATCACTGTTTTGTAAATTGGATAATGTTTCTAATTATATATTTCAGGGAATAGACTACAATCATGGTGATCACAAATATATTTGTGAAGTTATAGGAACTTGTTTACAATAACATTGAAAATTTCTCAAAATTTTCATGCAAGTCAAGAATTAAACGGCTCTAAATCCCAATGTAATTAATCTGGAACCACAGTTGTAGTCTATTCCCTGAATATATAATTATATAACACACACTTAAAATATCTAAGCATTCGGGCTAAATATTTTTGAGTTATCATGTTTTGCGGTAAGCAAAATCACGAAAAAATCAATTTTGAGAATCAATTTTGATTTATGAATCTTAATCCTTCTAGTTTGAAATTCAATATGTTTTTTTTTTCTAGGTGCTTTTTAGTACTTTAGTACTTCAGTAAATTTCGGGGTGAAGTGGAGGGTAGCATCATATATTTTACTATGATCTAAATCCACTTCAAAGTTATGTGCACAGGATCAGAAATGAACTCTATAGTTAAAACTGATAAAGCAGGGTTTAAAACCATTAATAAAATTGGATGGAGTCATCATAGTCTGAGGAGCTAGCTAGCTAACTGTAATTGGAATATATTCAACACTATTGTTAGATTGACCGGCTTTGATAATTTTTTGTCGTAAAACTTTATTTGAGGTGTTCTGCATACAGAATTAGGCATTTTAAAATATTAAAATAAAACTTTTCATTTGAAATACGTATAAAAAAAGGAGCAATGTAACTGCAAAATCTCGGAAACACAAGAAAATTTGACAATGTTTCCGTAAATTCATTGCGAGATTCAGATGCTAAATTCAAGAAAATGCTGTTACCAGATTCTTTAAAAAACAATAATACCTTTAAGCATGAATTATTTGGTCCAAGTTTAATAACATTTTAATTATATCAAAATATTTTGTTGAAATTGACAAGAGAATAAAACTTTTCAGGCGACTTCCGGTTTACAAAAGAGCACTTCCGGTATTAAAATTGACTTTGGACTTTCATTAAAAATGCTATAACTCTGGTTCTAAATGAGATAGAGGCAAAAATTCAAGAGGTTATGTATAGATAACATATTAGATTTTAAAAATAAAATAAAATTTAAAAATTGATAATTTGGTCGAAATTCACGTTTTAAAAGTGTACAGATCCTTTAAATTTTCTAAAGTACTTTTTACATGTGTGTTACATGTAAATGCGTTTTAAACTTATAGAGAATACTTTTTCATAGTTACCGTAAACATTCGCGGAAAATTCAATTTTCTTATACAAAATTTCTATATTTTTTAATGGTAGAATTGAAGATTTTACATTTTGAAACGAGTTAAATTGAACAAATTGTTATTTTATTTAACTAAATAATTGCTTAAATTCAAAAGTTATTAGTTTGAAAAAGCACTTGCTTAGCTTGCGCGTGTACTATACAGTTGTTATTAAAACTGTATAGTACAAGCCAAGACACAATCAATTTCTACCCTTTCTATGTTTTCACTGTCACTGTGGATCTCAAAGTGGTATGCCAATTAAATAACAGATATATGGCGCAAATAATCAAAGTCATATAAAGAATTTTAAATGATTTCCGGCAAAAATAACATATATTATTAATTCTCAAAAACAATAAAAACGGAAAAAATCACCCAAACAATTTAATTACCATTTAAAGATAAGTGAGTATTAAATTTATACTGTTTTTCTCCTTTTCATTCGTATTTACACTAATTGAAGGGGGCATACCACCTTTGATCAACTTTAAATGGAAGATATTTTCATATTTTTTTGACTAATCATATCTTCTTTAATTATTGTCTTAAATACAGGAGATTTTCAGCCTTTATTAGTTATTTTTATGTAATTAGTCTTGATAAATTTACTTAGTTTTTTTTAAAATAAACTTTTTATATAAAGTGAAAAGTGAGATCTAGTCTAAAAATTTTAAAGATTCATCTGACACACTGTGCACAGACACAAAGTGAGTTTCGTTGATAATTCATGCTTTTTTGTAAATAATAATTATTAGGTATAATTCTGTATCTATCAGACTGGAGGTCCTTAATAGTTATATATATATATATATATATAATATATATATATATATATATATATATATATATATATATATATATATAATATATATATAATATATACATATATATATACACATATATATATACATACATATATATATACATACATACATATATATACATACACATATATATACATACACATATATACACACATATATACACACATATATACACATATACACATATATATACACATATATATATACACATATATATATACACACACATATATACACACACATATATACACACACACACACATATATATATATATATATATATATATATATATATATATATATATATATACATATATACATATATATGTATTTTGAAAATGTTATCAACCTATATCAACCTGTAACATAAACTCCAGAACAAAACAAGATTTCTCAAATATATATACACATTAATATTGTTAACCGGATTATAATAAAACAGGAAACCTCTAAACCTCTAAAACACACAAATCTAAAATTACTTGAGGAAGGCTTCAAATGAATGCATGTTTAGAAAAAAAAAACCCTCTTAAACCTTTTTGCGGAAAAGTCCAACTTGAGAGCTATGATCTACGGTGTCAGGCTCTGTTTTCGTGACCCCTGGGGTGCGAAGCATATCCCGGTTAGGTGGTGAGTCTCACGCAGAGTTCCCAGTGTTAAGTTCACAACCGTGCTTAATCTCAGTTTATTAACCAATTGAATAATGAAGGAATGAACCAATAATGAAGGAATGAACATTCAGGCCCAGCCCGAGTATCGAACCTTGGAATACCAATTCCCACTGTGGCATAGATGTTCATAGACATACCGAATATGATTTAAGCGGCAGGTCCTAGTCTCATTAGTCCTAGTATAGCAAAAAAGTAGATTGTAACGCTCCAAATCAACCATTAATTAATCACCAAACCATTAATTTTTTGCTATTACAATACTTGCTTTACTTTGTACAAAGAAGTAAAAATGAGCACAAATCGCTTAAAGACAGTATCGCACCAAACTTCAAATCGAGTACCCGGTTCAAATCCTAACACAAGCATTGAGGTAACAGTACACTAATTTATTTCTAATTATTCTTTAGTTAATTCTAAAAGTTATTAGAATATCATTCTGCTTGCTGGTACGGAATTAGTTGTTTCAAATATTTTAAATAGTTCAGTTAAATTATAAAATTGTTTAGAGTAATAATGCTGATGTAAAATAGTTATCAGATGAACCCCATGGTCACGAACATAGGTCATTTAAGTAAATGCATATGTATGGAAGGGTAATGAAAAATTTATGAGCAATAATTTCAGTTTAATAGCGCATAGAAAGAATAGCTGCAGCACGTATGAAAAAGTATTTACATTATAAAAGGGGTATAATATATATTGTGAGTGCGTGCGTGCTTTACTGTAATAATCACACTGTAACATCAAAGGCAGACAATGAAATGGATATTTGAACGGCCTCTTAAGCAGTATAGATAAAAGGCAGTATGACTGAAAACGAGTTTAAAGAAAGAAAATTGGAATGTTGAAATAACAACTTGTGGGCTGATCGAAATGGCTTTTCCATGGACGAATTAAGGATTCGGAATTCTGTTTCAAGAGATCGTCCGAACGTTATTGCATCGCTAAGTCATTGAAAATATTTATCACTTGCTTTGAATACCAGCAATGTGTGTCACGGTTTTTGAATACATTGTACTGGTTTGTACGCGAAATATGCGAAAAATTCAAATGCGGTTGGCTATTCATTTCAGTTTTATAATGGTTTTTTATTTGATGCTACCAAAACAGTACTTCTTTTCATACAGAAAATGAAAGTGAATACACAGTTTCAATTTCTATATGTGCAAAAATATATTAAAAATTTTATACGTTATATTTTTATTGTATTTGTAAAATAATGAAAAACACAGCATAAAATATAGGTATGTTAAGTAGAATAGAATATATTTTGGCGTGTTTTTTAAAAGATTTCATGCCACATAATCAAAAAGATATTAACGATTTGATAGAAAGCATTAAACTTCAGATTAAAGACATTTATACTATTTATACACAAATTTATATGTTATATTTTTATTGTTTTTATAAAAGAATAACAAACATAATATAAAATATCCACATATTACATAGAATAGACTATATTTTGTGTGCTTTTTTAAAGTTTGCATGAAACATAATCAATAAGATATTAAAGCTTTGATAAAAAGCATTAAACTTCAAATTAAAGGCATTTATACAATATTTATGAAAAAGCGAAATATTTAAAAATACAACATATTAAACTATACTAACAATAAAATATGAATTATAATGATCAATGAAGAATACTATTGGATTTTAAGAGCAATACAACTGAAAATAATATTCAATTTTAAGTATAAAAATAAAATAAAGTATATACATGCTGGCCATAACTCTCAGTATTTTCGAATCTATTGTTACCCTAACGATGATCGAATGGTTAGAGCGCTGGTCTTTGGTACTGGATTTCGTGGGTTGGAATCCCACTGGGGCATGGATATTCGTAGCCGCTCAGAATCGGCTTGAAGCAGTAGGTCCCGGTCTCATTACCCATAGTGTTGCAGAAAAAATAGACCTTATCTCTCGATACCAAACCAAAACAAATTGGATCTGTTGTTATACTTAAAACAGGCATGGCTAACACTTAAATACATTGGGAATACGTTTATACTGACGAGCTGTATTATATATAATGAAGTAATTAAAACAATACTATATAATTATAGTTATTATTATTATTATTGGTTACATAACAACAGAGCAGTTGAAATTTATAAATATATGTAAATATTTAAGATAATAATCAGTAAATCAATCAAATAATATATTTAGTACAACAAGTGCTATTTTTTTTAGTTTTAAATTTCAGGAATTCTGTTGTGGGTCACCGTTTGTTCATTCCTAATGTAGTCAACAGAGCCTTTCCCATTAAAATCTATTTGCTTCTTGCTTTTTTCAAAAGCTACAGTTTATAATATCTATCAAGATCTAATATGCAGTCCACATACTAACCAATAAGGGGCCTCAGCAACAAGTTTCTTAAGGTTAAATGGAAAAAAGAACAACCTAAAACAAGTGTACGGAACGCTTCGTAAGGATACCTGAATTTTAAAGGCTGTTTCTGAGAATTTGGAATGGTCCTCTGGTGAATTCAACATGACGAGTAGACCAGATAACTGGTCCCGCTTCCCTTTTTGAAAAGCAGGATGGCAAAAGTTCACCAGGGAATTTGCAAAAGGGGATTTGCTTGGTTATTTGCTTGGGTGTTTTCTCTCTTACTCAACGTTTTGTTAAAAGTACCAACAAACGAATGTTTTTTTTATTCAAAATATTTTTGTAAGCATTGTATGCGCCAACGACACACGGTCGAAGATCTATATTACTCTCTTCGTACTATGTTCATATACATACATACACATAATTCAACTCACCTAAATAAAATACATTTACAACACCTACTGAGAGGATTTTTTGTATTGAACAGAACTACTATATAGCATAAAATAGACGTATGTAGTGCTGATAACCTTATATACTTTAACTACTTGATAGAAAAGCAACGCTTTATATTTCTAGAAGATTTAATGCCTTGTCAAATGTGTCTAACTCATAATGAAAGATATATCCTAAGGCATTTCTTATGTAAATACGGGTGAGCAAGAACACTTTCAAAATGTAGTGCAATGCAGAATTAATAACGAAATATACATTATAGGACAGATTTCAATTAAAAAATCCCCTACAAGTGTGATACTTTTTCTGACGAACGAATCAGGTATTTCTAAATTGAAATTGGAAACGAGCAATCTTGTAGTTTTTAATGAATAACGTAATAAATTCATGAACTTACAACATAATCTATCTTAGCAAGAAAAGGAATAATAGATTTTTATTAATTCCTTTTGCACAAAGCACTTCGTTGGCAACATTAACAGCCTGTGTACGGTTATTTACATCTACATATTAAAGAAACATTGTATTCTACATCACAAAACTGCTTTTTCGTATTATGAAATTAAATAATTCAAAGAAAAAAATAAGTCAATAATTTAAATATAAACATACCGATCAAACATTTTGTAATTTGATTCATAAGGGAAGGAATAATGGATTCTTATTATTTAAATTTCTGCTAGAGGCTTTTGTAGCACGTGTATTTAGTCATTTACACCTACATATTAGCTAAATGGGCCCAATTATGCCATGCAGTTGCTTTTTTGCATTGCAAAATTACATTATTCAATGAATCAAAACTAATTCAATATTAAATAATACACATGGGAGAGTAGCTCTTCCATTTTTTTTGTTTAATTTATAAGCTTTTGCTGAAACTTGTCTTTTGATAGCTTTTTAATTAAATTAATATTTTTAGAAACGTAAAAGTTTTTATTAAAATATATTTTATTTTATAGTAGTTATGACTTTATCTTTTATAGTGGTTATGACCACAAAAATATGCATTTTGAAACTAAATTATTATTTTTTCATTAAACAAGAGTACATGCTTTATACTTTTCTATAATTATGCGTTTTGTATAGACTTACTTTTCGTCTTAACATGAAAAGTTTGATTTTTACAAATTAAAAATTTACATAACACTATTAATCAAAACTAATTTAATATTAATCGAAATATGAACTAACAGTTAAAATATTTTACAATCTGATATATTCAGTTCTTTCTAAATCTTGGCATCCTATAGTTTTCTTTTTTGATATATTTCTAGAAACTTAGTTCTCTTTTATGAATAAAATATTTATTTTTCTTATAATGAACTGATGACAAAAATATACATTTAAGAGGAAATATTAAGAATATGATACTTTTTAGTCAAATATATTTTTCTTTACATAAGTGTACATATTTATATTGACTATTTTAAAATTTATCTTTAAAAAGGACGGCCCATCAATTTTGCTGGTTCTTTAGTGTAATAAACTTACAACGAAATGAATACTCGAATACTATTGCAGTACAAAAGAATCAGTTGAAGATTTGGGTGATTTAGAATGAATGATTAGTAATGATTGATTTTAAATGAATAGAACTAATATTAAATTAGTTTTGATTTATAGTGTTACTATTGTAAATTTATAATATATAAAAGTTAAACGTTTCGCGTTATGTTTATACTTTAATCTAAATTTACTTTAAAAGTTAATTTTAAGCAAGTTCTTTAAAGTTGATTTTATGCAGTAGTAGAAGAATGTTAAGAAAACAGATATTTCTAGCTAAAAAATAAATAAATAAATGGAGGAAATAAAATAAAGCATATATGGCTTAAAGCAATATGATGATATTTTATAACACTGGGGCTAGTTAGACCTGAAACTACAGCTTATAGCTGGTCCCAAACAACCATGCCAACATTCGGTTTCAAACCCACGTTCTCTAGTACCTGAAAACATTGCTTTACCATTCGGATACCACTTAGCAACAGTTTTATCTCAGCGAATATGTATAGTACTTATAAATGTCTATAAAATATAAAAGAAGCTGAACAAATTTTTTTCTCTTTCAATTTTTTTAAAGCCGACATGTTTGATACATCTCTGTTATACTTTAACCATTTAGAGGACAGTGGTTTTTGCATCGAAACGTTCTGTTAAACATTTTTTTCCCTTTTTTTAGAAATATGAATGGTTTATGTTTTTGACATTTAAAATTTAAAATAAATGATAGTACTACATTTGATTTATTTTTCTTTTGAAATATATGTATTTAAACTTGTTGTACTTGGAAAGTTAGTAATTCGATTTTTTTTCACTTATGACTTCAAAAAAGTATCTATTCAAACAACACTTATAAAATGTTAAACTATTTATTTATTATACTTTTTAAAACACTTATTTATTGTTTTTTCAATATAATTAAGATTTTAAAAAGCATTATGTTCCAGATGTACAAGAGGATGGGTTTGTTAGTTACACCCCCGACCTCAATACTTCCTACGGTATCTTATAATGAAAACCTTTCTAAGGGTTATAAAGAAAAATTTTAATGCATTTTGAATTTATAAGGTTCATAGGTAACATTTATAAACTAACGTTGTTAAATTCCAAAGAGTTGATGTAGGTGACCTTTAAAGGATTAATACAATATTTATGTTTAGAGCTGTCTTTTCAAACAGTTTCATAGTTCGTTAAATCATAATTATAATTTTTATTCATAACTGCTTCTAATTTGTATTAAAGGAGATAGGATCTTTTGTATTTTCATCTTGTTGCATTAATTTTACTTTCATCAGTACATTTAACAGTACAGATATTGCGGAATCGTTGAATTCAGTTGATGTTTCAATTAAGAATATAAAATGCGGATAGTTTACATTACTAATAATAAGTATCGATATACTTTACTGCTATCTTTAATTGATACCAAATAGAGTGTACTTATAAATAATCCAAATAATGTTCCGAACAAACTTATGTGGAAGGAAAGTGACTCCTGATTGTTACACTCCTGTCCATGCGATCGTTCAACCAAAAAAGAAGATAACATGACTCTACAGATTGTTTTGCTCATCATCATCAACATCACATTTCTGTAAATGGCTCATCACATAAATGTGATGAGTCATTTACAGAACTTGATTGGGAAACTCGTTTGTTTGTTGGTCGGTAGAGAATGCTACGGTATACTAAAGTGAGAGACTAAATCAACTACTAAAGAAATATAACTGGTAGAATTTGAAAAGAATTCATTATTTTTTATAATTTAGTTTTCCCGAAACTCATAAAAATCAGAACATTTAGCTATGAAGAAACTTCTGTCAAAAAAGAAATAACTCGAAATTGAACATTCTGAGAAAATTTCTTCTCAAGAGTGTATAGGTGTAATAATGATAAATGCTGAACAGCGTTTATCATTATTACAGTTCCTGCAAACTCACGTCTTGCAACTATCTTTTAACAGTACAATTAACACAAGTTTTTCATAGAATACTCATTGAACACTGATAATAATTTTATTTTTTATAACAAAGTTTCATTTTTTGATTGGTCATTTATTGCTTAAAACATTTCTGTCGACATCGGCATGTGTAAAACATCTGTGGACATTGAAATATGCATATGCTCATGAAGCATAGGCAGATCATTCTAATCTTGTACACCTGTGATATGAAGCGTTGTTAAACTATTAAAATAATCTAATAAGCATTTCAAAACTATTATTCAAAATGTGGCTTGGGACATATTAATCAGAATGTTTGTATGTAGTTATGAATGTTTTTATGTTCATTTATGTAGCTAATAAACATTATGAAGTAGCCACGGCACGTGCAAAAATCTGCTGAGATTGAAATATGCAAATGCTCATGAAGCTTAGGCAGATCATACTAATCTTGTACAACTGTGATATGAAGCGTTGTTAAGCTATTAAAATAATCTAATAAGCATTTCAAAACTATTATTCAAAGTGTGGCTTGGGAAATATTAATCAGAATGTTTGTATGTAGTTATAAATGTCTGTATGTTCATTTATGTAGATAATAAACAGTACGGCGTACCAAAGTCAAAACAAATTTTATAGTTTAAAACTTACCATGATTTAGGACTTCTACTTTTGTATACAGGATTTATTGCACATGATTATTATTGAAACAAACTTCCTGCTTCTTAAGTAAAAGAATATCTTAAAGCAAAAGAAATAAATATATCCCAAAGAATGTTTCGAATTCTTATATAATATCAGTACAAAGTAATTTTCAGTATTTGTGAAAAATAAATAACTTATATTTGTAGACAATACATTTTTACCAATAAATTTTTATTTTTTGTTCTAAATTACCTTTTATATGTTTAATAAGATGTATTTTAACATTAAGCAATAATTCGGGATATTTCAGATACAAAAATAAATCTCTAGTTATTTAAAATGCATACATATATAGACTAACATGTATGTGTAATCTTCATATGTAAATTTATATTCATACATTTCGAATATATTATAAAAAACCCTAGCTGTCAAAAAGTAATTATCCTACAGGACTGTTGGACTGATACGACATCTAAAGACATTTAATTCGATGCTAAATAAATGATGTTTTAAAAAGGAAAGAAAAAGAGTTACAACCATATTTTTACTGTAATTGAACTGTCAACTATGATATATCGTTTCCAAAAAGTTTCACGACAAAGGAAGTTCACTGTAGGTATTATGTCTGTTGTCTGAGATTTTCTTCTTTATTCTTCTTTGTTTGCATAATCTAGTTCACGTCTGAATGGTTCTAAACACGTGATACTCAGGATTGCAAAATAAGTTCAAATAAATTTTCTGTAATTAAATTAACAGTGGGTGGATGCTCGTGGGAGAAAAGGCTTAAAAACAATTAATGAATCCTCCCACTAAAGGAATAAATGAAAGAAGATAAATTCTATTTTACATTCACCTTTATTTAGAAATTTTTTACAATAGGATTTTCAATGCAGTTCTGTTCATTCAAATTTTTCTTCTATACTTTAGCTAATGATTGTTTCCCAAAAGCTGCTATGCATAAAAATAAGAAAGGTAGCTTGAAACTTCTTTTTGCATTAATAGTAATTCATGATGCTTTCAATGTTTTCAATAAACCACAAAAAATTTGTAGCATTACTATTCAATAACGGTAATTATGAATATACCTATTTAAAAAATATACGTTTCATGCTCGCACACAAATTAATAAATAAGGGCTTATGACTTATTTTTGTATATCTATATCTATGTCTAAATATATATATGTGAGTATGTATATATAAAAGTATATGTATATATATTAATTTAAAGAAAATAAATATGAAATTACTAATAAAAATCTTATTTCATCTTATTTCATCTTTTAATTTTTACTTTTATACAATATAATATTATCTATTTTAAATAGTGATATTATATATATTACATAATATGATTGTTTATACATACTACTTATGCATATAAATAATATATATTATAAGTATAATATATATATTGCTTTAATGTTATAACATATAACATACCATAAAAAATTTGTTACAATTACATCTATAACATATTATAATATACAATAATATATTAAATTCATATATATATACTAATATAATAGTATACATAAATATATAATAAAAATAAAATACTATATTATACATTAATCTATTATTTAGATACATACATATAATACATAATACTATCTATACATACATACATATATTACATATATATATACATACATACATAATATACAATATATATATTAAATAAATACATAATATACATATATATATAACTATAAATTCTTATATAATCTATTTATACTATAATATATATTATTATTTATAATATATATATGTACTATATAAATACAGTATAATATTATACATATAATATAATATGATATATATATAATAAGATATATAATATTATATACATACAATATATTTAATTTATTTTATATATATATATATAACATATATAATATATAGTATATATACATACATATATATAGTATAGCTTTATATATATATTATATATAATATATATATATATATATATATATATATATATATAAATATATATATATATATATATATATAATATAAATATATTATATATATATATATATTATACATATATATATAAATACATTATTTTAACATTTATACATATAACATATTTATTCATATACACCATATATATATAAAAAATACTATACATATATATACATATACATATACATTATAAAATATATATTATAAACATATATAAAATATATACATATATACAAATAATATCATATTTATATACTATATATATTACATAACATATATAACACTATATATATATCATATATAATATATATATTATTTATCATATATAATACATATTAATATACATATATATATATATATATAGATAATTTAACATATATATTAAATAATATATAAATAAATATATATACATATATATATATTATATATATATATATATAATATCTATAATTATATTACATATTATACATATATGAAATATATTACATATATATTAACATACATATATAGAAATTTTATATATATACATATTATATTAACATATATATATATATACTATATATAACTATATATATATATATTACACACATATAGTATTATATATAGTATATATATAATACATACATATACATATACATATATAATATATATATACATACTAATAATTTACATACATAATATATATATATATATATATATATAGCACATACATATATATATATATACATACATATATATATTATATACTATATCATATTAATATACATAATATATATATAACATACATATATATATATAATACATATATATAAGTCATAAATATATATAATTATATAATACATTATATATACATAAATATATACATACACTATCATATATATATATACATATATAACATACATTATATATACATATATATAAGTACATAATATACACATATATATATATTACAATACTATAATAGTATATACATATAATACATATATATATACATAATATAAATACATATATACATACATTACATATATATATATAATATATACATATATATATATTATACATATATACATACATACATATTATTAAATTAAATACATACATATATATATATATTCATACATACATACATCATATATAATATATATATACTATATATATATATATATATATATAATATATAGCATACATACATACATATATATATATATGTATATACATACATACATACCTATATATATACATACATACATACATACATACATATATATATGTATATACATACATACATACATATACTAATATATATATCCATACATAATATATATACATACATACATACATATAATATACTATACATCATACATATAAATATATATACATACATACATACATACATATATATATACAATACATACAATACATACATAATATATACAACATACATACATAACATATATATATATATATATATATATATACACATACATGACATATATATAAATATACCAAACATACATACATATATAATATATAATACACATACATACATACATATATATACAAACATACATACATACATACATACATATAATATATATATACACCATACATACATACATAACGACATATATATATATAATATATACATACATACATAGAAACATAAAATATACATACATACCATACATACATAAATATACACATACATGCATACATACATACATATAATTACATACATACATCATACTTACATGCATACATACATACATATATAATATACACTATATACATACATATAATACATATATATATAAATGCGTAAATATATGTGTGTGTGTGTATATGTGTTTGTGCCTGTATAATGAATATTTTTAGCCCAGTATATTTTGCTTTTCATTAGCTAACTTAATTATAATTAGTTGTTAAATTAATTTCTAGCTATTCTCAACCAAAATTAGAACCTTTTGCAAGATCTCTTTGTTCCTCTTGTGATTAAAGTATCAGTGGTTTCTTTTTCTACACCAAAACCAATTCATGCTTAATGATTATCTATTCTTATTTAATTCCTTTACATAATTTAGTTCACCTTTACCGGTCATCATGTGACTTGACAATCTCATTGGCTAGATAACTAGTTATTTTATCTTCCAGCTGTTGATGTTTCTTTTTTTTGCCACAGAACTGAATCTTATATAGCATGGATACTCTTTTTCATTTGTTGTATGTCTAAAACATCAATTAATATTACACACACACACACACACACACACACACACACACATATATATATATATATGTATTTAAATATATGTATATATATATATACATATGTGTATGTATGTATATATGTATGTATATGTGTATATATATGTATATGTATATATATGTGTATGTATGTATATATGTATGTATATGTGTATATATATGTATATATATGTGTATATATATATGTATATGTATATACATGTATGTGTGTGTCTGTGTGTATCCTGGATGCATAAGTGGACATCTGAAAAAAAATTTAATAGCTTTATAGATAGTTTTAAAAACACAGTCTTACATCCTTAAACCTAATAAAGAGAATTAAAAAATTATCTATTTCGAGATAATTGTCAAATAATACATAACACTGAAGTCAAACACAACAAAAGAAAATAAATCAACATAATACAAAGATAGTAGGTTAAAATACAATAGTTTCAATAACAAAAATATTATAAAGCAATGAAGATACAAAACAAGAATTGTACTAGAATTGATTTTAAAACGTGCTTCCAGTTGATAGAGAAAAAAGTTGGATTTGTCCTAGAGGTAGATTTTAAGCCAAACAAAATGGTAAATAGACAAAACTTCTGTTTAATGCTGATTCCGAATAGCTTCAAAGTTCATTCCACCAGAGGGATTTGATACAACCGGCTTATGTTATCGTAAAACGCCTTACTTGTTAGGCCATTATCTTATGGCAAGCTTCGGTATACATTCTGTATTCAAAGCAGATACTCAGTAGCGCAGCATAGAAAATGCAAAAGGGGTGGCCAGTAGAATTTCATTAAAAAAAATCTATTTTTCATTTCGATAGTCAATGGTAAAAATGATTTCTTCAGTAATAAAAAGGATTAAAATTTATGTATCATTTCAAATAACATTATAATTTTCTATTAAAAATATTTTTAACTAATATTGATTATTTACATACTAGTTTACTGATATAAGATGCATGCATTATCAGTTAAATTGTATATACTAGTTTAGAAGTCTCTAAATTTGGAGAAAAATATCTTTGAAAATCAATTTTTTTTTCATCTAGGAAATTTTGTATTTATGATAATAATATTTTATGAGGAGAAGGTACGGCAAATATGGTATCTGCCTCAGGCCCAAATTAGGCTTGTTTTTTCAAAAGCCGAAACCTACGCTACAGCAATGCATATACTTTTCTTTTTCTGTCGCCATTACTATTAAATTAGCGTGGGTAGCAATCCTGAAATAGGGTGTGCTCGGTTAAGAATTAAATACTCTAGTGTATTTCATAATAAAAAGGAAAAAACGAATACATAAATGAATCAGAGAAATCTCAGTAATATTTTACAACTCAATACACGATTAATAGTATCATTAAAAAAATATTGCTTCACTTCAAAAATTCAACAAGATGCTTGCTGTTTTAAGCAATAAAAATGGTAAAGATTAAAAATCTTAATAATTGGATTAATTGTATTTTTTTTACTGTGTATTACGTACTTTAACATTAAAGTACAATACTATTGAATACAATACTTTATCATGTAAGTAATATTTTGTATTATATTAATACATAATCAATTTTTAATTACTTATTGCATAGTAATAAGACTTATGTAGGATATAAATCTTATCAGAGAAAGAAAAGGCATATATCCATAAAAAATAAGAATATTGACTTATTTAAATCTTAAGGCAAATGTAGGCTTAATGGGATAAAGGATATTTTGTTTTGGAAAATAAATTTATATATATATATATATCGATAAATTTTATTTACTATATTTCTAATAAAATGAATTTAAAATAATTTTATGCTATATATATATATATATATATATTTATATGCTATATATATATATATATATATATATATATATATATATATATCATAAAATTATTTTAAATTCATTTTATTAGAAATATAGTATATATATATATATATATATATATATATATATATATATATTATATCTTAATTATATACTTTAATTTATAATATATAGAAAAATAAAATTTACAATATTTAATTAAATTAACTTTAAAGGTTTTAAATATGCTACATGGTATAAAAATATAAAGACTACAAGCTCAATGTAAAATTAAATAATATATTTATACATGAAAAACTGATGTCAAAATATTTTGGAACACTTACCTTTAAATTGAAACCGAAAATACAGAGAAAGTTATATATAAATTAAAAATAAGGATAAAAACTGAAAATTTAATGAACATTTTTCAACTCTGTTCACATATTTCAACTGTAAAAAATATTCATAAAATATTGATATTTGTTTGGTTTTAGCATGCAAAGTAGAAAGAGAGAAATATATAGTTACATTTTTAGAAATGTAGAATATATAGTTTTTTAGTAACTGTGTGCATAAATATAAAATTATGAAATTGAGAAAATGTAGTTTAAAATGCCAATATTAATCGAAGTGGAATATAAACAGCTATTTAAAAAGTATTAGAACTCAACAACTGGTACGAATTTTTTAATACAGTTTCTTGATAAATGTACAGAAAAACTTAAATATTTTGAATATGTTGAAAATCAAAAGTCGAATCTTTAAAGATTTAGAGGTTCTATGCCTCATTAATTATTTTTAGGAGATTTTAAATAAAAGATGAATAAATACATTATATTAATTAACAGCATTTCCAATAAAAAACGAGAGCCATTTTTTAATCTATTTTAGATTAAGTGGAGTTATCACTTTTATTCAGTTTCAAAAGAGAGAAATTTAGTTGTGTCTGGTTTATCATATTTCTTTTTATTAATATCCATAATATTTGAGAATTATAGCATTTATTTTCTATATCTAATTTTTTCGAGATATTTGTTTCTGGACAAATAGTTTTTTATAACATAAAACATTGAACCCTATTTTAAACTTTTAAATTAAATATTTGAATATTTAAATTTTTTTGAAATTTTTCTGATCACTGATTATCAATACTAAGTTCTCATTTTTGTTAACAATAAGTATTACGCATGATTTTTCACTTAATTTCATTTTAAAATGTATAAAATATTTTAAAGTAGGAGAATGAATTTTCAAAATAACTAAAATGGTATTTAATATAAATACTATAATAGAAAAAACAAATGGAAAAGTCGGTGGGATTTCAAAGTAACGTTTACTTTGTTCTTAACTTGAAAATTGGAACTCAATATGGGCCAAATTTTTAATTACAATCCGATTGGAGTGAATTATAAATTCCCATTTTGAATAAAACGGATATAAAATTATAACTTTACATATTTTCCTTACACAGTCATTAAAATTTCTTAATTTTTTTGCGTTCTAAAATGAATTTGTTAACATGGTTTGCTTTAAATGAACAAAATTACTTAACTCCTTCTCTTTTAAATTTTATTTTGAATTTTCCATCCAAAAAAGGCCCTTTTTACTTCATAAAAATTAACGTTACTATATGTCTTATCCCGAAAGGAGAAATTTAATATTTTAGTAAATAAGCATATTTTTACATGATGTACTGGGGTTCTATGTGCGAAATCCCGTTCACCGATCTTCAGTTTTCCTGCCTAAAACTCAAATTTAAACAAAAAACTATTTCTTATATTTATCAAATCTATTGCTTTGATGTACTTAAGATAAATATCTGTATGAAAGCATTATTAAAAATACATAAAACTGTTGGTAAAATGGTTTTATAACATTAATGCTTAAACACCTTTTAAACGCTTTTTTATTACAAGAACGTAAAAAAATGCTCATTTTCTTGCTATCTTTAAAAATAAAAAAAATATTTGAGGGAAACTATATTTTTTCTTGTAGATATGTGAACGGATCACAAACGTATATGTGTAATGTGGTAGTTCTGCAGGCATAGTGTGTATACAGAACAACAGATGGCTCTGTGATAGCTGGTATTCCGCAGAGAGGGCTATGAAATTAGTCAGTTGGTGATTGTCGTGCGAGATGGAAGTAACCCGTGTTGAATGGCGCTCAGTGCTCATGTCCTTGCTGAAACTTTCCTGCCCACCGTGCTACTGTACTGTATAATAGGGCATTATTCTAACGGGGTTCCACTAATTCACTGTGACATTCCATCGCATTTCTCCCTCGCAGAATGGCTATTTTGATGTAAGCACGCTGCTCAACACTGGTTACTTCCATCTCGCATGACACTCACCAACTGACTGAGTTCAAAGCCCTCGAACTAGCTGCCCTCGCTGCGCTACTACCCGCTATCATAGAGCCATCTGTTATTCTACATATACACAATGCCTACAGAACTTCCACACGACTCATCCGTTCTTATATCTACAAGAAAAAATATAGTGTCTATGACTTATTCCTCAACCATCCTGTATTGAGTAGTTTCTTTAGTAAAAGTGCTGTTGTTGTTACTTATGCCCCTTCGGCAAGTCAAAGACCTGGCCCATAGGTTACTTGAATTAATTCAAGGGGTGCACCTTTCATTTTTGAAGATCACCGCTAGGGTGAAAGAACGACTTTGCTCAAAGGGGGTTCTCGTAGTTTAGAAGCAGAAACCAAACATTAAACCCCCAAACTTTACCTACCACACCCACAGGTAACGTTTGACAACTTGGGGGACATTGTGATCACGGTCATGTTTTACGTGCTCCAGTTACCTTTAAATCACTTTTAAACGGTATTATTAGGCCGGCTCTAGCCCCGAACCTGCATCACTTCAGTTACGAGACAGCTGCCTTTGAAGACTGAACTACCGCGGATCAGCATAAGTCTTAATAGATATCATTATTTTTGTGGTAAATTCAAAAATATGACCTATCGCAAAATTTTACACCATAACGATTACTCTAGTACTTTGTATCTACTCTTAATTTTTTAAATACAAAAAATAATTGAGAAATATAACAAAACGGGTCTGTAACGACCGATCTACTTTCAACGATACAATTTTTCTCTTCGTCGTATGACATGCGACGATGACTGTACGGTCACGAAAATAAAAATACAGAACATATGACATGTGACGCCGACCAAGAAAAGGGTTAAAAGTTCCAAATATGGAAGAAAATAAAAATCAGTATTCAGAAAAATTAAAAGTAATTACTCTCCTTTTAAGTCATAAAAAGGGAACTTTCCAAGGCATGAAAAACAGGTAGTTCAGTAAGCAGTAAACAATGGATAAAGTTTGTAACAACTGCAATTAGTGATGAAATATTATCTTGTTTAGAAAATGTAGCCGACCTACTGAGTTTTGCTCGAACTACTACTGAAATTGAATAAATAAATATGTTTGATCAAAATAATTAGTAACATATTTTAAGAGAAATATGACGCCTATTGAGGTTTCAAATTAACAAAAGATATTTGATTTGATCAAACAGAATAACATATTACGCCTTATAAACAAATGATCGAGGTCTGAAAATAAGAAAGGTTAATTTTAATTCATGTCAGATGGAAATCATTTGTTATGAGGTCAATTAAGTTTTAGAATAAATTAATCTGTATAATTTGTAATAAAAGATTGATGGAATTTTCTTATTAAGATTTTAATAAAATTTTACTGGATAATTAATTAACAATATTAAGAGTAATTTAAAATGCACTTGGTATTTTCATTGTTATTAATAATGAAATGACTCAGTTATGGTCATTATATTCGCTGTAAGTAGTATATATGCATTTTGGCTTAAAAAACAATGAAAATTTCTTATTCGTCAAAATGAAATATCTAGAATTATATGCTATGTGAGGTTTCTAGGTTTGAAATGCAGGGAATGATTTGACAATGACCTACTGTTTGATACTATTCTAGAACGACTGTGAGTTCTGAAACCTCAAGTAAGATTTGAAACTTCTGTAGGTACTATGGTCTTTGGAAAGATAGGACTTTGCGTTATGAGTTCCTGTTTGATTCTGTTGTTATTTTTGTTTCTGATGCCACTTGGACAAGCACGTGAACCTTAGACTACGTAGGCGAATGGGTGCCTTTAGTTTCTAGAGCACCGGAGGATGAAAGAACAACATTTTGATCAAAATGGGTCCTCGTAATTTAGAAGAAAGAACTAAAAAGACCCCCAGGATTGTTTTCCAGCTCCAGAGGTATCATCTAGAGGTTTGGAATTCATTTCACCTAAAGGTCTCACATAATACACTCATAAAGACATACACACATATATGTGGGAATGTATATTGCTCTCCACAGTTCGGCATCAGGGAGAGTGAAGTGAAATGACAGAACGAAAAAGAACATGGTTTATAAGGGAGTCAGCGAGGAAGGTCACACTCGTCTCGACTCGGCTTCTCTCGTATTTGTTCTCCCTCTCGTTTTCACATCGTGAGTTGCAACACGAGTAGGTGTAATGTGCCAGTACATTTCAAGAGCCAGATACTACGTGCTGGTGATTTTTAAATGTGGCTGAGTTTTATCTTCATGTTCATGCATGTACTTGTGTGTTTCGTCATTATAAATGTTATTTGTGAATTCCAGACTCTTGAAGACTTGAATACCGAGTCCCACATATATACCAAAGTGAAGGCACTTGTTCTTTTAGCATTTGCTACTACCAGGCAGCAGATATTTGTTGGCTGTTAGGACAACACAAAAAGGCAAAGTGTGGCCTCGTAATTTAGGAACCAAGCAGGGGATTCCCAAACTTAGTCTGCCACCACGAGATGCAGCGTTTGAACGGGGAGGACAATTCTACCATGAACCTATTTTATATGGCCCAACTGCCATTAGTGAACACTGCGGAACTTCTCGACCCTCGAACCCACAAACCTCCGGTTATCAGCTAGACGCCACTGTATACTGAGTTACTGTGGCTCTTTTGTATAATATATTCGGCCCTTTGTATAATATGATTCGGTTTAGTTTGGAGCTCTACGGTCTACTTTTTTGCTACACTAGGGGTAATAAGATCGAAACCTACTGCTGAAAGCAGATTCCTAGTTGTTACAAACTTCCATGCCAATGGTAGGATTTGAAATAGTGGACCGCGGTACAGAAAACGCCTTACCACTTGCTCATCATCCAGCCCGTATAATAAAGAATGACATTTTTTTGAGAGAAATGCCTCGTTGATCCTGTTGTAGTTGAATTGTGACATTAACTTTATTTTACACAAAACGTACCAGTGAACTTTGTATTAAACACAGTTTTGGGGATAATTTCATGTATCTTTTTTTAAATAACTACCTGCTTCGCACCCACCTTTTGGCCTGGGTAAATAAAGTTCCAAATATAGTTTTAGAATAACTACTATAAATAAAAATAATATTAAAACTGTCAAATCAACCTCGTATGCTGAAAATTGCCGATGAATATAAGTTTATTAAAAATAATTTGTGTAACGGAGAAAGAGGATGTGGGATTTGTAACCTTCCTCTCAAGAAATTAGATTCCTATTTGTCTCTCAGGTAATCCATCGGGACACACGTCCCGGTTTGCGACATGAATGTATATAGCCATCCATATGGAAGATTAGAAGCACTACACCACCTCCCACATATATTATATGTGCAAGGATTGCTTTATTAATGCAAGTTGAAGGGCAATACTCCGCAATTTTTTTACTAATCCCTTGTTAATTGTACATAATTCCATTTTTATTGAATTAATTATTTTTATTGAATTAATACTTATTGAATTCTACTACCTTATTAATTATTGAAGGTACCAATATGTTGAAGGAAAATGGCTCCAACCCCTTTCAAATACTAATAAATCAATTCCACTCATGTGTTATCCAAAAGATTAATATGAGATTTAGAAAGTGTATTTCATGAAATAATAAGTACAGTGGACTCTGCTTAATGTGATCGCGGTTAATGTTATCAATTACTTATTGTTATAGAAATCACTTGGTCCCGATTTTCACTATTCATTTGTATGTTAAAATTATCGCTTTATGTGATCGTTACATCTGTTTATGTTATCAGTTTTCAAGCTCTTTTTAACTGGCAAATGAATATTCACAATATGTTCAGAAGGAACCCATTCTTTTCATTCCTATAGCTGTTGTTTGAATTTCTATGAATTCTCCTCTTCAAACTAGGCATATTTCAAACTAGGCTAGGGGAATGGGGAATGAACAAAGGAGTGGGAAATTATAAGTTCCTGGAATTTTTCATAAATACGCACACCCTGGTGATGGTCATCTGTTGTCAGATAAGCAGAAGGCAGCACATTATTATCAGAACTGAGAAGGAGCGTATTCACATTTTATTCCTTGCTCGCTTACAAGCAGCTTGTCGATATGGAAACCAGAAAGCGAAATGATTGAACATTGAAACAAAAGATGGAAATTTTAAATCGTTATGACAGATTGATTATGATTACGAACAATTTATCAATGAGCTTCTTAGAAAAAATTGTAGACAGTCAACAATTGATAATTTTTTAAATTATGTATACAATTCTTATTTTTCAAAGGATAACGTACAGCATATAAATACAAAATTTGTATGTTTTATATATATATATATATATATTGTATAATTTTATAAATATATATATATATATATATATATATATATATATATATATATATATATATATATTGTATAATTTATATTATATATTTGTATGTTTTTATGTATGTATATTTTATAGGTGTGTTTTATCATTTTGTTTAGAAATTTAGTACGTGTGAATTAAAGGGGGGCGGTGCAAATTTTTCTAATTTTGCATATTGTTTATTGTTATTAATCGGTTATTTTTATCAAAATCATGGTATCCCAAACTGATCATACTAATCGGAGTCCACTGCATATTTCTATTACTCGATTGATATCGCTAAACATTTGCTAAAGTGCATTGTCTGAGACGAAAAACTATCTGCCTGAAACATATAAACAGAAAATGTTTTGTTTTAATGATGATGATATTCTTGACATAATCTTACATGTCTACGGTTTATAGAATAAACAATGTCAAAATCCAATCTTACTATGTAAGTCATTTGATTTGTCTGTTCAAATCCTTTTAACTTGGAACCGAATCCAATCCAAATAAGGTCGACAAGCAAGACTGTAAATTGGAAAAACATTTTGTTACCTTCAAATGTGATGCCCGAGGACAGGGTGGCATGTGTTCTTAATGAACAAAGTCGCCTGACTTAATCAGAACAAGATTACAATCCTTTTACTTTCATTTATTCTGATGTAATCCTCGCACATTGTTGCGAGTCTAGGTCAGGTTGTCAATAGTTGATGGTATTCCTTGATTGTATGGCTTTCGGAAAAAGCTATCGGAGTGTCACAACGCTTGTTAATTTTTTTTAACGAGTGTCAGAGAATTCAATCGTTCCCAGAGTGTTGCTTTGATGATGAATGGACTGCGGAGACGTTAACAAGCTAATGTCATGCGCTAGTACTTGCAATCAAATCCCAACGTGGTGTAAAATTGAGATTTTCCGCTTCACAAAATGAGTGATTTAAGCATCATAGATTTTTTTTCTGTTCATGAAAGTTCTGTATTATGTTTACTTGTTAAACGAAACCCAGAATCCCTTTAATAAACAATAGATATTTATTAAGTATTACTATAGCATTTTCTTAAAGGTAAAATATTACTTACGGGATCATAAAAGTTCTATAATGAGTAGTTCACCAGACAAACGAAAAGCAAAATCACTTGGAATAAATGATAAATATTTATTAAGTATTACTGTAAAATTTTCTTAAAGATAAAATTTTCTTTCCTGTTCATAAAAGTTCTGTATAACGTTAACCTCAAATCCGAAATGCAGAAACCCTTTAATCAACAATATATATTTATCAAATATTACTATAGAATTTTCTAAAAGGTAAAATATTTCTTTCCTGATCATGAAAGTTCTGTATTAAATTTACCCCAAAAAACGAAATGCAGAATCCCTTTAATCAACGACAGATATTTATAAAATATTACTACATAATTATCTGAAAGTTAAAATATTTCTTTTCTGATCATGAAAGTTATGTATTACATTCACCGAAAAAACGGAATGCAGAATCCCTTTAATCAACGATAGATATTTATCACATTTTTTATAATTTTCTTAAAATCAAAATATTTCTTTCCTGGTCAGGAAAAGTTCCTTACTTTTAAATGAAAACCGAAATGCAGAATCATTTTAATGAGATTATTTATTAAATATTACTATTTCATTTTCTTAATGGTTAAGGATTTATCTTTCCTGTTCATTAAAGTTTTGTACTACACGTTTACCTGAAAGCCGAAATTCAGAATTCCTCTAATCAACGATAGATATTTATCAAATATTACTATATAATTTTCTGAAAGATAAAATATTTCTTTTCTTGTCATGAAAGTTCTGTATAACATTTTCCCAAAAAACGAAATGCAGAATACCTTTACCAATCATAGATATTTGTTAAGTATTACTATAGCACTTTCTTAAAGGTCAAAATTTTTTCCCTGTACAGGAAAGTTTTGTATTGTGTTTATCCGAAAAATGAAAAGCAGAATCTCTTTAATCATGATAGATATTTACTAATATTTACTGATAGATATTTACTGATTGTTATTATAGCATTTTCTTAAAGGTCAAATATTTCTTTCCTGTCCATGATAGTTTTGTATTAAGTTTACCTGAAAACGTAACGCAAAATCACTTTAATCAATGATAGAATAAGTATTAATATACAATTTTTGTTAAAGGTCAAATATTTCTTTCCTGTCCATGAAAGTTTTGTATTAAGTTTATCTGAAACCGAAACAAAAAATTCCTTTAATCGATGATAGATATTTATTAAGTATTACTATTTCATTTTCTGAAATGTCAAATATTTCTCTTCTGTTTATGACAGTACTGAATAGCGTTTACCTAAAAATGAAACGCAGAATCACTTTTATCAATCATAGATATTAAGTATTACTATAGCACTTTCTTAAAGGTCAAAGATTTTTTCTCTGTTCAGGAAAGTATTGTATTGTGTTTACCCGAAAAACGAGAAGCAGAATCACTTTAATCAATGATAGATATTTATTAAGTATTACTATTTCATTTTCTGAAATGTCAAATATTTCTCTTCTGTTTAAGACAGTTCTGTATAACAGTTTGTATAGTACAGTTTTGCATTTGTGTACAGTTCTGTATATTTTTCTTTTTCACATATTTACCCGAAAAATGAAGCAGAATCATATTTTCATCATAGATATTTATTAAGTATTACTATAGCACTTTCTTAAAGGTCAAAATTTTTTCATCAAAGTTCTGATTGAGTTTATAAAAACAAACACACTTAATCAATGAAAGATATTTATTGACTAGCATATAGCCTATATGACAAGTATTTAATTTTCCAGAATTGTAAAGTACCTTATGAAATTTGTTTGTTAATTATATGGTACACTTTCAATAAATATTTTATTCATAATACTAAATTTCCCGAAACTGTGAATAAAGTTGAATCAAATTATTCATTTCAACAAACCTGTGGTTACGTATGAAAAAACAACACAAACGAAAAAATCTATTTTCAAATATATACAACTTACGCTAGATATTTATTACGAAACAAACTAATATTATGATAAATTTGCTGTTAATACCGGCGATAAAATTTTCATTGCAACAAAATATAATCGATGATTAAATTTAAAATTATTTCATATGCACCTAATCTATTATTGAAGCTAAATGTAAAAGAAAATTATTTACGTTAAATTATAACGTATTATTAAGTACATTATTACGCATAATTATTACATAATTATTTACGTTTCAGTGATAAAACGTATGAAAATAGTATAGACGATATTTAAATAATTTAAAATAAGAAATGATTAAATCACATGGTTAAATGAAAGACGTCATAAAGCTAGAAAAAAATGTTATTTTTACCTATTTATTACGTGATAAACTTAATAACCTGTTCTTATTTGGAGAAAATAGGGCTTGATATATAAAATTAAACGCTCTAAAAGAGGGAAGGGTGGGTTTCGATCATTTTAAAGACCTGCTATGAATTTTGCTAATCTTAACTCATCAAGAATCCAATATGGATGCCCTATCCATTCCAGATCCAACCGCTTCATAAATTCGAAGACAGACGGACAGATTACTTAGCCTATTATTATATAGAGGATTGTTATTGTAGCATTTTATTAAAGGTAAAAAATTTCTTTTCTGTAATAAGTTTCTGAAAACGAACAGAATCACTTAATCAATGATAGATATTTATTAAGAATTATAGCATTTTCTAAATCAAGATGATAAGTTCTATGATTACTTGAAAATAGTGAAGAATTCTCTTTTCATATATATATGAAGGTATCAAGCTTTATTGTCAAGTCTGTCATTCCAAAGTAAATAAGCTTTTGGTACACAATCGGATATTATAATGTCCTTGGATACAGTTATTTATCCACCACCATTGTATCAAGATGATACATTGAGATAAGCTTATTATTTTTCCTTTCACAAAACAAGGTGTTAAGCACAACCTAATTATCTTCAGTCATAACACGGGTATTCTCAAACAATCAGCAATAATACTTTACAGGATATTTGCGGAACGAATTTTCTGAAACAAATAAGAACTTGATGAAAAGATGCTTGAGAGTAACATGAATGATACATAGTGAGATTTAGGAAATTTATTTGGAAGTAGTTTCATTGTATACGGATATGCTTATAATAATAATAATCTAGAAAAGACATTCATATGTTAATCTAAAAATATTAAATTTCATGACTGGTATTTCCCTAGCCTGGCATGTTTGTTTCTCTTGCCTCTAAATTACATTCACGACGATGATTCAGATTGTCATTAAATTATAAAAAATAAATCATTCACTAGTATAGAACCACCCATTTCTATAGTGCTGACCATGACTTTTTATATAAAAGGTTATAAAAACAATTACAATATCAATGGGAAGGTATTTTAAAGAAATGAGTTTGAAAAGAAACCGGCGAGATAAAATTCCGAATTAATGTGAATGAAACATATTTAACAATAATTCCATTGTGATTCTCTTTTCATATGAGCCAACGTTCTACCAAAATGTAGGTTGCTCGCCTATTAGTCATCGCCTCACGAGCTTTGTTTGCGGAAAGCAATTTGGAATCTGACGAGGTGTCTTTTGCTAACTGATTAAACGATTTAAAAGACAAGTGAAGTCACAAAAGAGGGCGTTCCGAAACTAAATTAAATAAATGCAATAAGTAATTCACATGTGTGCCAAATAGCGAAGTCGAGTGACATTCACGGAGTTTCAGACATCGGATGGCACGCGCTCGCATTGTTTGTCGGGTTTAACAATGGCATAATTTACCTCGATCTCATGAATTATTAATTGAGCAGAATTTAGAGTTACAGGAAATTAATGCATCTCCTTTGGAGTTAAGCCCATTGTGAAATTAATTCAATGACAATATTTCATGTTCTGTGGACAATGACAAACGTATTTATTACAAATGTGAAATACTGTTTCTACTGTCTTGACAGAGGTACAGTCAAAGCTTTTGAAAATAGTGTCAAGGATGAGGTTGAAAGTATCCATTTGCTTTAGGAATTCCCGAGAAAGCTGAGTTTGCTATTTTTAAAGTTATACTTGTAGAAGAATATAATAAGTATGGTTTGAAAAGGAAGTTATTTACATATTTATGACAACTTGGAAACTAATAAATAAAAGTTTCAATGTAGTTTATTGTAGATTTCAATCTTGCAAATAGGTATTTGAAAACAATAAACAGTATATGTAAAATATACTTGAGGAACCAACTGACAATCGAATTTTACGGACGAAGCCTTAAAGTCAAATCCTTATAATCAGATATTTTGCAATAAATTACTTTTAAAGTATTCTAATAGTATAACAACAGAAATATGCACTTCACAGTTTATGTTAATCGATTAATCACATCTAAAACTATTGTTCATCACAATTATTATTTTAAATCGCCATAAGTGTTTGAAAATGGTATTTTTATCTTTTAAAGAATATTTGAACTGTAATATTAAGAGCTGCAAACAAGATCTATTTTTTTTAAATTACCCATTTTTAACAAATTACGTTTTATCCACTTATTGATAAAAGAGATAAAGTTGATTTTGAATACGTTAAACATTCCCTTAATAGTTGCCTAAGTTATCTGTCCTTCAGTCCTCGAATTTATGAAGCGGTTGGACCTGAAATTCATAGAGGCAACCATATTGGATTCTTGATTACTTAGGGTTAGCAAAATTCAAAATGAGTTCGAAATCTTTCGAAATCATCCCTTACCTCTTTTTCGATAGTTTAATGCGATTATTTCAAGACTTATTTTCCCCGGTTAAGAGCAGATGATTAATTTATCACATTATAAATAGATGAAAATAACATTTATTTCTAGCATTATGGCATCATTCCTTTAAGCATCTCATTTAATCATTTCTTATTTTATATTATTTAAATATCGCCTGCATTATTTTCAAATGTTTTATCACAGAACTCAGATATTAAGCAAATAATTTTCTTTTATATTTGACTTAAATAATAGATTAGGTACATACGTGATATAATCTTAAAATTAATCATCGATTATCTTTTGTTACAATGAAAATTTTATCACCAGTATTAACAACAAATTATTTTCATAAAAGTCTAGGAGTCTATTTCACGGACTCATAAATATCCATCTTATAATTTATATATATTTGAAAATTAAGAAGTTTAAAGATAAATAAATTATTCAGAGTGTATTAGATAATTCTCAGCCAAAAAACAAACTATTTTTTTACCTGCCTCAAAGGGAACATTACAATTCTGGAACATTAAAAATTTTAGTGATCCCGTTACATGACGGGCTATATGCTAGTAATAATAATAAAATTGCTTTCCTACCTGTTTTTACATACTTAGAACAAACATCTTCAAAAGAAATGTAGCGTATTAACATCTCAAACAAAGGTAAATATTTTTAAAAAACAGGAGAAACACATATTAGGAGAAATTATTCAGAAAGCTTCTGACACGAATAAATAATCCCACTTACAAAATTTGACAAAAGGAAAAAAGTTCTCGTGGAAAAAGTAGTAAACTATTTTTTAACTTTTTTTGTAAACATAAAAACTTAATTTATACATAAATACAAATGAAGAAGTGTTGACAGGAAAAAAAATATTAAATCATATCTAAAGTATAGCAATAATTGTGTCCAACAACCATATACTTATCTTATCGGACTAATCTTAATACTTAATCGAGTTCATTTATCTAATAGTGTTATATATTCCATCTTCGAGAATTATTCACATGCTCTTTTAGGTTTTGATAAAGGTTATTTACATATTTATGATTACTTGGAAACTAATAAATATAAGTTTCAATATAGCTTATTGTGAGTTTTCAATCTTCTGAATAGATATTTGAAAAACATAAACAGTATTTATATAATATACTTGAAGAAATACTTGACAATCGAATTTTAAGGCTAAGCCTTAAAGTCAAATCCTTATAATCAGATATTTTGCAATAAAATACTTTTAAAGTATCCTATCAGTATAACAACAGAAATGTGTATTTCATAGTTTATACATTTGTTTTGGTTTGGTTTGGAGTGCAAAGGTCTATTTTTTGCAACAAGAGAGCTAATGAGACTGGGACTACAGCCTAAAGCCGATTCCGAACAGCTACGAACATCCATGACACAGTGGAATTCGAACCTATGAACTCCGGTTCCAAAGGTCAGCACTCTAACCAATCAGCCATTGTTCGGCCCACAGTTTATGTAAATCAATTAATCAAAACTAAAACTATTGTTGTTTTCAATTATTATTTTAGAATCTCAATAATTGTTCGAAAGTGGTATTTTTATATTTTAAAAAATATTTGAAAAGTATCTTTAAGAACTGCAAAGAAGATCTATATTTTTAAATTTATCCATTTTTAACAAATTACGTTTCATTCTCTTATTGATAAAAGAAATAAAGTCGATTTTGAATACGTTAAACATAATAAAAGTAAAATTTCTTTTCTCCCTTGTTTTAAATAGTTAGAAGAAGCATCTTAAAAAGAAATGTAGGTTATTAAAATTTTAAACAACTGTAAATATTTTTTAAAAACATATTTTTTTAAAAACAGAATAAACACATATTAGGAGAAATTATTCAAAAAGTTTAATAAATATAAAGAATATAAAGAATATAAAAAATATTTGAAAAGTATCTTTAAGAACTGCAAAGAAGATCTATATTTTTAAATTTATCCATTTTTAACAAATTACGTTTCATTCTCTTATTGATAAAAGAAATAAAGTCGATTTTGAATACGTTAACACTAGGTTTACGGATGTTGATCATGTACCTATTTTTACTGAAGTGAGCAAATTTGACTCATAGAAGAAAATTGAAGTTTTTTGCAAAAAAAATAGTTCCAAATTAATTTAAATAAAATGTTTATTATCAAAAAATTCATGGAAAACATTTTTTACATATAAAATCTGTTTTTGAAACACATTTTCTGCAAATATTTCTATTACATTTAGCACAATGGTTTCTACATCTGTTTCTTTTGCATAATTGTTGAACTTGACAATTCTGCCATGCGTCAGTAGCATGAATTTCTGTCATTGGAATGGAAGTGTTCTCGACTTCTTCGCTATATTTACTTTATATTATTTTTTATATACTTTATATTTACCTTATACTATATTTATTTATTTTCATTTACATTATATGAGTCAAATTGGCTCACAACCTTGAAAATAGGTATAATACATTTAATAATGCGAAATGAAGGGGTTGCGGGAAAGAGGATTGAAAGTTTACATATATTTTACTACTTAACAAAAAACCAACGTGTGTTTTTGAAAAGTTATATTAAAGTTTTATATATATATAGTGATCAAATTTTTAATGAGTCAAATTGGCTCGGCCCGTAAATCTAGTGTTAAGCATAATAAAAATAAAATTGCTTTTATCCCTTGTTTTGCATATTTAGAACAAACATCTTAAAAAGAAACGTTGCGTGTTAACATCTCAAACAAATGTAAATATTTTTAAAAACAGAATAAACACATATTAGGAGAAATTATTCAAAAAGTTTCAGACATGAATAAATAATCCCATTTAAAAAATTCGACAAAAAAAAAGTACTTGTAGAAAAAGTAGCAAACTATTCTTTAGCTTTTTTTTGTAAACATAAAAACTTAATTTATACATAAATTTAACTGAAGAAGTGTTGACAGGAAAAGAATATTAAACCATATCTAAAGTATAGCAATAATTGTGTCCAACAACCATATACTTATCTTATCGGACTAATCTTAATACTTAATCGAGTTCATTTATCTAATTTCGTTATATATTCCATCTTCGAAAATTATTCACATAGGTTTTCATAAAGGGTATTTTATTTCTGAAAACCTGTTATATTTCTTACTCCCTTTTTATGTCAGCAGCATTACTTTCATCATGGTATTTGACAGGTGATTACCTGAGTTCGATTATGCGTTCCATTAGTTCTTCCCACCAGGATTTGTTATTTAACAGCTCAATAAAGTCCACATAAAATGCGTTTGACTTTGCATTAATCTGATAAATGTTATCCTAAAATGGAAGTTAACTGGGTTAATGGTAGTCTTGAATCTTTCTGCTAGGCAAGTGAGAACGAAACTATGTAAGGTAAACTGCTCTGGTATGTGCTTCAAAAAATATTAAAGAATTATGAATTAAAATTCCAAAATAATAATAATAATAATAATAATAATAATTAATGAGGACAACAATAATAATAAACAAAATTTAAAAAGAAATTATTGAAAAATTATATAATTTTTTTTTCTAAAATTAGAAATTGAAATTCATTTTGCCATAGCCAAGCTTGTAATATTTCAAAATAATTCTGAGATTTATTGAAAGTGGTGTACAACTAAATATATATTACACAACAGATATAAGAAATTTCCTAGTTTCTACAATTAACAGTTAAATAAAGCCTTTAACAGCTCAATAAATTCCACATAAAATGCGTTTGACTTTGCAATAATCTGATAAATTTTATCCTAAAATGGAAGTTAACTAGGTTAATGGTAGTCCCGAATCTTTCTTCTAGGCAAGTGAGTACGAAACTATTTAAGGTAAACTGCTTTGGTATGTGCTTTAAAAATATTAAACTATTATGAATTAAAGTTGAAAATAATAATAATAATAATAATCAATGACAACAAAAATAATAATAAATAAAATTTTAAAAATGTCATTGGAAAATTAAGAAATTTTCAAATTTTCTAAAAGTAGAAATTGAAATTTATCTTGCCATAGCCAAGATTGTAATATTTCGAAGGAATTTTAAGACTTATTAAAAGTGGTGTACAACAAAATATTTATTGAATAACATATATAAAAAAATGCAGTTTCTATAATTAGACTGTTCCAATATAGTTATATCCGAATGATGGCCAAATGGTAGAGTGCTTCCCTTCGGTACAGGAGTTCGCGGGTTCGAATCCCGCTGCTGGTATAGAAGTTTGTAGCTTTAAGAAGTAGGTTTTGGCATCATTAGGCACTCCAAACCAAACCAATAGAATTATCCGAATTTATATTTTTCTGTAAAAGAAAGATCTTGATATTGTGTTAGTATGATATTGCTACTTTGTTATACCATTCTATTTTAATTTATCATCTATGAAAACTGACGTCTGAACGATGGCTTATATGGCTTAGATGGCTGGTAGAGCTCTGCTCTTCGGAACCGGAGTTCGCGGGTTCGAATCCCTCTGCGGGCATGGATATTTGTATCCGCTCGGAATTGGTTTTAAGCTGCAGTCGGTCTCATTAACCCTCGTGTGCAAAACAGTAGACCGTAGCGCTTCAAGCAAACAAACAAACAAACAAAAAAACAGACGAATCTGTGTTTATACATGATAAGACAATGAACACACAAGTCATGGTAAGTCTTAGATTGATATAAAGCTAAAATATATACTTCTATTTTTGTTTCTTTTCAGAGTCATAATGGACTCATTTGTTCTTAATGTTCTAAATTAATTTTATTGAAAATGTAATATGTTACTGGAAATAAATATAATTTTTATATGTTTATCTAACAATGGGGTAAATTAAAAGACTAATTATTTTTCCTTTTATTAGTTATTAATTACTTAAAAATAAGCTTGATTGGAAACATGGATATTTTTTTTATACAAAATATGGCTTTTTATTTTACAACATACATTTTAGATCTTAAATAAAACATTATTTATTATCTAAAGCATTAGAGAAAACATAAAAAAAAGAAAGTATTTTTTAGTTTTTAATTTTTTCTGTATAAAATAAGTGTAACAATTTTTAAACAGAATTCACAGATTAAGAGATATAATATTAATATTTTTTTCTGTAAATATCAATATACATTATTGTCAAAAGAAAAAGAAATATAACGGTTAAAATGCTTTCAAAAATTTGAAATATCCCTAAAATTCAAATCTTTTGCTTCAAAACACATTTAAAAATATCATCAAAATGATTCAATTAAAAGTTATGGTAGTAATTAGATTAATTATAGGATGATAAATATTAAAAATATTTTCATCTCATTATTAGCTATTTTATAAATCAAAGATATAGAAATGTCCAATTTTTACTGCATTTCGTCAGTTGAGAATCCACTGTCGCCTTAAATGCATATTAATGCGTATTTGGAAAATAATCTCTTTTATATTCAATTATGTACGCACAGCATTGTACTTACGTTTGATTTTTGATCAATGAAATATCCAAAAAATTAAAATCTTTTGTTTCAAAACACATTTAAAAATATCATTAAAATGATTCAATTAAAAGTTATGGAAGTAATTATGGTTAATTATAAGATGATAAATATAAAAAATCTTTTCATCTCATTATTAGCTATTTTATAATTTAAAAATATAGAAATGTTGAATTTTTCACTGCATTTCATCAATTGAGAATCCACTGTCACTTTAAATGCATATAAATGCACATTTGTAAAATAATCTCTTTTATACGCAATTATGAATGCATAGCATTGCCTTTACACTGGATTTTTGAACAATGATATATCCATAAAATTAGTCTTTTATTTCAAAACATATTTAAAAATATCATTAAAATGATTCAATTAAATGTTATGGTAATAATTTGATTAATTAAAATCTTTTCCTCTCATTATTAGCTATTTTATAATTCAAAGACATAGAAATATCGAAATTTCCACTGCATTCTGTCAGTTGAGAATCCATTGTCACCTTAAATGCATATAAATGCATATTTATAAAATAATCGCTTTATATGCAATTATGAATGTATATCATTGTATTTACATTTGATTTTTGATTTTTGAACAATGAAATATCCATAAAATTAAAATCTGTTATTTCAAAACACATTTAAAAATATCATTAAAATGCATCAATTAAAAGTTATTGCAATAATTAGATTAATTGTAGGATGATAAATATTAAAAATCTTTTCATCTTATTATTAGCTATTAAATAATTCAAAGATATAGAAATGTCCAATTTCTCACTGCATTTCGTCAGTTGAGAATCCACTTTCACTTTAAATGAATATAAGTGCATTTTTTTAAATAATCCCTCTTATACCTAATTAAGAATGCATATCATTGTATTTACATTTGATTTTTGATTTTTGAACAATGAAATATCCATAAAATTAGTCTTTTATTTAAAAAAACATTTAAAATATTAAAATGATTCAATTAAAAGTTATAGCTATAATTAGATTAATTATAGGATGATAAATATTAAAAATCTTCTTATCTTCTTATTAGCTATTATATAATTCAAAGATATAGAAATGTCCAATTTCTCACTGCATTTCGTCAGTTGAGAATCCACTTTCACCTTAAATGCATATAAATGCATTTTTTTAAATAATCCCTCTTATACACAATTATGAATGCATATCATTGTATTTACATTTGATTTTTGAACAATGAAATATCCATAAGATTAGTCTTATTTCAAAAAAACATTTAAAATTATCATTTAAATGATTCAATTAAAAGTTATAGCAATAATTAGATTAATTATAGGATGATAAATATTAAAAATCTTCTTATCTCATTATTAGCTATTATATAATTCAAAGATATAGAAATGTCCAATTTCTCACTGTATTTCGTCATTTGAGAATCCACTGTCACCTTAAATGCATATAAATACATATTTGTAAAATAATCTCTTTTATACGCAATTATGAATGCATAGCATTGTATATACATTTGATTTTTGATTTTTGAACAATTTATTTTTCAAACTCTTTTAACATAATTTTGCATATTTGAAACGCATCTTCTGTTCAAAAACCTGAAAAATAAGGGAAAGTAATCAAGTCTTATTTCCAAATCAACTATGTCGTAAGACGTTGAGCAGAAACCTTTGCAACTGAGGGAAGTAATTAGTGCTAATTAATAGATTTTAACTTGTAACGGAATTCCCAGATTACATCATGTCTGAAGGAATTTTTTTCTAGTGAACCCATCTATTTAGCGACTGTCTCGGTTGAAAGGACTTAAGAACTAGGAAACAGGGAAAAGCTCAGCGTGAAGATTTATTAGTCTACTCAGAGGTCACCTATTTTTTGGATTATAGGAACGCTTAACGAAGTGATGAAAAAGGTGCTTGATCACTGAGTTTCGGTCTTCACACTATTCAAAATAAACAAGATTTCACGCCCGTAACAGACATATAATGAATATATCTTTTTTATATTGAAGTTGACGAAGTGATTTACTTTTGTTGATAATTTTTTTTTTACCATAATATGTCAAGATTTCAAATTGTACTTTGAGTAAAATGTTATTGTGAAAAAAAAATCTCAAACATTTTTTAATGAATTGAATGTCTTTTTATGATTAAATTTATTTAATTTATATCGATATTTTAAATCTGCAAAAGCAAACGAAAATATTCTTGCCTGTGAATTACTTCTGATCTTACAACTGAAAATTTAAAATCAATAGCATTTACTAAATAAAATTCCTTTCTTTAGGCTTAAATCTTGAACCTATGAATGTAGAAAGAAATGTTAGTTTTATAATTGTAGAAAGCTTCCCTCTAAAGATTGTATTATACAATTCAATTTTTTATTTCATTTATTACACTTAAAACTATAAGATAAGCGAAATATAAACAAAATATGAAATGTTTTAAAAAATTGTATGTTAGAAAAACGAAAAAAAATTAGGAAGATAATATCATTTATTACTATACATAAAATATGTTTTAGACTCTGCAATCAGTATTGCTTATTATAAAAAAAACCTATGATTTATAGTCGAGAACACTAAAAAAGAAATAAATTTCTTAATACTATTATGAAACTCTGAACAAGTGACAAAATCATTTAGATAAATGGAAAATGTAATTATGCAAGCGTTATGAGAAAATAGAGAAATGCAATATCTAGACAGGTGAATAATATTCTGTAACCTACACACTCGTCACTTACAAGTCTTAGGCAATGATGAATTATGAGTGATAACATATTTAACGTCGAATATGTATACATGATATATTCACAGCTATTACACTTATTTTTATTGATCTAAATAAAATTACTTTTTTCTTTATTCATTTTGTAGCTAGCATCATTTTTTTTATCTGGGATTCAAAATTAATCAACGCTTATGCTATCTCAACAAAAATAATTTTTACATAATAATTCTTCATTGAAGAGAAATAAATGGGAAAAAGAATGAAGAAAAAATATTGAAGAAAATGCATTTCATTCATTAAATCAGATTCTATAAAAACTGAGTAAAATTTCTTTTAAAATCGAAAATAATACTAAAATGGTCTAACAGCATTTAAATATGATATTGCTCTAAAATATATTACTAATTTTTATAAAATTTAGATAACATTACTTTCATATATTTTTTAAAGAATAAGAATACTATTTTTTCGAAATACCAAAGAATATAATAATGCATTAGTTTAGAATCCTACAATTTTATCTTATGTTTCCTGACGAAGCATACCTAAATATTGTAACATAAAATTATACAATTGGGAATTATTATTGCATTATTAAAATGTAATTATAGCGAATATCTGATATTAATTTATGCCTTTCCTTTTATATTTCAAATTTCATAAATTAATTTTTTATGAGAATTATTCAAATTTGTGACTCTTGTATGGTTTTTATCATATGTTTTCAAAGAATTTTTTATACTTTGTAAGAAGAGAATCTCGTATTAGATACGACAGAGTATCATACAAGCCCCTATATAATAATAGCCTAAATTATCTGTCCGTCTGTCCTCGAATTTATGAAGCATTTGTACCTGGAATGGATAGAGGCATCCATATTAGATTCTTAATAAGTTAGGGTTAGCAAGTTCGAAATCCACTCCTTCCCCCCTTTTCTAGCATTTAATGCTATTATTTCAAGCCCTATTTTCCCCGGTTAAGAGCAGGCGATTAAATTTATCAATTTGTCACATAATAAATAGGTAAAAATAACATTTTTTCTAGTATTATGACGTCATTCTTTTAACCATCTCATTTAATCATTTCTTATTTTATATTATTTAAATATCATCAGCATTATTTGCATATGTTTTATCGCTGAACGGAGATATTACGTAAATAATTTACTTTTATATTTGGCTTAAATGGTAGATTAGGTACATATGTGATAATTTTAAATTTAATCGTTGATTATTTTTTGTTGCAATGAAAATTTTATCGCCGGTATTAACAACAAATTCTATCTACCTCCAGGGTGTAGTGGAAACTGTAGTTTCATTCTTTTACTTCTATTAATTACTGTGGCAAAATAATGGAAAAAACTTAAAGATAATTTCGACGTAGCAAAGAAAACTTTGAATTATCTTTCTAAATGAATTGAACGTGTTTCTAAGTCACATCATTCACAGTATCGGGATACTTTAGAGGAGTATGAATATTAACAAATTATTGGGAGTGTAACAGATAATTCTCAGCCAAAAGACAAACCATTTTTTCACTTGCCTCGTAGGATACTTCACAATTCTGGAGTTATCTTTCTAAATGTGTTCAATGAGATTCTAAACTGCATGCACAATATCGGGAGACTTTAGAGGAGTATGAAGATAAACAAATTATCGAGCGTGTACCATATAATTCTCAGCCAAAAAACAAACCATTTTTTTTACCAGCCTCATAGGGTACTTTACAATTCTGGAAAATTAAAAATTTTATTGATCCCGTCATATGAAGATCTATATGCTAGCAGTAAATATATAAAAGCAAAGCCACTACAAGTGAAGCATAAAGTTAAGGAAATAGTAATAAAATATAGCATCTTCATAGGTCATTTTGGCTATCACAAATGTATAATTCTTCTAATAAAAATGAATAATTCTGATAAGTAATTCCTTGATAATTCTTCGTATAAGCGAATACTCCATATATGTGAATAGTAGTAGTTTTCGCTTATTTCTTTTCACCTTCAAAATCTTGGATAATATTTGAAAAAGTTTTTTGACCACTTCTAGAAGTTTCTACTTTGCAAATGAAGTGGAAACTCACCTATACGAATACCATTGAAAATGGATAATTCTTCGTATGGAAATCCCAAATAATACGAAACGAGTAATACAAGTCAAATTGTTCCAAATACAAAATCGGGACTGATGTAGGATATTTGTCATACATTTTGAAAGAATTTTTTACATAAACAGGGGAAATTCACATTAGAATCGACACAGTATAGCATACTATCATTACTATATAAAATCAAAGCTAATGCATTTGAAGTACAAAATTAATGAAAAAGTGTAAGAATACTCCTTCATAACCGAACTGACACATTTTGTTCTATAAGTAGTTAAGTTTATCCAACTTAACAGTTAGTTTCTCATCGTTAAAAGTTACTATGTAACAAATATCGTTTGACGAAAACATTGACATACTTATATTGAGGTTGGATAAATTTTTGAAATATTAAGGTATCTGTCTATAAAACGTCATTTTTTGCCAAAATCATAATTTTTTTTAATTTCTCTATTGTAAAATTTCAACTTTTAGACTTCTAAATCTGTTTTTGTTTTGTCTCTACGGCATTTTAAAGAAAAGTTACAGCTGTTTAAACACCAGTGAGAGCTGTCAAAACAAAACGGAAGTAGCCACTTCGGAACCGGAAGCTGTGAATTTTACTTTTAAATTTTCATGAAGAATAGTTTAAACATTTTTCTAGTATTTTTAATAATTAGCAACTTGGCAATTAGAAAGTTTTGAAGCAAAAAAGTGTGGGGAATTTTAAACATGTATTTTAATTTTTTAATTGTTAAAGTTGCTTTCATAAACTTCAAATGCGTTTTTCTTAGAACGGTATTTTTAATAAAATGTTGAAACTTAAAATGGGATTTCTCAAAAAGTCCTTAAAATTTTTGTTGAATATTATTATGAATGATTTTGATAGTATTTACTTGTAAGTGACCTAAAAGCTTTAAATTTGGAAAATTTTAATGATGTTACACTCATGGTTAGATATAAAGGTAATAAAAATTCGTTAAAAATTCAATGCGTGTGATTTTGAAGGACCAAAATTGTTTACCAAATGTAAATTAAGCAAAGATTTTAGGTGATTCACTAGTCCAATGTATAAGAAATTTGTTGCATCAAAAAATATTGAAATAATTTAATTTATTAAAAAATTAGACCTTTTGAAAAAACCCTATTTTTTACTACACTCATGTCCATAAATTAAGGATAATTCAGAATCATGCAGAAATTGAGCTCTAAAAATAAAAATTTCACCTGTAGAATTATCACACACATCTTGAAGAAGAATATGCAAATTGCAGGAAACCACCAGATGGCGCGGATAGTACGTCACAATGACGAGAGTGAATGAAAGGGGTATATAAGGAATGGTAGCAAAGAAGTAAAATTGTTGACAAGCGCTTTAAAAGCCTTTCAGTGCAATAACCGCATAGTTATGGCCCAAAGGAAGCATTTGGATGATTTTTTACATGGTAGAATTATCAGACGACTGGAATGTGGACGTACCCAGCTGGAAGTATCCGAGGAACTTGGAATCGCCCAGAGTGTCATCTCCAGGCTTTGACAACGATTCAAACATGATGGTAATGTGAGTAGATGTTACAGCACAGGTCGCCCCCGAGTTACTTCGAATGATGACCGGTATTTGGCAGTTACTGCCAAAAGAAACAGACGGAGCACAGCATCAGACCTGTCTCGTCAGCTCTCTTCAGCTACCGGTACGACAGTTTCAAGGCAGACCGTGTACAGACGCTTAGGGAACATTGGTCTATATGCTCGTAGGCCTGTCAGATGTGTTCCCCTTACCGCAACTCACTGTCGCCTGCGATTATGCTGGGCTAGAGAGCATGCATTGTGGACACCGCAACAGTGGTCTTGTGTGATGTTTTCCGACGAGTCCAGGTTCAGTTTACATTCTGATTCTCGCCGGACTTTCATATGGAAAGCGCCAGGTACCCGTTACCACCAAGAGAACACCATTGAACGACACCGTTACGGTGGTGCAGGATGGCTCGTTTGGGGAGGAATTATTCTTGGTTCCAGAACTGACCTGCATGTTTAGAGTGTAACGATGACAGGCCACATCTATCGGGATGTCATTCTGGAACAACATGTACGTTTGTTTCGGGGCGCCATGGGTCCTGAATTTTTGTATATGGATGACAACGCCCAAAATCACCGTGCAAACATTGTAGACGAATGCCTTCTACCGGAGGATATCACCCGTATGGATTGGCCAGCATACTCACCGGACTTGAATCCAATAGAGCATGTGTGGGACATGCTTGGCCGACGAATTGCAGCCCGTTAACCCCCTCCCAACTGTCTATCGGAACTTCGGAGGGCATTGCTTGATGAGTGGTGTAATTTTCCCCAAGATCAGATTGATAATCTGATACTCAGCATGCGTAGGCGTTGTAACGCTTGTATTGCATCGTCCGGGAGACATACTCCGTATTAACCATCATACTAACCATGTTATACTGTTTTCTGTAAATAGGTTCTTTTTTGAAATTTGCTCCAGGTAGTAAAAATCGCAATTTTTATTAATTATGTCAAACATATAGCATCTTTTTTGCTCTTTACCTTTTGTTTAATAAATAGACTTTACAAATAAGTCAAATTTGTTTTGATTTTGTCTCTTTCATTGCCTGAACTTCATTATCCTTAATTTATGGACATGAGTGTAAAGTATCTTCATTTATTAGAAATTGTATAAAAACTTCTCCAGGAATAAATTTATGTGCAATTCTCTATGATAATGTAAAAAATAAATCTAAAAATGTAAAAACGTGAACTAGTTTCTGCGTTCAAAGACAAAAGTTTAGAGGGATATCTTAAAAATATATAATTTTTGAATATAAAGATAATTCCTACGAAATTACCTTGACAGAAATATTCTTTAGAATTGCACCATAATTGATTACTATAAGTATTAAGCTTTTAATCCTTTTAAAGAGCAATATACTTTCACAAATGTCCTTTGCATCGACTCTTTTTACTAAATAAATTACCAGTGTATAAATACTCTGAAAAGTCGTGATCCATTTTCCCTCTAAACTTTCATCATAGGATGATATATGCATGAGAATTTTAATAGCTTCATAGAATTCATAAGAAAATGAATATTGTTTATCTATACATAGAAAAATTCACCTTTTCACCATTTTGAACCTCACTGTCTCACAGCACTCTGAGAGCGATTAGTGTTTGTAACACAATTATCAACACAAGACAAGTAACTTACAAGAGTATAAAGTGTTGTCGTGATTTATCAAGACAAAATTGGAGCCTGTAATGCGTTTTAGGCGTGATTGCGCTTTAGCAAGCCAAACAATTCGTCTCGCACCAAATTGAAATTGGGTCACCATGAAATGTTCGGCGAGAAAACTAGCTTTATAAAATGATATGGTGTCCTTTCATTCTCGTGCCTGCATTAAAAGCATCACACACCCAAATGCTTAGAAAACTGACCCAGGTGAACTAACACCTTCTGTTTTCTCGCAGCATAGTTTTCTTTTAAAGCATACTTAAAATTCCAAGTCTCTTAATGGCTTCGTGATATTTTCTTTTTAGTCTTCTAAATCTCAGATTACGTGGGAATAAGTTTGTTAACCCCTTCTAGAGGTTTACACTTAGCAAATACAGTGAAACTCATTTATACAAAGATGAGGGAGAAGGGATAATTCTTCACACATGTGAACAGTTGTCATTTTCACCTGCTTTCTTTTCAGCTTTCAAAATCTCGGATTTCGTGTGAAAAGGTTTGTAAACCCATTTTGGAAATTCACACTTTGCAAATGCAGTGCAAGCTCAATTATACGAAAATCAGAAGGGATAATTCTTGGTGTAAGTGATTACTTCGTATATGTGAATAGTAGTCGTTTTCACATATTCCCTTTTTCGTGTTCTAAATCTTGGATTACGTGGGAAAAAATGTTTGTTAACCCCTTCTAGAGGTTTACACTTAGCAAATACAGTGGAAACTCAGTTATACGAAGATAAGGGAGAAGGGATAATTCTTCATATATGTGAATAGTAGTCATTTTCAACTGTTTTCTTTCCAGATTTCAAAATTTCGGATTTCGTGTGGAAAGGTTTGTAAACCCGTCTTGGAAAATTACACTTAACAAATGCAGTGGAAGCTCAATTATACGAAGATCAAGAAGAAGGGATAATTCTTCGTATAAGTGAATGCTTCGTATATGTGAATGTAGTCGCTTTCACTTGTTTTCTTTACAGTTTTCAAAATCTCGGATTTCGTGTGAAAAGGTTTGTAAACTCATTTTGGAAATTTACATTTAGCAAATGCAGTATAAGCTCAATTATACGAAGATCAGAAAGGATAATTCTTCGTATAAGTGAATACTTCGTATATATGAATAATAGTCGTTTTCACATATTCCCTTTTTCGTGTTCTAAATCTCGGATTACGCGAGAAAAGGTTTGTTAACCCCTTCTAGAGGTTTATAGTTAGCAAATGCAGTAGAAACTCACTTATACAAAGTTTAGGGGGAAGGGATAGTTCCTATAAGTAAATGCTTTGTATGAGAATAGTAGTCGATTTCGCTTTGTTTTTTTAGTCTCCTAAATCTTGGATTGTGTGGCAAAGGTTTTCTAAACTCTTTTAGAGGTTTACACTTAACAAAGTAGTTGAGTGCAGTGGTTTTTTTAATTAATAAAATTAATTGAAAAGTAATAACAATATTTATATTAATATCTATAAAATACAACAAAAAATTAAGTTTTTTCATGTGCATTAAATATAGTGTTTGTATATACTATCCACATGCATAAATACATATAACTTTAAAAAAACACCTTTAAATTAATAAAGTATTAAATATTAAGAGGAATAGAAAACTAATAAAATAATATACTGTTTTTTAATAATAATACACACAGAAATTATGCAAAAAATTGGAATAAAAAACAAAGGGACGTTCATGTGCACAAGTCTGCTCGCAAGAAATGTTTGCTCCCATAACATAATTGAATTAAATTTACTTGCATGTATAGAGGAAACGTTTGTGTAATTTGCTTAACTACAGATGGGATTGAACATTTTTTTGTATAAGAAAATGTTCCGTATAACTGAATGTCCCTATCAATGACTTATTGCATAGTTCTTACTACAGTTTAGAGGAATCATGAGAAGAACGTAGTATGACTTAATATTTCTTAAAAAGGACTTTGGTATAAATGATTTTTCACAGTATATGTAATGCATTCAGAACTATATATATTTTAGATTCCTCGAAGTCATTTAGGTGGAGAAATTTATTTGATATAACCAATGTTTGAGACATGGAAAAAAGAAAGTTATGTATCGAAGCATTTATATATATTTGAGCATTTAACCAGAAATATGCCACCAGTTAAACAGCAAAAGAAAATTCCTTTACTTTCTTTAAACATAGACGCTTTTTAGAATATAAGAATACTCAATTTACTCAATATTGAAAATATATGTTACTTTGTAAACGAAGAGTAGTGCAAGATAATTTCATTTTGATTCCCGACAAAAGTTTTTTGAGCCATTTCTAGCGTTTTCATACAATGAAAAAATTTACAAAGTGTTGAACTTTAATTCTTTGAAATTATCCAATATTATTTACAAATACCGGTGATAGAAAACTTTAACAAAATCAAGAGCATTTTCCAGAAGAGAAACTTCAACTTATCGGAAATGCAAAACGCATGTGTTGGAAATAAGTAGGAATTTTATTTATTTTACATTACAAATTAGAAAAATTGTTTTTGTAATTTCTAATAATCATATTATTAATATAGTTACATATGACGTATTTTCTGATACTTTTGTATTTTATTTCCATCGTTTTTTACTCAGTATTAGTATATTTCCCAATTTTTCTTAATCATTTTGAAAATTTGAGAAAGAAAGGACAAAGATAAACCTTTTAGAAAATCAATACAAAATATGACTACTTGAAGCCTTCAGATAAGTGGAAACAACTAAGGGGTTACGAGAACAAAATAATTACTGAATTACATTTGTGCAGATTAGGAACTCTGCAAAAATTTCAAGATAAGTAAAAATTCAAAATAAGAGAAGTCAAGGTAGAGAATCTACTGTATTCCTATGTAGTGTTGTAGTGTTATCAATTGTAGCGAATAAAAGATTCCATAACTTTACAATTCATACAATTTTTTACTATGTATTTTTATGTTCAAATTAGTTAGTATTTTTATGTTATTTATTTGTTCAAATTTTCTCGGCAACATTTGCATTTAGTTTTTAATCAATTGTATTTTCTTTATCAATTTATTACATTTGCCTAAATTTAAAGAAACAGTTTTAAAACATCATGTATGAGATGTTCACAACCAGAGTAAACAAAGTTCGTTTTTTTATTGTTTCGTTGAAAAAAAAATTAGATTGCGTATATAATGACAAGTAAATTGAAAAATACGATTTTCAGTATTTTGTTACAAAGAGATTTGGCTTGTTGGTGCTCTGTGGTCTACAGTTCTGCTAAGCGAAGTTTCATGAGACCGAGACCTATAGATTAAATCCAATTCCAAACGGCTACGAACATTCACTCCATCAGCGTAACTCGAACCCGCGATCTACATAAGAACGAAGAGAAGCTTCCACCCTTTCAACCATTATTCAAAGAGTAGTGTCTAAGAAGGTAAAATACCTTTCGAGTTGTAAAGTCTTCATTATTATAGCCTATATTTGATTCTTTATAAAATAAAAGGTTATTCTCAGTTTAGAATAAAAAAATTGGTCAAATCCTTATTAAGGATTTAACTATATAAAAGTTATTTAGGCTTACTATACGACGCAATACATATTTTTTTAAAAAAGCATGAAATACAATACCAAATAAACAAAATAAAAATCTATATACCAACAAAACAACTTTTCAATTTTATAAGTTAGAACTTAATTTTTTTAATATCAAATAGACAATAATTACCTTTTAATTCTAAGAAACCCAATTTTATTAATACCAGCATTATGTTTCTATTCCACACCCTAATATAGCCTTACAATTTTTATTTAACTTACAGTTTAAAATGTCATGCACCTTTAAAACTTTGGTATAGCTGCTAAAAATTTAGTTGCTAGAATATATGTATCAAAAGTGATCTTGCGGGTAAGTGAATATCATTTTTTTATTAGCTGTATATTTTTTACAATATTTAAGAAAATATACTACTTGAAATGGCTAATCTGAATAATCCTTGTAAAGTTGAAAAAAAAAACCCTCATTATAAATATAGTAGTTTGTTTCATTTTCTAGTAAATTGAAAAAGAACTCATATAATAAAGATATTTCAGTGACGAAAGGTGTTATTTCCCGTTAAATAAGGTCTAAGGAGGTATGACAAAAAACATGTTTTTAGTGACGTAAAATAACCATTAATTTTGATGGTTGGTCGGTTTTTTGGGGTTTAATGGTGCAAGATCCAGGTAAGGATTAGCTGTGCCAAACGAAATAGTAAAAGACTAAACAGTTCAGGAGACAAATGTAATAAAGAAAAAAGTCGGAAAAAAACTAGGTAAAAAAGTAATAGTGAAGATTTTTTGAAAAGTTAAAAGCTTCAATCCAATTAAGGAAGTCAAACAAATTTACCATTAAATTTGAAAATTTTCTTTTAGTATAAAACAACTTTTTTTATGACACACAATTCAGGCATTTGGTTAATTTTTAAAATTTTATTCAGTAAAATACAAGGTTCTACTTAATTCGACAGACCACTTAATTTATAAAATATAAGAACAAAAGTATAAGAATAAAAAAGGCAATAGTGAAGATTTTTTGAAAAGGTTACCTTAAGTTAAAAGCTTCAATCTCATTAATTAAGTCAAACAAATTTGACATTAAATTTGAAAATTTTCTTTTATTATAAAGCAATTTTTTTAAACACACAATTCAGGCATCTGGTCAGTTTCTCTAGTTGTAAATCAGTAAAATATAAGGTTCTACTTAATTCAATAGACCACTTAATTTATAAACTATAAGAACAAAAATATGAGAATAAAAAATCAATAGTGAAGATTTTTTGAAAAGATTACACTAAGTTAAAAGCTTCAATCCAATTAAGGAAGTCAGACAAATTTGTCGTTAAATTTTAAAATTTTCTTTTATTATAAAACAACTTTTTTTATGACACATAATTCAGGCATTCGTCAATTTCTATACTTTTAATTCAGTAAAATATAAGGTTCTACTTAATTCAATAGACCACTTAATTTATAAAAATATAGGAACAAAAATATAAGAATAAAAAAGCAATAGTGAAGATTTTTTGAAAAGGTTACACTAAATTAAAAGATTCAATTCAATTAAGGAAATCAAACAAATTTGCCATTAAATTTGAAAAATTTCTTTTATTATAAAACAACTTTTTTTATGGCACACAATTCAGGCATTTGGTCAATTTCTATAGTTTTAATTAAGTAAAATACAAGGTTCTACTTAATTCAATAGACAACTTAATTTATAAAATATAAGAACTAAGATAATGTTTGTTTCATTCAGTATCACATTGAAATTAAGGAGGAGAGAGGGGATATTGATCAAAACAGAGGATTCCGGGAACTTTAAAAAATCTTCTGAGGATTCTTCGATCATAAAAGTTTATTATAAAACAACTTTTTTATGACACACAATTCAGGCATTTGGTCAATTTCTATAGATTTAATTCAGTAAAATATAAGGTTCTACTTAATTCAATAGCACTTCATTTACAAAATATAACTAAGTTAATGTTTGCTTCATTCAGTATCACATTGAAATTAAGGAGGGGAGAGGGGATATTGATCAAAACAGATTAACATTGAAATTAAGAAGAGAGGGTATATTGATCAAAATAGAGGATTCCGGGAACTTTAAAAAATCTTCTCAGGATTTTTTGGTCATAAAAGTTTATTATAAAACAACTTTTTTATAATACATAATTCAGGCATTTGGTCAATTTCTGTAGTTTTAATTCAGTAAAATATAAGGTTCTACTTAATTCAATAGCCACTTAACTGACAAAATGTAAAAACTAAGATAATGTTTGTTTCATTCAGTATAACAGTGAAATTAAGGAGGAGAAAGGGTATATTTGTTTAAAAGAGATGATTCCGGGAATTTTAAAAAATCTTCTGAGGATTCTTCGGTCATAAAAGTTTATTATAAAACAACTTTTTTATGACACACAATTCAGGCATTTGGTCAATTTCTATAGTTTTAATTCAGTAAAATATAAGGTTCTACTTAATTCAATAGCCACTTAATTTACAAAATATAAGAACTAAGATAATGTTTGTTTCATTCAGTATCACATTGAAATTAAGGAGGGGAGAGGTAATATTGATCAAAACAGAGAGATGATTACGGGAACTTTAAAAAACCTTCTGAAGATTCTTCGATCATAAAAGTTTATTATAAAACAACTTTTTTATGATACACAATTCAAGCATTTGGTCAATTTCTATAGATTTAATTCAGTAAAATATAAAGTTTTACTTAATTCGGTAGCCACTTAATTTACAAAATAGAAGTACTAAGATAATGTTTGCTTCATTTAGTATCATATTGAAATTAAGGAGGAGAGAGGGTATATTTGTTTAAAAGAGATGATTCCGGGAACTTTAAAAAATCTTCTGAGGATTCTTTGATCATAAAAGTTTATTATAAAACAACTTTTTTTATGACACACATTTGAGGAATTTGGACAATTTCTATAGTTTTAATTCAATAAAATATAAGGTTCTACTTAATTCAATAGCTATTTAATTTACAAAATATAAGAACTAAGATAATGTTTGCTTCATTCAGTATCGTATTGAAATTAAGGGGGGGGGAGAGGGGATGTTGATCAAAACAGAGAGAGGATTACGGGAACTTTAAAAAACCTTTTGAGGTTTCTTCGATCATAAAAGTTTGCGGAACTCTCTTCTACATTATAAGTATATGCCTGGTTGATGGATTGAAGGATGAACCTAATGAATTGATTTAAATCGATGTTTTGACCTTTCCATTTTTGCTTCCTTGCCAGCTCATAAATATGCATTATTCAAACTAAAAGGAGTGGCTGCGTAACAGCTTGGTATCATCGGAAAAATAAATTCGATATATTTATTCTCAATTTCATCACTCCAATATCTGTTATCTTTATCGTTGGATCTTTCATCTAAAGTTAAGTTAGAGGCGTATCGGTTATATTAGATTTCTTTACTTCATAAGTGAAGTAAAGAAGCCCTTCATTGCTTTACTTCATTCTAAAGAGATATATTTCTAGTAATAGTAACCTTGATTTAATTTTTCATCATGCTCAATCAGAAATGAGATACCAGTAGGTGTGCCAGGTCAATTTTATCCTAATTTTTAAATTAATTGATCGGAAATATATCCGATCTTAAAGAAAAAAAATTAGTAAATGCACACAGAAATAAGACGTTATTACACATATCGATTAATTGAACCTGAATTTTAAGTTATTTTCTCGTTAAAATATATTATAGAAAATTTATATCAGACTTCATAACCGAATGATCGGTTGGACGATTGATAGATTAGTTTGGAGCGCAATTGCTTTTACTCTTCTTCTATTACAATTCGTTAATATTTTTAAAACTGCTCAAGAAGCCATAGAAAGTGGGAAAAAATTCCAACCACCACCCAGAGAAATCATGTTCAGGGGACGTTAAATTAGTCGAAGATTATTACAAACTAATGTACATAGAACATGGAAATGACAAATTTATTTTTTTTTAAAGTTTATTATTTTGGAGAAGAAAACAGCCAAATAAAAAATAAACAGCAAAAGGAATAGCTAGAATTAAAAATTAAATTTTACACAAGTAAAAGTAGAAAACGATTCTAATTAACACTTTACAACTGTGTTACATACATTTAAAAAACAAGCAAGAAAAAAGCAGTTTACTCTTTTATTAGAAAGACACATTTATAATCATTAAAAAGAGCATTAACTAAAACTTTTAAAACATGATAGTTTAACAGTTTTGTCACTGCTGATTTCAATGCGTACTATGAATTCGAACGCAAAGTTGTCTATTATATATTTAAGGGAAATATGGCAGAAAAACAATCTGCACAATCTGCAAAGTTGTTAGGCATTTAGACATACATGAATTGACTTATTTATGCTCTGTGCAAAAATTTACAAAAGTATTTGAATTTTATTTTCATAGAGGGCGTATAGTAAAACCTTTGTCCGCCATTTCTCTCCATACCCGTTGGTCGTAAACATGGTTCCGAATATAAAAATGTTTCAAATAATTTAAACATTCCATTTATAGTGTTTTTAAATTTATATATTGAATTTTCCTTAAATTACTTAAAATCTTATATTTCCCTATTTGCCATTATTATATTTAATAAAATTGAACCTTATCCTAAAGACTATAACACAAAAAGCTACAATTCCCTATAGCAAAAGTTGATCGAGATATTTAAATTTAAAATTTGAGAAAATTGAAAAACTTTTCACCGTCTTTGGGGGATTGGTAAATGATTAATTAGAGTAAATTTATGTTGCAATTGTGTTACACCGCCTCTTTTACGTAAAAAGATGGGAGATGTGATTAAGGGCTTGATAGAAACATAATTGTTTTGAACAATATAGTGTATATTCACTTTACTTTGTTTACCTCCCTGGAATATATTTAAGAAACTATTATTTCCTTTCGTCGTAAGAGGGCCGTTTCAACCCAATTTGAACTTCAAATTGCTGTAATTAACTGCCAACCAATCACTAAATGAAGGAGAAAAAGTGATCAAATTTTCAATTTAAATATCTTGGTCATTTTCTTGTCATAGAGAAATGAAACTTTATTAATTATGGTTCGGTGAATGAGTTTTAATTTTTACTAATTACAAAGATAAAGAACGGAGGAACGCATAGACATCTATATTGTGTAATTTTCGTAAAATTATTATTTCTTCAAATTTAGAAATACCATAAAACAGATGTTTATTTTATTTGAAACATTTTTGTAACTGTGCACACTTACGATCAACAATTGGGGAGAAATAGGCCTTTCGATGTCTTTGCTATGCAGCTTCTATAGCGATAACTATTTATTTAACACTAAATCTACCAAGAGGGGTGAAATAACCCCATTTTTCTTTATTTTTGCCCTTTTAAAAAATGTCCGGTAGTTTTAGGGTTAAGAAACTATGTAAAGGAAATTAAACAGTAACATACAAAAATGTAACAGTAGATCAACTTTCATCTACTTAGGTCATTCTTTTTAATATCAGAATCGTTGAAGATGATTTGAATACAAAAGCGACAACTCACCAGAGAATTGTTGTGATTTATTGCCATACGTGGGATCCAATTTCAATAGAATTATATCTCATGTGCTTTGTATCACTTTTCGACATATCACCTTTCGTTTTATTTCTCCTCCTCCACACGAACCAGCGGGAGAGCAT
>CM063501.1:24871902-24874402 GCA_032207245.1 Pardosa pseudoannulata
CGAACCACTTCAATGGCAGGTAGCCGTGTCGAGAATTTTTTTTCTAAGACAAGGCGTACCGCAGCAAAAAATTTTGCAAACCTTTGCTCTTTGGTTACTTTCAGCACATAAAATGTTCTAGATATAAAAATTTATATTACAGCATTACTGTGAAAGTTTTGTTACACATATTCTAATTAGATTGAGCAGAATGATGGCCGATTGGTTAGGGTGCTGGCCTTCGGTACCGGAGTTCGTGGGTTCGAATCCCACTGTGGCATGGATGTTCGTAGCCATTCGGAATCGGCTTTAAGCTGTAGGTCCCGGTCTCATTAGCCCTCGTGTTGCAAAAAGTAGACCATAGCACTCCAAACCAAACCAAACTAATTAGATCGAACATATTGTTCTAAACCTATTCCAAACTGTTATGAATACTATGTTAATAATGGGATCCGAACATGTACTCTAGAACCTTGCCCATCATCGTTAAGCCTCACCAGTGAAAAAGACAGTGAATGTGTACTCACCAATGAATAACACTGAAAATGAATAAACACAGATTTTATGTACGCTTTCAAATACTGAATCCTCTGGTACTGTTAAAAATGATGTTGAAGAAGAATCTTACGAAAGGTGTTACAGTTATTAACTTACCACCAGGAAGAAAACTGAAAAATCCTTGATAGGTCTTAACATTATAGAATGTTACCTGAGGTGAAGACTGATCTATAATTTGAATGTTCCGAATACTGTTTTTACTCTAAACATATTTATCTTAAAATATCCTTTTTGTATGTTAATATTTAACTGGGTTCACTTTATTATACATAAGGTCTCTAAAGAAGCTACGGTTCTGACATTAACCAACAAAATAATGAATATAGATTTAAATTATTATCATCAATGGTTGTATAGATTAAATAGCTCTTGTCAATGAACTTCTACATGTGTGTCCTTCGTGGCACGGAAATTATAAAGACAGTCGTCGATTTCACGCCAGGTACGCATAAGCATGCCTGTATCCCTGTATGTCAGTCCGCAACGACTATTGCGGTCTGACATACAGGGGGTCCACAATTAATCTTCCCTACTTTAAAATTATGTACAGTCCAAACTATTGTTCAGAATGTTGGGAAATGTTATATATAACATAATGAAGGGATGGAAATTTGTTTGATCAAATAAAAAATAGTTCAATATTTGAACTCATAAGCATGTTCTACAGTTGACCGCATTGTATACAAGGAAATTCTGAGAACATATCCTGAAATGCTGTCTTTTTGATTAGGTACAGTTCTTTGTTTATCAAGATTGACTAGATTTTCAAACGCCATAAAGCCTTTCTGCTAAGATGTTCTGTAAAATAATTTTACAGAAGAACGCCTCAACGGCCACCGCTTTCCTATTTTGTTGGAACCCTGGACTCTAAGACTTTACCCTATGCGAGTTTTGGCTACTTGACTGGAGTTTAAAATGAGGTCCAGTCAAGTACGATTAATGCTTCACTTGGCCATACTTGACTAGATTTCCACCGGTTTCATTTTTACTCCTGTATGCAAGAAATTATTGTTATGGCAAATTCTGGAACTCAGATTTCAATGGAAATACTTCATTTCATCATACCTAACAAAATTTTCAACAGTTTCAGTTTTATATCTCTATGCATGTACAAGTTAGCTTTAATTTACAAGCTAAAAAAACACATTTTGGCCATTCCTGAATTTGTCATAACTAGTTGACTGTTGACGTCTGTACTTACGTATCTACCATAAAAGCTGTTAGCCGTAGAATTTTAATGTAATGAATAAAGAATATATTAATCATCAAATTCTGGGATATATATACCTTCATCAAATTAGAAAGTTTTAAGGGCATTTAGCATCTTTCTAGCCATAGAATCATCTTTATTAATATTAATCTTTATTAAATGAAAATTTTATTAAGCTTCTTCAATGAAACTAACTTTTAAACATTATTTAGTTTGGTTTGGTTTGGAGAGCTACGGTCTACTTTTTTGCAACAAGAGAGCTAATGAGACAGGAACCTATTGCTTAAAGCCGAACGGCTATAAACACGATACTGCAGTGGGACTCGAACACACAAACTCAGGTACTAAAGATCAGTGCCCTAAATATTCGTCCGTCATTTGGCCCTTATTTAGTGTAGTCACTTTAAAGGGTATAATTTTAACCATAAAATATGCTCACAAATAGAAATAAGGAATTTTACGTAGATGCAAGATAACTGAAATTGTAAAAATAAATTAGAAATTAAAATTTTATATGCGAATGAAGACAAATACATTTTCTAATCTATAAATTTTAAAATTTAAAGGTAACTATCATTTTACGGCTTAAAAAGCTACAGAAGAAATTGAAATTTTGCTATAAAATAAATTATATTTGTCTTATTAATGTAACTGAAGTTCAGAGGAGGCTAAAGGTATTAGTTTAATATAAAAATATATTTTGTATTGATTATATACTTATAAGAATAAATATCCGTTTGAAAAGGAAATTAC
>CM063501.1:24879402-24934402 GCA_032207245.1 Pardosa pseudoannulata
ACTGGGGTTACTTTTTAATAGTTTGGAGCCGTTGGCTTTGTAAACTGTTGAGAAATTATCTTATAATAATCATGATAGATTGCATTTGGTATTGAGTAATCTAATCCTTTGACTTTACGTTTCGTCAGTAAGCAATTTAGTAAGACTGCCTAGTGCTTTGGCGATCTCTATGGATGATTCATGCTTTTTAGCTATTATTACAAGTTAATAGTCAAACGAATGATGATAGCAAACTAATTTCCATAAATTCACATTAAAAATTACTATTTATAGTAAGTTATAATATTTCATTCGAACATTGTTTTTTGATTTGGAAAATTTAATAGCCGTTTACTGCGGAAAAAACTACTTGGTATTATGAACACATAGTTCTAACATTTTCTCTGTGTGTCACCTGTATGACAGCAAATGTATATGGCCATCTATAAAAGTGTAAAAAATTATTAGATGATATCTACACTTTATTGACGGCTGTGCAAAGATCATTCAGAATTTGATCAACTTTTTTAAAGTACTTTTAAATATGGATATTGATTACATGATTAAACACTGAATTAGTACACTGTTATAATTATTTAAAAAAAATTCTTAAGCGTTAAAAGTTTTTATATTTTTATTGAAATATTTTGTTGATTTTATCATCTATAAATTATTAGAACCACATATTTAAAAAAAATTTTGTTTTTTAAATATTTTTTCAACACTATTATTTTATTTTTTATCCATGATTTTTATTTTATTTATTTTTTTTAAAATCATTTTTATAATTTTTATTCTTTTACCTTATTTGTTATTTATTTTTTGTTTTTTAAATTTTTCATATATTTATTTTTTAGATAAAAGTCTTTGTACAGCCGTTAATAAAATACAGGTATAACCAAATAAAAAAAAATAAAACTTTTTTTTACACTTTTGTAGATAGCCATATTTGATGTCATAAACAGGTGGTACAAAGCCAAAATATTACAACTTTGTGTTCAGGAAACCAAGTAGGTCTTTTAGCGGGATACGACTATTAAATTTTCTACACCAGAAAACAATATTTGAATGAAACATTGTAACTTACAATTTATAGCATTTTTAAGAGGGATATATGGAATCTAATTTCGTGCATTCAATTTAATTTTCAGTGATATTCTTCACTAATTTTATAAATATTTTTTATGAAATTAATAAAAGGAAGTTTCATTTTTTGTTAAGAGATATTCTAAAACATGATTTAAATTATTTTAATAATTTAGGAAAATATGAATTTTCCCCCTTTGTTTTTCGTTGTAATATTATATACTTTTAACCATAATTAACGGTTAAATCTTGAAGAAAAGAGAATGCATATATACATGTACTAAAGATCAGCCTTTCTTGATTGCTTTTAAATGTAGACATGGATTACATGATTTAATATTGGATTAGGGCAGCGATATAAATTTATTTTATTAAAAACTTTCTAAAATATTAACATTTTTTATATTTTTACTAAAATATTTTGTTAATTTTATTGTGTATATTATATAACAATCACATATATATTTTTTATTTTTATGTATTTTTTCAATAGCATTATTTTTATTTTCCTATTATGAATTTTTTTTAGTTTTTTTATTTTATAGTTTTTATTCTTTTACCATATTATTTATTTTTTTGCTATTTGTATTTTATTATATATTTGTTTGTTAGATTAAAAATTTTTGCATACACATATATCTATCTATCTCTCTCTCTATATATAGTATGTGGGTGTATATATATATATATATATATATATATATATATATATATATCCGCATATTATAGGACTTTGTGAGGTGTTCAACATATTGTGCCGTAGCTGTTTCCCTAAGGTAAATATACCATACTGAACTTTATTAAACAAGAAATGTATCTGAAGTTGAAACTACATTTTAATACTCATCTTTAAAATTCACTAATTTGGTTGAAATACATAAAAAGGAAAAAACTGAACAGTTTATGAAAAATATAATTTTAGCTTAAAAATATATAAAGAAATAATAAATTAAAAATTTGTTATTTTTATTTTCCAAATCTTTGTTGACATCTATGTTGACTGTCCCAGAATATTTAACAGAACTAAAAATACATTATTCCTGTATTGTATATTCCATATATATTTTATGCTGAGCATTTCGGTTACGAGCTTGGGGCCCGACCCCTGAATGCGCGGCCATGTTCTCCTGTCTCACTCTGTGTGTATATATATATATATATATATATATATATATATATATATATATATATATATATATATATATATATATATATATATATATACATATATATACACAATGTATAAAATTTATATATATATACATATATATACACAATGTATAAAATTTATATATATATATACATATATATAAAATGTATATATATATACATATATATATAAAATATGTATATATACATATTTATATATATATATATTTATACACACACATATATATACATACATATAAAATTGTAGTTTATGTTAAGCAAACATAAAAGGATAAAATTTGGTTGAAATATTAGTGTATAATATTTGGAATATATTTAAAGCTAATAAGTATTATAATGCATTTATATAAAACTCATACCTCTGAAAAGCGAATATAGCTTTTTTTTTAAATTTGCAGTACAAGAATAGGAGCTATTACGAATTTTCTAGACCATTATGATAAGTACCCGCATATAAGTAGAATAAACAGGAACATCGCAATTATTTAAATTGTATAAATATTATAACAATCTCATTTTTTCATCGATCATAACATTAATTTCCTATTTCTACAAAAAAATTGCATCGACTTCAATCAAACGATCAAAAAATCTTTGTGTAAAACTGGAGCAAACTTCCAAAACATATTACATTTTCAATTAAGGAATCAATAATTTATCTTCCTCTTTTGGCAAATACATGGTAGTTTATTTTAAATCAAGCTTTCTGACAAAAGAATCCCATATAGCTACTTATTTGCGGTGCATTCTTCATCTCTTCTTTCTCGCAACGCAATGCCATTCATGCCTTTCATAAGACTCACGTGTCTTGAAACATCTATCAACGTACAAAAAAAATTTGTCCCTGACTTACACCAGTCTCTCACAGCTCTATCTTGCTGTGGGTGTGGTATTCCATATTCGCAAATTCGAAATTACCGGCACCCCTTCAATTCAGGAAGTAGTTCCACCACTCCCTAGCGGTGCCCCATATCCACAAGTGGTTCGAACATCTCAGACTACTTTCGAATCAGGTCACGACCTAGGAAAGTGAAAATGAAATAAAAATACCAAAAAATTCGAGAAATAGAAAGTTTGTTCCACCCACCCCCTACCCCTGGATTTTTACGCAAGAACATCATGTGGCGGTGATAGTATATAAGCCAGAGAAATTTCTGCAGAGGCATCACAGTTTCAGTGAGCAATCAGCCAAGAAACATGTTCAAGGTATGTATAGCATTACCTACCAGTAAACCATCTTTCTTAGCCTTGGATTACGTTGATCTCTATATCCAGTACGGTTCCAATGGGAAGTATGCTTGTAAACATACGAGTTGTAGCAGACATTTTAACACTGTGTATTAATACTCATTGCTAAAGTCTTCCTTTCACTCAAATGTGTAAGTTGCACTAGGGAAGAGTGTGTTAGACTTATTTGAAAATTATACAGGACTATACTAAATTTTAAGAATCAAATTTTACATTTAAGCTACATGGCTTTCTATATTCAGTAATTTTCCAATGGAATGTAAAATTGTAAATATGTGAGTATTGACAAAATCTTTAAAGTTTTGTTTTAGTACTATGTTTTTAACTGCTTCTTTTCCGAAAATATGTAAGTTGTAATGGAGAACATCATCTCACAGACTTTTGTGAAAGTAATACAGGACTATGACAAATTACCAACTTTTTTCTTAGGATAAAATTTATTAGGAATACTTTAAATTTACAATGTACTGCAGGTTAAAACTAAATCATTTTCATAAGCACTGATTATTTATTGAAATTCACTTCGTACTATTATGTTAATTAAAATTTATAATATTAAAATTTTTGTTTAACTGCACACCTTTAAATGCATTTGACTGAGAAAAATCTGAAATTTATACATATTGCTTTTTATTCTGCGTATTTATAAGATACAGTAAGATTTTCAGAATAATTTTAAAATTCGCTTAAGCTTTACTATAAGTTCTTAAACTAACATCAAAAAACTTTTATGGCTTTTTGTAATAATTTGAAGAATCTATCTCACTATCCTGCTTCCTATTTGTGATTTCGAGAAAAAATATATATATTATAGTAAAAATATTATAGTAGATAAGTTTAATGCAAACTTACTTTTTATAAATGAAAATCACTTCCTTTTTTGTACTTCTATCAAAGTTGCTTAAAGTACTTTTGATGTTTTTTTATTGTAAATATAAATGGGGAACCTTTAAATGCATTTCATTGAGAAAAACTCTAAAATTATGCATATTGCTTTTTATTCTGTGTATTTATAATATACACTACGCTTTTGAGAACAATTTAACAATTAGCTCAACCTTTAATATAAATTCTTAAACTAAGACAATAGCATGAAAAAACTTTCATGGTTTTTTTAGTAATAAGTTGAAGAATCTGTCTCACTACCTGTTTTCATACTTGTGATTTCGAGAAATATATGTTTATAGTAAAAATCATTATAGTAGATAAGTTTAATGCCAACTTACTATTTTATAAATGGAAATTATTCCCTTTTTCATATTTCTATCAAAGTTGCTCAAAGTACTTTTGATGTTTTTTATTGTAAATATAAATGAGGGAAAACTTTAAATGCATTTGACTGAGAAAAATCTGAAATTTATACATATTGCTTTTTATTCTGCGTATTTATAAGATACAGTAAGATTTTCAGAATAATTTAAAAATGGCTTATGCTTTAATATAAAATTCTTAAACTAAGGTTAATATAGCATACAAACCTTTCATGGCTTTTTAGTAATAATTTGAAGAATCTGTCTTTCTACCTCGTCTTTTATTTGTGGATTTCAAGAAAAAAAAATATATATATTTAATAGTAAAAATATTATAGTAGATAAGTTTAATGCCAACTTACTATTTTATAAATGGAAATTATTCCCTTTTTCATATTTCTATCAAAGTTGCTCAAAGTACTTTTGATGTTTTTTATTGTAAATATAAATGAATAACATTACTTACCATCATACATGCGTAGATCAAACATTTTAAAAGCATATAATGATTTTTCACGGCTTGAATCTTAAAGTTACTTTGGATGACTATAATTTTACCAGTAAATATTTTACAGCAAAATAATTGTGGACGTTATTTTCTTTGCAGTACATTTCTTTAACTATTACTATGTACTTATTGCCTGGCTGCAAATGTACGAGCAATAGAAGTAAACTGAAAGTTCTGTTTAGGTCTTTTTGCTGTACTATCACAGCTATACAAATTTGTGGTTTAGAAATTAATGATTACTTCTGTCGTAAATATATTAAAAACTTAAAAGTATTTTTTATTTTTAATATATGGAAATATATCCAAAACATACCATGTACAATTTTCGCATAAATCTGCAAATTATTCATTTCATTTTAATATTAATGCTGCAACATATCACAGAAATCTCATTTTAATTATGGTTTGAGTGATACTCGCATAAGTTTCTCGAATATACCTTCTTATTTATTCTATAATACATTATGATTTCTAATATTTATTCAAATAAAAGTTCCATTAGCAGTTATTTATATTACTAAATGTTCTATTTTTTAGTTTTGAATATCCATTCGTACATCTGAAATAGATTATAGGTATTTTCAAAAATACTATCGTGCAACTCATAAAAGAGACGTCTATCAATGTATTTCCTTATAAAAGGAGTACTGGAGTTTTAACAAATGTATACAAGTTTCTCTAAGGATATCCATCGTTATATACTGATAAACTAGAAACTTATTTACATGGTACTTTAAAGTGAACAACAAATATATCTGGATGTACAGAAGTATATAGTACTTTATTTTATTCTCATAAACTTCTTACTTTTCCTTCCACAGCTTACCGTTGTCGCCGCTCTCGTCGCAGTCGCCTGTGCTGTACCCTACGGACGCCCTTACGGCGCCCCAGCTTACAGTGCCCCTTCATACGGATATGCTCCAGGTTACGATTATGTGAGTTAACATTACATTTCTTTTCCTTACTTAAATTAATCTTTTTAATTACTTGTACAAAAGTAAAAGGAAGTATTGTTATCACGATTAATTTCAGAGCTTAAATTTTAATGAAGATATGTATTTTGACCATGTCTAAAATTTGAACATTAAGTGTTACCTCTGTACACACATACTAGGAAACTTACAAAACTTTAAATACACAGTTTGACCAGTTCTGAACTAGTTATTGCTAGTTTTTTCTTGACACCTGTATGTACGTATGTACGTGCGTATGATGGTATGTGCTTATATACGCCTGTCTGTATACATAATATATGGTATATGGGTAGTATATGGACGTATGTAACTTATAAAAGTATTTGCTGTAGGAAGACCAAATTGTTTCTTCAGAATTCAAGGTCACTTATTACATATATAATATTTTCAAGTAACATTTTCCGGCTATTTAAAAGTTTCTCGCAATTTTAACTTCTTAAAGCACAGTTAGCGATAAAAAACTTGAAAATTAGAGAAGAAATAGGAAATTAATAAAAGAATTATTATTTTCTATACTTGAAAGAACAGTGCATGCCGTGTAATTATGAATAATCTGTATTTTCATGAAAAATAACGTTTTAGTACTGAATATCTTACTATATTAATCTCCGTTCAAAATATTGAATTATTATGAATTATTTTTTTAAAGAAAGTAATATTTTAAGTAAAAAATTTTGAAGATCCAGGAACTGCATTTTTATATTTCATAAAAATTAGAAACATTAAAAACGTTTGCTAAAACGAAATAGATATTGTTTTAGAGATTAATTTCTTCAACAAACATAAAACCCGAATAGTTCAAATATTAGAAATTAAAAAAATAAAAAGAACCATATAGTAAATAGCACAGGTATAAATAAAACTGCTTTACTTATTAAGAAAACTGACGGAAAGATAAATTAAGTCAACATCAGAGTTATAATAAGTACAGTATCTATCTTTTCTACAAGATATGAAAATGTTCTATTTTTTTAAAACATTTCAAAAAACTTAAATTCAAATGATTTAGTACAATTTAGCATGGTACATGAGATAAAAAACATAACCCAAGCTTTCATTTTAAATCTGAATATCTTCCGAAAAAGATTCTAAAATAGAATTTTGTATTATAGGCAAAGTAAGCAGTTTTAATTTAAGATGAATTTGTTTTTACTATCCTTACTAGTTAAATTTAAAATCTTAAGTCATAACACAAAATAGTTGAGAAACGTCATTTACGGTATTGGAGCAATTAGGAAAATACTGATCATTGTCGCACTTGGTAAAAAATTGACATCTTAAAAATAAATATATCATAAATATAATATATCATAAAAATAATATATTAATCATAAAAAATATGTTATATAAGCAAGCAACATTAAGTTAACACAAAATGTTATCATTTGTATCGTTTTAAATACACATTTTGCGTGATTTAGGTATTTCCACGAAAACTTATTAACTATGATAGTAATAATATAATGTAGACTAACTAGATGAATCGAAAAAGGAAGAGTCTTTTCTCAAATAGTTTAGAGTTTAACCTTATCTTTCAAATTAAATAAACATAAATGTAAATCAGTTAGATTCCCTTTTCTACTATTATTTGTTTTAACTGTGGTAACTTTGTCATCAGGGTGTCCCAACTCCCTACGACTTCGGCTATGACATCGCTGGTGACTACGGTGAATTCAGGCAAAACCGCAAAGAAGTCAGTGATGGCAAAGGAAACGTGCAGGGAAGTTACGGCTACACCGATGCTTACGGAATCTACAGGCAAGTCGACTACGTTGCCGATGCCTACGGATTCAGGGCCAACGTAAAGACCAACGAGCCAGGAACTGACAACCAGAACCCCGCTGATGTCCAAATCCAAGCCTCTCCAGTCCACAATTACGCCGCTCCCGCTCCCAAATACGGATACCCAAGATACTAAACAAGAACGACTAAGGAACTGATGGTTTTTCATCTCTAATCTTTGTGGTGAGTAATTTAAGCCTCTATTACCATCTAGAAACCTTTAAACACAGCCAAAATCGTATTTCCTCGCCTTCAAACTTGTTGAAATACAAAACTAACATTATGGGACTATCATAAAAAAAATTAAAGTGAAGTACAACTCTCTTGTCAATACAACTTTGAAAACTGAAAATAATCTTAGACAAGCTCCTTCCATCAATTTAAAAAATGCTTATAAAAATTATAACACTAGTGTAAATGGAAATGATTATATTATTTAGTAATTAATAGATAAATGAACTCTAAATCATTTATTTATTTTAAAATCTCCCACAAATTTTGAATATTTATAGTCACATAAAGAAAACTTTTTTCATTAACTTCCTCTAAATATCGCATTATTGCAAATAAGTAAAATATCTAAGTGTCTATAATCTATATTCCTTTCCAAAGATCTCATTCCAAGAATCAATTTTGAAAAACTTATTTTAATAGACCTGGAAATCAAAATATTTACATTTTTGATGCTTTGAACCCTTATTTTGTAAGCTACTAGCAAATTTTTGTATAGAAAATTGATTGCTTGATAATGAATAATAGTATATAAATGATATTTTTCTACTTATGAGCAAAAAAGGGATTACCATAGAAGAAATATTATGGATGTAAGGCTTGTTCCCAATTCTTAATCTCGTTTAAATCCCCATAATAGTTGACAACAAATAGCAACAACAAAACTCTTTACCACAACCTACTCGCAAAAATTTAAACTAACACTTGAAGAAAAATGGTAGAAAAGACCACTTTCACCTCTAGAGAGTCCAAAACAAAGGCAACCAACCAGGTCGAGCAATTCGACAGGATACCCCTTTTTTATAATAAAACATATGAAAATATTGTTATATCATATATCAAACTGTGCCAAGGACAATAGAACAATGGTCTGTTTATTCCTCAGTAATCAATACAATGCCAGATTTTCTCAAATACAAAACACAAAAATACCTTATTACACACACAACTGAAAACTCCAGGAAACATAACACAACAACACAAGAAAAAAGCATAGACACAAAAATTAAATATAAAAAATTTGTTGAAAGTGAGCTAATGCATTTATGTTTTCCTTTCTAGTTGGTGCTCAAATCTCGCTGAACTACTGGTGATTCAGGCTAGCAGGGTACTTAGGGATTCGCAGAGCATTAGAGCGACTCATCTCCCATGTGTCCATATTTATTTATTCTCCCTCTCAGTGTGTGTCTATGTGTCTTCTACAGCAGTCTGTTTCCTGCATGGCTTGAACCTCCGGGGAGTTACGAATTTCGTTGTGTGCGTGCCAAATGAGGCATTTGTACAGAGTTTTGTAATTTGTATAGCACTTTCTATGGTTGGACTTCTTTCTGTACAAATTGGTTCTTCTTATAGCGCTCAAATAAAGCAATTTTAAAGAAGTTTGTTGTTCGTTCTCTTCCTTTAATGAAAGATTCAAACTGGTTATTCTTGCGAAAGTTTTAAAATTCGTAAGAATTTTAAGGTTTGAAGTGGTAAAGAGTGAAATATTGTTTTCATTAATATAAAAACGTTGAAGGAAAAAAATAATGTAAAAGCTTTAAATAATTAGAGATCCTTAAGCTAAAATTTTGTAGAAACTAGTATGTTAGTTGTGTAGTCCTGCAGAAAAGCTTGATATCTTTTTTTCTGAAGAGTGACTGATTTCAGTACTGGAAACTAAGGGTTCAAATCCCACTGCAAACATATATTTTCCTAGCCATTGTCTTTAAGTAATAAGCCCTAGTTTCATTAGCTTTCGAAATATAGGTGAATTGACAGGGAGTTACTCTTCGGCACCAGGGTTCATGGGATCAAATACCACTGCTGGCACAGACGTTCGTAGCCGTTTGAAATCGACTTTTGAATCGAGCAGTAGGTCATTGTGCTATAAAACTCTCTTGTAGCAAAAAGGTAGATACTAGATCTACCAACCAACCAACTTCATTAGTGTGATTAGTGACTTGATATGAAAATGAAACTATATTGATACTTAATTTTGACTCTACTAGCAAATTGTGTTAACTGCAGCATCGCAATAGATCAGCAAACGACAAAACCATCTTTGTAAAAGACATTAATTTTCTGAAAACTTGCAGATCTCTACCACAGGGATACAGTGGATTAAAGAATTTTAAATGTACTTCTTCAAAACAGGTGAAATAAAATTAAATTAAAAAAGAGAAAAAAAATTCTAAACTCAGCGTTATATCACATCTGAAAAGCTGTAATGCCTTGTAAAGAAGTCTTGGCGCATAGTGAAATTGTTTCGACCGATTATAAGCATTTGCAAACGTAATAACTGTTTCAGCTCTTATGATATTATGCCTTTTAATTAATTACATTAAAGGATAGCGTTTTAGAATTAAGACTAATTATTTTATCATAATATTGTCTTAATATCTCTTAATTTTTTGTACAATTCTGTTGTAGATCTGTTGGATATTTAAAAACATATGGTTATTCGATACTGATGCAATTTCAGAATTCTCCAAGACTCTCTTTGAAGATATGAGAACACTTATAGGTTATCAATGTGTGAATTTATTTTGAATTCTGGTATTTAAAACAATTCCACTTTTAAAGTAATTTGAAATTCATTATTTAGATTATACCTTTCGCAGTTACAGTAGAGCATCTTCTGGAAGGAAATAATATCCAGTAATTTATAATTGGGAAAATTTTACTTAATTTTACTTAAATTTTAAGTTAATAATAGTTTAGTTACATATTTAGTTTTAGTATAACTTAGTCGATAGACTATAACAATATTAATAGAAATTAAAATAGAAATAATTTACTTTTAAATTTCAAGTTACATATTTCGTTACAGAATAGTTTTAATATAATTTAGTCGGTAGAATTAGACAAAATTAATAGAAATTAAAATGGAAAGAATTTACATTTTAAAATTGAATTTACATATTAGTTTAGTTTAATACTTAGTTCTTATGTAACTTAGTTGATAGAATGAGATAAAATAAATGGAAAGAATTTATTTTTTAAATTTTAAGTTGCATATTAATCTAATATATTTAATTTTAGTATAACTTAGTCGATAGAAGAAGACAAAACTAATAGAAATGCAATTCATACTTTTTCTCTAATTTCCTTTTAATTGATTTTCTAAAAATATAACAGCTTACTGTATTTAAACATGTTAACCGAAGATGCAGAATTTGAGACTGAAACATAGATATTGTTATTGATTGTATCGAAAGTTTCTTCTGAAAATTGTTGAAATTTATGAAATTTTTCGTTTAGTTCTTTTAACAATCGGTTACAAGAAGTCATACATTAACGATTCGTAGTAGAAATTTCCAAGAAAACGCATTTTATATTAAAAAAATATTAGATCGATAGTAGGTTGGGTGACTAGAATACTAGGCTACTAGTGTCCCCTATAGTACGGTCTTGGTTACTAGAACCTACGGGTTCGAATCGCGCTTCTGGTCTAGATATTCGTACCCGTTCGGAATTGACTTTAACACTTTAAAAGAGTTGTTTCACCGCAAAACCAATTGTTAAAAATTTTTCTTTGCTCTTTAATATCATATGAATGATTTTTTCCCCGATTTTGTATGTTTTTGACATTTTAAACTAACAATATATCGTGTCACAACACTCAATTTATTTTGGTCTTTGAAATACAGGTGTTAAAGCTTGCTTTGTATGGAAATTAAGGAATTCAATGTTTCTCCCTTATTACACCAAATATTACCAGCCTAAAACAAAACATAAATTGCTTAGCTATTTATTACATAATTTGAATAATAATTCTTCATTGTTTACCTAATATAGTTAAAATTTTTAATAGATTTATTTTCACTCTGTATAAGGGAGTGGTTTCAAAGTATAACAAACTCCCCAAACCCCCAAAGGAATATAAAATTTGTTTTCACTAAACTAGTCATGTTTATAAATATAGATGACGTTAATAACCCAAACTCCATGAAAACCCAAAAATTTTCTAACTGCGAACTTTAAAAAGTTAACAAATAGGTCTTGGTATAATTGACCGTCGTTTTGAATATAAATATAATACAGAAAAATATAAAATAAAAAAAATAAGTAAAGAAATTAAAAAAGACGTCTAAATGGCTCTGAAGGAAATGAAACCGTTGAGAGTAGGATTTTCGTAAGAATTAAAGTGACAGTAGACTTTCGGTTGAACAAAATTTAGCTAAAAAAAGACGATATTTTTTTCTCATTAAAATAGGAAATATATATAATGCCGATAACTGAAAAGAACATTTCAATATATATCACCCATTCTTTTAAAGAATATAATTATTAGCCGAATATGTTATTCATTTATTACTAATAATAACGAAAAGAAATATTCGGAAGAAAAAGAACTTCTAATTTAATGAATATTTCAAATGTTCTAGTTTTATTTTATAACTCCTTTATACCTTCGAAATTTATCGACAGTTTACCTCCAAAAGTTTAAAATGATCGTTAAAATCAGCATAATTATAACAGATAAATCTAGACATTCTGAATTAAAAAATATTCTAAATGAGCCATTATTGTACTTTAACTCAATTATATTTATCGCGTAATATCACGTGGTATTATAAATTATTTTTCCCTGTATGAATCTTTTAGAATCGACAATGGACGGAATTTGCGACATTAAAGCCTCGTTTACATGTGCCAAAAAGCAGCATAAATGCAGGGTAAATTCGTGAATTGTATTCACCTTTCAAGATTTATCCTTAGCTAAGAAAATGTTTCCGGTACAGAAGTATTCCACCTTTCTACCAGGGTAATTCCAGAGTTTCACCTTCTTTCCCATGATGCTGTGCATTTGCCAGTGTTGGATTTTAAAATGCCTTTCTACTAGGGTAATTGCAGAGTTTAACCACCTATCCAATGTCCTGTGCATTTGCTGGTGTTTGATTCTAAAATGCCTTTATACCAGAGTAATTGCAGAGTTTAACCACCTACCCAATGATCCTGTGCATTTGCTGGTGTTTGATTCTAAAATGCCTTTAAACCAGAGTAATTATAGAATTTAACCTCCTTTCCCATGATCCTGTTCATTTGCTGGTGTTAGATTTGAAAATGACCAAATACGTGGCTGAAAAAGTAGAGTAATAAAAATTCAATTGAAAAATTTTCACAAATACAATTTTAACTGATAACGGGCTAACGAACCGAATTCATTCTATTATACTCTTTACTCATGCTTCTAAAATTTTTATCATAATTTAATAAACTTTTGTAGCGATTAATTAGTAAAAAGAAGGCTCATTTTGTATGAAGTAAACAAGTGCTCAATGCACGAAATGATGAAATAGCACTCCCATATAATAGCTTGACTTATGATGACAATCCCGGCAAAAAGGAGGTTGTTCATGTAAACGGGCTTTTTTGACCGTCCAAGTAAAACTTCTTTTACCCGATAAAAGGAAGGCAACTTAACATGCACATCTAAACCCCTCTGTAACATGTAAAGATGACTAAAACGATCTTTTGTTGTTCATTTAAACTTTTAAGTACCTCAAAACTTGGTCAGTGATCCTAACATCACGCTGAAGGAAGATACTGCGAAAGTCATAGATAAATTACGATTTAGTGGGGTGAAAATTCTCAGGGGTGAAATTTGTGAGATAGCACAACAATAGTTAAAAGTTTAATTTCATTTGTTTATGCTAACACATTGTATGCGGGACACGTGCTAGTACGCTTTCTGACTATTGATACTTGAGCGAGGGTCACCTACCAGTACGGGTTAGTGTAACATGGTATATGGGTACAAAAAAAGAACGGTATATACAGGAAAACGAAGCCAAATGTTGTTGTCAACTACAAGATTCTGGAAAAATAAAAACTAGTTTTTACATCAGTCGATATTATATATATGTATATTTATATAATATATGTATATATATATTTGTTTTTATATATAAATTTGTCTATATATTTGTTTCTATAAATCAGTATAAACTACGAAAAGTTTGTTAAATTAAATAATTTTCGATCTATTGAGATTTAACTGAATAACTCAATTTACGTGCAAAACGCCCGCTTTCGGTATAATTCCGCTTCGAAATGCAACCTCACACAATGTGCAAAGATTTACAAAATATGATTGCTGTAAGATTTTTTTTCAGATGCTTTCTCGTCAGCACTAGAGTCTCCCCCCCCTTACACGAGAGATAATGAGATCAGGTTTTTCTTTTCAAGGGGATGACCACCTTTAAGTAACTTTAAATCAAAAGTTACTTTTTTAAACCTTATTTTATGTTTTAATCATTAGTGTAAATACGTGGGTTTTTCAGCATTTGTCCCCCATTTTCATTTAATTAATTTTGCTGAATTTTCTTTGCCTCTAAAAATTGGAACTTTTCCTTTAAAGGTAAACGTGGTATCTTGTTTTAAATTTTTTAAAATTTTTGTGAGACACTGAGTAGACTTAACAATGACAAAAAGCGTGTTCCATTGATAATTCTTTTTTTGTAAACCTATTTATATTTTGAAAAAGTATCAGAAATATATTAGAATTTCAAATTTTCAATCAAGCTCAAATAATGTTTATGTTGACGGGTGGGCAATTATCATGAGGCAGCATATTCTTTTTAACAAATTTATTTTTAAATTAAAATAAACAAAATATACAAGCAAAAATAAGTCCACCATTCCATACACTTTGGTACGAAATACACAAGTATATATAGAGAAAACTTAACGAAAGAGCAGTTTTCATTGGTTAATCGAAAGTAGTAATTTGCATATCGATAATGTTTCTGCCAACACTCGGCCCCATTGGCAGAACATATCGAAATAGCTTTTCCGTGAAAAAAGTTTATTTTATTCAAAATGAACTGTTGGTTGGTCGGAGTTTTAAGGCTCAAGGTCCTATTTAGGACATAAGCTCCAAGTACTCATAAATTCAAAATGAACTGTTTTGCAAGGAAGTCCGCTAAATTTTTACTATCAATATATTTTAAAACAAATAAATTTTCTAATTGTCTAATGAATTTGTATTTTATGTGGATATGTTTAGTTTTTGTATTTTCAATACGATTTTTAGAGAAATATATTATTGCTTGGTTATCAGAATACAGTACTGGTACATTTACATTTGATAAGAGTTTACATTCTTCAATTACATTATAATACCATATCAATTCTTTCACACTTTCAGTTAAGGAAATCAATTCAGACTCCATCGAACTTAGTGCTATACATTTTTGTTTACTGGTTTTCCAACTGAAAGGAATACCTGCAAAATACATTACGTATCCACTTTAAGAATGTCTGTTAGTTAAATGACAACCCAAGTTGGCATCACAATATGCTATGAATTGAGAGTTATTTGTTTTTGATAAATTTACTTTTAAGTCTTTAGTGTTAAACACGTAATTCACAATATCTACAATCCTCCAATGTTGATCAGTATAAGAACTGCAAAATTGAGACATTTACAGCAAAGAAATATCAGGCCTACTTCTGCTTGCAATAAATGATAAACATGCTATTAAAGTTCGATAAGGATAACATTTCATCACTTCACTTACAAAAATTTCAGTTTCTTTAACTTTGAGTAAAAATTTTATTCCTGGTTTAAAAGGCAAGTTTACACTCTTTCTTAGCAATCCTTCAAATTTTTCAATTAATCCTTCTATGTACGTACTTCGATGAAGAAATACATTTCCATTTATACATTCAAAATTAACTCCCAATAAATAGTGAATCTTTCCCCAAATCATGCACATCTAAATTACTTTTAAGCAAACCGATTGCATCTTGAAATACATTTGTGTTTTACCAAATAAAATTAAGTCGTCTACGTATAATCACTGAACAATATTTTGACTCTTAGTATTTTGTTTACATTTTTCTTTGCTCTATGTTTTGTAATTCACTATCTATTCATATTATTATCTATGTTTTTGTACAGTTTATGTTTCAGAAATGGCAACGTTGTGCACTTTTGTGTTTTAAGAGTGTTCTATTGTTTAGAGATTTTGGTGTAGTTTCGTTTTGTGTATATGCAAATAAAAACGGCAATTATGGTCGGTAAATTAGAGTTTTTGTTTATTTAGAGTAGAGTAAAAAGAGTTACTTTAGAATAATAAACGACTAACGAGAGCTAAATAGCTATTCAGAGCAATAAATAGCTTTAGAGGTAATAAATTCACATAGAATTTACAACATCTGGCGTCCGCGACAGGACTGTTATCTGTAAGTAGAATTCTTTCTTTTATTTATAATGGACGTTTTGAAGTGCAAACGATCTCAGTTTAGGAGATTGTTTACAAGAGCTTTAAATGATTTTGAGAAGAATGAAAATGATTTATCGTTAGAAGAAAAAATTTCGAAACTTAAATTAGTTGAGGAGAAAGCAAAACCAATGTTAGAGACAGAAGAGACTTATAGAGGAGAATTGATTAAAATTGCGGAAGATGAAACTGTGATAGATAATGAGTATGATGAGTCTGAATGCTATATTGATAAGTGGAGAGTGGTAGAACGTAAATTAGTTTCGCTTTTAGCTGAAAAGGAAAACAGTTCTGTTGTTAATGAAAGCGTAACTCAAAATGCTACTATTCGTTATCCTAAGCTTAAACTCCCGACTTTTGATGGGAATATCAAAAACTGGTTAGGATTCTGGGGCCAGTTTAAAAAGATCGATACCGATCCTAATTTAGATGATCATGATAAATTTGCATATTTATTACAGTCAATGGAAAAAGGGTCATCTGCTGAAGAGTTAATCAAAAGCTTTCCGCCTGGTGGTGAAAGTTATAGTAAAGCTTTACAGCAACTACAATCGCGTTTTGGGAAAGAAGACCTTCTTATAGAAGTTTATGTTAGAGATCTCCTTTCGTTAGTATTATTGAAAAACTCCCATCAGAAATTTTCATTACGAAAACTCTATGATAACTTAGAATCAAAACTTAGAGCATTAGAAGTTCTGGGTGTTGCTAGAGATAAATATGCGGCGATGCTATATCCTTTAGTCGAATCGTCATTACCGGATGATACATTAAGAGCATGGCAAAGGTTCCGAGTTATTAATCGCAGTCAGAGAGAATCTGAAAGTAGTGAGAAAATAGAGAAGAAAGAGAAAAACGAGTCAACACATCGCATGGATTTAGATGGTTTACTTTCATTTTTGCTCGATGAAATTGAAGGTGAAGAGAGAGTATCTATAGCTACTCAGTGCTTTACTAAACATCAGACTCCTAAGCCTGGGAATGCTAAACACTTTGGTTTCAGAAACCGTGGAGAATTTTCCAAAACACCTTCTGCTTCTACTCTAATAGCAACATCTGAGCAAAATTCAACTGCATGTATTTTTTGTACTGGAAATCATGCATCTGGTGATTGCTTTAAAGCTAGAAAGATGTCATCTGAGGAAAGGCAAAAAGCAGTCCTAAATAGTCGCAGTTGTTTTTTATGTTTAGACAGAAAACATGTAATAGCTAAATGCAAAAAAACGAACATCGTGTGTGATTTGTGGGAAGAAACACCACATACTTTTATGTAGAAATATCAAAGCTGAATCAAAATCTCCAGTTCCTGTTGGCATGAGTAGGGATGAAAATACCGATGCAGTACCTCCGCGAGATGAAACCCTCGCCAATTTGGCGAGAACACCAAATGTGTTTTTGCAAACTTTAATGGTTACGTTGAAAGGGAGAGATAAAAAGCGCCAAGCCCGTGCTATTATCGATTCAGCTTCACAAAGATCTTATATTCTAAAAAGCACAGCAGATGAAATGAAATTTGAGAGTTCATATAAAGAAAGATTGAGCCATTCATTATTTGGTGGGTCATGTACTGATGTCATAAACCACGATGTTTTTACGGTGTTCTTATCTAAAACGGATGGAACTTATCATTGTAACTTCAAAGCTCTTAGCCAAGATATTATTTGTGGAAGTATACCACCAGTTGGAAAAGGCGAGTGGATTCGAGAGCTTAAAGAGAGCAATATTTCTGTATGCGACGATAGTAATGGACCAATAGAAATACTTATCGGCGCTGACATTGCAGGTAAGTTGATGACCGGAGGATTTAAATTGCTTACTTCAGGCCCTGCTGCTATAGAAACTAAACTTGGCTGGACTCTTTTTGGGAAAAATGGTATGCGTGAGATCTCGGACAATTCAGCACTGCTGGTCACATCCATGTTGAATAAGGAGACATTGATATCCGATCTATGGTCTCTAGATTCACTTGGAATTCTAGATCCCTCAGAGAAGAAAAATAAACTGGAACTGCAAAAAGAGGCAAGAGATCATTTCTTGTCTACTGTAAAAGCAAACGAAGAGGGACGTTTTCAAGTCAGTTTACCATGGCTTGATAACCATCTACCGTTAAAAGATAACTATGACTTAGCTGTAAAAAGATTAGATTCTACAGTAAAACGACTAAAAGCTGAGAAACTTTATGATGCTTATGGAGAAGTGTTTAGTGAATGGGAACGTGAAGGCGTCATAGAAGAAGTACCAAAAAGCGAAATTGATGTAACATGCCATTATCTACCACATCGACATGTAGTAAAAGAAAACAGCACTACACGAATCAGGCCAGTGTTTGATGCCTCGGCCAAACAGAAAGGATCACCTAGTTTGAACGATTGTCTAGAAAAAGGTCTAAACCTTATCGAACTGATTCCTTCAATTCTTCATAGATTCCGAATGAACAGAATAGGAGTTTCTGCAGATATACGAAAAGCATTTTTGCAAATAAGTCTCAACTCTAAAGATAAAGACTATCTAAGATTCTTATGGTATAGAGCTGATGGAAAACTGAAGTGTTACAGGCACTGTAGAGTAGTATTTGGTGTTACAAGCAGTCCTTTCTTGCTAGTTTCTGTAATTCACTACCTTCTAGAATCGACTTTGAAACAACTAAATGGAAACCCAAAGTATAAAGTAGATATTATTGAGCAATTAAAGAAGAGCTTTTATGTCGATAATTGTTTAGCGAGTGTAAAGAATGATTTAGAATTGCATCAGTTCATGCAAGTTGCTTCAGATACTTTAGCTACAAGAAAACTAGAATTACGTGGTTGGGAATACAGTGGCTCAACAAATAATTCCTCTAGTACAACAAATGTAGTAGGAATGGTTTGGGAACGATGTGGAGATTACCTTTACCTCAATATTACTAACATCACCTACAATCTACCAGAAATTTTGTCTAAAAGAGAGATTTTAGCTACTACACATAAAATATTCGACCCCTTAGGAATAGCTTGCCCTGTAACTCTTGTGCCGAAACTTTTACTTCAGCACCTATGGGAAGTTAAGTTATCTTGGGACGAAGAAGTTGACTCGAATTCAAAATCACAATTTTGTAAATGGTTGAATGATTTGAAGTGTTTGGAGAGAATGAGAATACCAAGATGGTTAAACTGTGATCTTGAGTTGGAAAATGTCTCACTTCATTTCTTCAGTGATGCGAGTAAGCTTGCATATTCAGCTGTGGCCTTTGTTCGAGTACAAACAAAAGATTCTGTTCAAGTTCATTTGGTGCAAGCCAAAGCGAGAGTTGCCCCCAGCGGAAAGAAAAAGACAACAATTGCTCGATTGGAACTTCTTGGAGCTACAATATGTGCACGTTTAGCATCCAGCATAATACCTGAATTTCAAGCTGATGATATTTATTTTTGGACAGATTCGTCTACTGTACTAGCTTGGATACAGAGGAATGAAGTATGGGACGTATTTGTTCACAACCGAATTAAGGAAATAAAGCAATTGACTTCTGTTCAATCTTGGAGACACGTACCAGGATCACTGAATCCTGCTGATTTGCCCAGTAGAGGATGCTCTGCTTCTTATTTAATTAAATCTAGATGGTGGGAAGGCCCTGAATGGTTATATTTATCACCAGAAGAATGGCCAAAAGAAGATTTTAGTGCTGATGAAGAAGAAATAGCGCTTGAGAAAAAGAAAAGGATTATTTCGTCCTTAATAAATCTTAATGCCAGTGAAATAATTGCTACAAGATTCTCAAGTTATCGTCAGACAATCAGACTTGTAGCTTGGATATGTCGTTTTGTTTACAACTGTAAACATCAAAACAAGAGAAAATATGAACTTACTGTATCTGAGATAAATGAAGCAGAAAATATCTTGGTTCGTTTAATACAAAATGAATCCTTTAATGGAATAGAAGATAAACGGATTTTAAGTCTTAATCCATTCATAGATTATGGGATTATTAGAACTAAAACAGCTATATTTCAAAGAGAAGATACATCTGAGTTCAGAACTCCTGCTATTTTGCCAAGTGATCATACTCTTGTAAGAAGTTTAATTATGGAAGAACACAAGTTGAAAGGACATATTGGAGTTTCTCACGTCCTAAATTCTTTAAGAGAAAGATTTTGGATACTATCGGGAAGAAGAGTTGTGTCATCTGTTTTGAAAACTTGTATAACCTGTAAGCGTTATTCAAACAAAAATGCTAACCCACCAGCACCACCACTTCCTAAAGATCGGGTACAAGATGCCTCAGTGTTTCAAATAACCGGCATAGATTATGCCGGACCTATATTTCTAAGAGAATACAAGAAGGCATGGATTTGCCTATTCACGTGCGCAGTGTACCGCTGTGTTCATTTGGAACTGGTTACATCCTTAACGACAGATACATTTCTACAAGCATTTCATCGTTTTGCTGCTAGACGTGGGAAGCCATCCATAATTTATACTGATAATGGAACAAATTTTGTTGGGGCATGCAATACATTTGCTTCAATTGATTTCAATGAAATTTCAAGAAAGGGAGCTGATGAACGTATTATTTGGAAGTTCATTCCCCCAGGCGCCCCATGGTGGGGTGGCTGGTGGGAACGCCTCGTAGGAATGATGAAAAGAATATTGAGGAAAATTCTTGGAAGAGCCTGCCTTAGTTATGAAGAAATGTGTACCGTTTTGTGTAATTGTGAAGCTATCTTAAATGATAGACCGTTAACAGTTGTATCAGCTGATTCAAGTCTCACTTCCATAACACCTGGAAATTTTTTACGGGAAATACAAAACCATTCAGTGCCAATTATAAAACATGACTTCAATTCTAACTTTTATAAATGTAGATTGCGTCATATTCAAAATGTTTACCAGGCTTTCAAGAAAAGGTTTCGCCTAGAATATCTGGGAACTTTGAAAACAACAAGCAAAAAATTCGCTAAAAGTTGTAAATTAAGGGAAGGAGACATTGTCTTAATTGGAAGCGATGACAAAAAGAGATTAAATTGGCCTCTTGGTAAGATCATACAATTATTTCCAGGTACCGACGGTGAAAGCCGACGAGCCAGAATTAAAGTGCAAAATGGTGAAGTCATAAGAGCTGTACAAAACCTTTATCCTTTGGAATTGTCGGCTGCCGAGGAACTTCCATCGAAATTTAGTGGAGGTCGACAATACGAAAATATTTCCATAGAGCAAACTCCTATTGATGATTTACCTGTAATAACCAATAAGATAATCCACACCAACTTAAAATCGCCCACATTAACCAAATCGGGAAGGACAGTTAGAGTTCCTCGTCGATTGGACTTGTGAGAACAGTGTTTATTTTTTATTTCATTTTTTTTTCTTTTTGCAATACTCAATCCCGAATTTCATATTGCAAGGTGGGAGGATGAACAATATTTTGACTCTTAGTATTTTGTTTACATTTTTCTTTGCTCTATGTTTTGTAATTCACTATCTATTCATATTATTATCTATGTTTTTGTACAGTTTATGTTTCAGAAATGGCAACGTTGTGCACTTTTGTGTTTTAAGAGTGTTCTATTGTTTAGAGATTTTGGTGTAGTTTCGTTTTGTGTATATGCAAATAAAAACGGCAATTATGGTCGGTAAATTAGAGTTTTTGTTTATTTAGAGTAGAGTAAAAAGAGTTACTTTAGAATAATAAACGACTAACGAGAGCTAAATAGCTATTCAGAGAAATAAATAGCTTTAGAGGTAATAAATTCACATAGAATTTACAACACTAACAAAACTAAATCTTTTCTTAACTTATAAACACATTCGCACCAAAGTAAATTTTTAAATCCAAGTTTCTTTAAAATATAATCTAATTCAGCATTCCAAACCCTACTGCTTTGATGCAATCCATAAATTGCTTTATTTAACTTAAATTTTATTTCCCTCATCTTCGATCTCAAAACCCTTTGGTTGTAGCATGTATACAGGTTCTGCTAACGTTCCGTGTAAATAAGCTGATTGTATATCTAAATGAGAATGTTTCCAACACATTACACTTATTAACATTATAAATATAGTCTTACGATAGCAAAATTTACAACAGGGGAAAATTTATCGGTGTAATCAGCACCGAATTTCTGTTTATATCCCTGAGCTACTAACCGGGCTTTATATTTTTCAATGTTATTTTAGTCATCCCTTTTTTATTGTATAAAAACAGCGATTACCTAAAATATTTGCATTAGGTGGGGGAGTTACTAAAGCCCCAACATTTCTGTAATTCATCATGTCAATCTCTTCTGACATGCTTTTCCCCCATTCATTCCTAGTCGGAATTATTGTCTTCATACCTTTCTGGTACTTCAGCATTATAGACCTCATCGCGATATATCCTCAAAATTTACATTACAATTTTCATTCCGATTCTCAACAACCTCTTTACTTTGTGGTATTAGTTTGGGTTTACGAAAAAAACATCAGGGTCACTGTATTCCTTGCTCTTTACAGTATTTTTCAACTTCATTTTAGACCTAAGTCTAATATTTGTATTAGGCGGATAATAGTATACATCAATCCTATTACTCGAAGTTCTAGGAACTTTTTCCTTGTCCATTTTGAAATATCTAATGTTCCCTCTAACTTTCGTTTCAGGATACACTATTTCTTGAGGATAAATTAATTCCCTATCATTTCTGAATATAGCATATTCACAACACTTATTTTTACCGAACAATGTTTTTACCCCACTTTTACTCTCATCAATAGTAACACCAATAGTCTCAACAACGCATTTATCCCTTGGGATCCAAATCCTATATCCTTTAGTATTTATCGCGTAGCCTACTAAAATTCCAAATTTAGCTGTCTTATTTAGTTTACTTCTCTTTAACTTCGGTATGTGAACATACGCTAACGAGCCAAATATTCGAAAATGGTTAATAGAGGGTTTATAGCAATTCTATATCTCCATTAGAGTTAGACTTCGATTAAGTTTGTGAGCACATCGATTCCGTATATATACATATGTTTGCAAGGCTTCTGCCCAAAATCTTTCTTATAAGCCACTATCATGAAGTAAGAGTCTTATGCCCTTCCATAGCTGTTCTATTAAAACGTTCGGCCACCCATTCTGTTGAGGTGCGTAAACAGACGTTCTTTCAGACCTTATACCTAAGGTTGTTAAGCAAGATTCAAATTCTTTATGTCAAAACTCTAGACCATTATCTGTTCTCACGGATTTGAGTTTGCAATTCAGTTCTCGCTCAGCTTTAGCTAAATATATTTTAAAACAGTCGAATACGTCGGATTTATGTTTAACTATGTATACTACAATTTTAAGAGAAAAATTATCCAATAGATAAAAAATATTACGAGAGACAGTCCCCACAGATCTAAATATACCTTATCTAACACTTTTTAGTTAGCCTATCATAGTTATGCTTTAACGAAACTCTAGTTGATTTTGCAATTTGACAAACTACACTTATTCCACTCTCCCTTAAGATTTTGTAATCCTTTTAGACTATTTTACTACTCATTTCTGCAATTAAACGCTTATTTACATGGCCAAATCTATGCCAGTAATTTATATCGGTAACATAGAGACATTGAAATATTTCGTATTTACGATAATTAGGTACACCATACATTATATACAATTTTCCTTCTCTATGAACTGTTAAAAGTATTCATTCTTATCGGTATAAATAATCATTTTGTTATTATGCCGTACAATTTTATAACTAGCTAAGTCAATATTAGCTTCTCCAATAAGATTTCTACGCATATTAGGGGCATAAAATACGTTTTTAAAGTTAATTTTACATATTCGTTATTATTTTTAACATAAATAACATCACCTACCCCGTAAATTTCCGATTCACAGTTCTCATCACCAGTAAGTACTCTTCTTGTGGATAAAGGTCAAAAGTTCTCGAACCACTCTTTATGATTACAAAAATGACCAGTTGCAGCACTGTCCACTAACCACTCTTCCAATTGAGGTGTCGTTTCTTTGTGGAATCTCTGAATCGTCGAATAAGCCAGTTCTGTGATAAACAGTCCAGATTTCAGTCGATTTTCAATATCTTGCTTCTTAACGCTTTGATTTGAATATTGTGGATGTCTCACGAAAGTCCCATATTTGTAGCCACATTTCAACAAATTGCACGGCCCCATACTTCCATGCTGTTTTGAATTTTCTTGACTCAGGACGCTCTCTCTGCTTTCATCATGCGTTGATACATTCTTTCTGTAAGGTTTCTTCAGTTTTTTTAATTTCATCGCTTGTTTTTGTAATATAAGCATTACTTACTATTTCCAGTCCTTGATCCTTCGCTTTCAGTTGAATACGACCCGAGTCACTAATAAGCTGTTTTTTTAAGGCATTTAAAGTAAATTCTTTATCACTCGACCGATACAAGATTTGTACTCCGGTGGTAATCTTCGAATTAGCTGGAAGCAAACCAAGACTTCTGGAATTTCAAAACCAGCTTCTTTAATCAATATATATTTTTCACGCACCAGCTGACAAAATATACCTATCACTTCTTCCTCTGGTAGATATCTCAACTCATAAAATTCGTCGATAAGTCCAGCAATTCAAGCTCTAGGCGTAGGTTCAAAACTTTTGTTTAATATAGACCAAGCTTTTTTTCCTTCCGTTGTACACTGAATTAACGGTAAAAACTGTCTTTCCACACCTTGATAAATTGTTGTATATGCTCTGTCTTTTCTTAAAGCAAACTAACGCGTCTGAGACTCTGTAGCATCTGACGGAATGATTTCTTCTTTTTCATCAACGAAATTCCAGCAGTTTCGGTCAATTAAAGCAACACGAATATCAAGCTTCCAGCTAGCATAGTTAAGACCGTTCAGTTTTGGAAATGTTAAAATCGTAGACGTCGATGCAAAAGGTGCTTCCATCTTATCTCGACCACAAAAGGTGCTTCCATAAGTATCTCGACAAAAACAGCAACAGTAATAATTTAGTACTTAAACATGACCTGGGCCAATAAACTTGTTGACGGGTGGGCAATTATCACGAGACAGCATATTCTTTTATACAAATTTAAGTTTAAATTAAAATAATAAACAAAATATACAAGAAAAAAATAAGTCCACCATTCCACACACATTGGTACGAAATACACAAGTATATATAGAGAAAATTTAACGAAGCAGCAGTTTCCATTGGTTAATCGAAAGTAGTAATTTGCATATCGATAATGTTTCTGCCAACCTAAATTGGCTAACAGTTTAAAAATTCCATTTCAAATATTAAAGATTTAAAGGTCCCTCCACACTATTGTCCACTGCAAGCCATTACCACCGTCTGGAAGAGGTATGGCTTATCGTGGTCGATGGTAGCAGACGATGGGATAGCCTGGGCGAACGATGGCTTCGGAGGCAGTTTTTCTCCTAACATCAAAGGCAGTCAGATGCGCAACTAAAGTGCACAGTAGACCCTATGCATGAATCCACGCACTCGGCTTATTTAGTGGCCCAGTGTGTGGATGCAACTCCTGAACTTATTTAAAGGCCACTATCAGGAAGTGGTGAACAATTGGCCATAGTGTGGAGGGTACATTAAATGAAACTAACAACAACGAAAAAAGTAGGTAGACTTTCATCATGGGTTTATAATGAATTTACAGTGAAAAATTAGAATCACTATCTGGAATAGATTTTTATTTTACAGTGCTCGTACAGTTGAAAAAATACCCTGTGTAATAAAATACAATTAAACTTTTTATTGTTTACTTAAAAGCTATGATATTAAATGAAAAGATTGTACAGCTTTATAGATTATAATTTTAATATTTCAACGGTATTTGTTTTAATCGATTCAGCAATGTCTAGAAGTTTTAAAAATATAAAAATTAAAAAATCTAATTTTTGAAGGTTTTAATGGTTTGTATCCCAATAAAGCATATTAAAATGTTTACAAAATTTTACTCCAGGAACTAGAATCGAACCAATTGCCCCGTATAACGAAAGTTAGTTCTCTATGCAGAATTGTCCGGAGACAAATATGGTATTTTTAGTAATAATAATGTGTTTTATTTAATAGTAGTATGTAATAATTTCCAAGTCAATAAGCACTAAAAATTTATTGTAGTTAGAATTGTAGTAAGTATTGTAGTAAGAACTTATTGTAACAAAGTTTTTTTAATAAATTGATTTAAGATATCTCAACTGCATTTTTACCAACAGGTAAAATTGCAAAATTATCAGAAACATACTGAATAATTTCATCTTTTTACCATTGCCATTATTTGCAATGGTGCAATGGTTGCAATTATATGCAATTACAATGCAGATAAAAACAGTTGAACGAGATTAGAACCAATTGCCACGTATAACGAAAGTTAGTTATCTATGTGGAATTGTCCGAAGACAAATGAATTACTTTTAGTAATAACAATATGCTTTATTTAATAAAATAGTAATATATAACAATTTCCAAGTCAATAAGCACTAAGAATTTATTGCAGTTTAACCACGTTTATTTAATAAATAGATTTAAGCTATCTCAACAGCCTTTTTACCAACAGATAAAATTGCACCATTATCAGAAACATACTCAATAATCTCATCTTTGTTACATCGCAGATAAAACCATTTCGTGTGAGATTTCGACACTTTATATGACCCCAAAGAAGGTTCTAAAAAATATCAAATAGCACAGGAAACAGCAGAGTGTAAATTATTATTGGTCTGTCACGTTTCTGTAAGTGTAACGTGTTGTAAGGAGTATCTTTCTGGTAAGAGCATCGTGACTCCGTTAGGACCAAATTACCAATTTGATTTTCACAACAACTAAAGGGGCAGGAGATTAAGAAATAAAGTTGAGAAGGCAATAAAAAGGACGATCTTGTCCTTCGTTTTATCTTCTCTCAAAGAATAATGTTGAGAAATAATGGAGGGATATATCTCATAGTTATGTCCGTGAAACACATGGAAAGCGGAAAATGAAGCTAAAAAGGAAAGTTCTGACTTTGGGTTGCCCAGATTGGCTTAGAGCGCTACGGTCTGCGCTTTTGCACACGAAGGCTAATGCCCAGATTGTATAGTGGTTAGCGTATTGTGCTTCCAGCAGATTGGTTTGGGTTGGATTCCAAAGTAAGGCTTGGCTGTATTGGTATTGCACGATCATAGGGAGCGACGTTGCTTATCTATATGGTGCTCTCATAATAAAAATGGCAAACAATCAGCCGATTGTATGGTAAAATGTTAATAAAGGCAAGTGTCCTTCATCTGAAAAAAGATATTTTTAAACAGCTCTGATTGCATAATGGTTAGCGTAATACGCTCCCCTCCAAAGATTTAAACCCGAGTAACACTTGGATTATTTAGGTAGCTCAACATCACTTGCTATAATAGATAAACACAAAAATACATTGCAGTTTTACTCGGGAAATTGAACTTAAACTCATTGTGTGAGATCATAATACGCTAACCACTATGCAATCTGGGCGGGAATTTTTTTTCAGTTGAGGGCACTACCATACAATCGGCTAATTTGTTGACTTTATTATGGGAGCACCATTTAGGTAGGGCAACATCCCTCTCTATGAGGGGACAACACACAATTACCTCCAAGCTTTACTCAGGTACCGAACCCAGACCAATCGGGTGGGAGCAAAGATATACTAACCATTAGCAATATGGATGGTTTGTAAATATTATTTTTAAATTACGGAGAACTTGTCCTTATTAGCATTTAACCACACAATCCACTAATTTTAATGTCTTTTTTATTATGGGAACACTATACAGGTAGAGCAACATCGCTTCTCATGAGGGAACAATGTGCTTTCATAATACAAAGGCTAACAAATCACTGGATTGTATGGTAAAATACTAATCGACAATACACAATTAGCTACACATCGAAGCTTTACTTTGGTACCGAACTCAGACCAATGGGGTAGGAGCAAAATATGTTAACCACTAGGCAATCAAGGCTGTTTGAAAACATTATTTTTTCAATTATGGAAAACTTGCCTTTATTAGTATTTTACCACACAATCCGCTAATTTGATTTCCTTCTTATTATGGGAACACAATATGGGTAGTGCGACATTGCATCCCATGAGCGGACAACGTGCTTTCATAATAAAAAGGCTAACAAATCATCGGATTGTATGGCAAAATGCTAATAAAGGGAAATGACCACATTTGTATATTTTGATTTTGTTGCAAGCTAAAGCCAAAACTTTTAATAGCTTTTAATGAAATTCGTCTGAAAATTTAGGATGGATAACTCAAAAATATGAAATAAAATAGATGCACAGTGTAATATATTGTGGAGATGGGAGTACTATGGTGAATAGTTTGAAACTACAAGTTCAATGCAATGTGTCATTATTCATGACATCCAGAAAAAACCGTCTTTGCAATGTTGCTAATAGTGTATTTGTGGCTGATAAGCCATTCAGAACCAGTTTTACGAATATGTGTCCAGTTTCATTAGACTTGTGTTTCTTTTTTGTTAGACCCCATGGCGTTAATATACGTTATACGAAAACTTTTAATTATATGGAGTGCACGTTGAAATCAAAAAAGGAAGTGAACAACTAGATATTATAATGGTGTAACACTTTTAACTGTAAAATTTGAAATTACTAGGGCTACTTGTTTTTTAGTTACGGTGATACATGCGGACTTGTAGTTTCCTAGTTGGAACAATAATAAAAGATGCATCTGAAAGCTAACTAATTTAATGATTTAAATATGTGTAAAATCCCAAGATCAAATACAACATGTTTATTTTCAGTTGTCGTAACCCTCTTTTAGTTTGGTTTTGTAATTTATGGGATAATAATAACTGTTGCCAACAGCAACACAGAAAAACTTTGTAAAAATTTACAAAAGAACATCTACAATTTTTAAAATATTTAGGAGTCTCTTTTTAATTAATTGTTTGCATTTAAATTATGTGTTTAAATTACGTATTTAAATTAATTATTTGTAAACTAAGTATAGCATCACAAGTGCGCACAAAACTCGAGATGAAACTAGTCTAAACCAGTTTAAGAATGAACTAATAAAATATTGGAAGTTTCTTAATTAACTCATTAATATCTTAAATCTGTTATGGATGGACAGCAGAGAGATAAATAGAATATTTTAATAACTTTTAATGTTATAGATTGTTTTATTAGTAACCAGCTGTCATTTTGATTTAAACATCTCATAGGAGTGTTATTTACAAAAAATAAAAAAATTCGTAATAACAGATTTATTTGGTATTACGTGCAAGGTGTTCTAAAGTGAAGCTTTATGACAGCTAAAGCTAATTGTCTTGATTTCAGTCAAAATACCTACCGATAAAGCAAATTTATGCTCCCCGTTTGAAAAATCTTAAAATATCGATCTAAATGAAACCATTATAAATAATAGCAGTAAAATTGAAAATTTGTTAGATTCTTTATAAGACCGCTAGCTACCTTCATAGAAAAGGAAAACTTGAACTATAAAACATAACAATTCTATAAGCTCTATTTTAGCTGCTCTTAAAAAGGGACGCTAAGAATTAATTGGTTGAAATTCTCTTGTATATACACTGCTGAGCCAAAAAAACCCCACTGACATACCTGCTAATATTTTGTAGGACCTCTGACAGCACTCAGAAGTACCTCAACTACTGCAGCATGGACTCGACTAATGTCTGAAGTAGTGCTGGAGGTAACTGACACCACGAATCCTGCATCTCTGTCTATAAATCCCTAACAGTACGAGATGATGAAGATCTCTTCTGAACAGCATGTCGCAAAGTATCCCAGATATGTTCAATAATGTTCATGTCAGGGGATTTGGTGGCCAGCGGAAGTGTATAAAGTCAGAAGAGTGTTCCTGGAGCCACTCTGTAGCAATTCTGGACTTGTGGTGTGTGGCACTGTCCTTCTGGAATTCTCCAAATACATCAGAATGCACAATGGGCATGAATGGTTGCAGGTGATCAGACAATATGTTTTTGTGCGTGTCACCTGTCAGAGTTGCATCTAGACGTATCAGTGGTCCTCATATCACTTCAACTGCACGCACCCCATACTATCACAGAGCCTTCGCCAGCTCTTACAGTACCCGTTGAAATGCAGGGTCAATGGATTTATAAAGTAGTCTCCATATCAGTACACGACTATCCGATTAATGCAATTTGAAACGAGACTCGTCAGATCAGGCAACTTGTTTCCAGTCATCATCCAGTTTCAAGTCCATTGTCGGTATTGAAGGACCCAGGTGTGATGTAAAGCTCTGTCGCTGTGTCATGCAATCATCAAGGGTACACGGGTTAGCTTTCGGCTCCGAAAGCCCATATCGATGATATTTCGTTTAATGGTTCTCATGTTGATACTTGTTGATGGCCATCATTGAAATCAGCAGCAATGTGAGGAAGGGTTACACTACTGTCAAGTTTAATGATTGTCCCCAGTCGTTGTTGCTCCCGTTCTTGTACCATCTTTTCCGGTCGCAGTGATGTAGAAGATTTGATGTTTGATTTGATGTTTGATTCCCGATATTCACGATACAATCATGAAATTGTCGTACGGGAAAATCTAAATTTCATGGCTACCTTAGAGATGCAATTTTCCATCTATCATGTGCCGATTATTACAAAACGTTTAAATTCACTTTAATATTGACAACCTGTCACTGTAGCATCAGTAACCGATCTAATAGCTGTTCCAGAAACTTGTGTTATAGAGGCGTTGTTGACAGGAGCACCTATTATGTTTGGTTCTTTATATCTTTATTTGCATAGGTATGCCTATACCCCAATACAAGTTTTTTGGCTCTTCAGTGTACATACAGACGTAAAACAAACAGGTCAAAAATTCATTCAAGCATATTGAGAATGAATATTTTAGTTGAAATAAGAACACTGACATTTTTCGGAATTACAGTACGTCCATTAATACTTTCATTTACTATACAGGAAAATACGTTAAACGCCGAAAACGAGTAAGATGAAATATCGGTTAATATTAAATGATACAACAGTCCCAATAAACTACTCTGTATTTTCAGGCATTTTTTTCTTCTCTTAACACGAAATGGAAGTCACTTAATACAAAAATGTTTCCCTTCTGAGAATAAACATAAAACGGAATACACCAGCATCTCAAGCGAAAGTTTTTATAGTATTAAGCTGTCCTACTGTATCATCGGAAGTATTAGGTTTACACTCTATGATTTACATGTTAAATGTCTTTGTGTCAATGGCATCGGGAAAACATAAATAAATCCCTCGAGCTGTGTAACGGCGAGTCAGTTCACCAAGAATGAAAACGTAAGTGCGCATTAATAAATATTGTGTCGTATACTGAGTTTTCAGTGTTCATTTTTTAGAATTTACACACGTCTAAGAATTGAAATACTGGTAGTATATTTTGCCAGTCTTCAACATGTTCAATATCCCATTTTGACAGGAAGGATTCGTTGCATTAGATGACGAAACTGTGTGTACAGCATCAATTATGGCAGACAAAGACATTTTGGAGTTTATTCAAAGATAAATAAATATCATTGATGCAGATTCCAAAGACGAAAAAAAAATGAATAATGCAGCTTCTGTTAATACATTACCCAAAATGAAGAATATCATGAAAAGTATATTTTTTTAGATTCCCATTTCAATAGGAAAATGAATAATAAAATGGACAAATAGAGCAATTTATTGATAATTTTATACTATAAAAGACAATGAAAAGAAAAACATCAGATTATTTTCTAAAATCTCAAAAAATGTTTCGTTTTCTTAAAACCTTGAAAATTTCATTAAGTTCTTCTGAATGTTTTTGCTTCATTGATTTTTATTAAATACATGCATATATACATATCTATGTGAATAAAAACGTACACTAATGAGCTAAAATTTTGTTGAATATATTTATATTTTAATATCCTTATATACGAACTTCTTTTCCCACCAAAAACTATTTCAGTCCCCTCAGTTTCGTGTTAAAATATTTTCACTGTATATCCTTTCTATCATTTATCAAAGAATTGATAAAACAATGTAATGTGGCGCCATCTTTTATCTATAATATAAAAGAAAATATCAAAATGTATTAAAATGATTTAAATAGAAATTTCTTATCCTTTAACAGCATAAAAATGATTAAGTCAGGTAGTTATTCGACTTATTGTTTGCGAAATTTAATAAAAGTCTACTATTTTGTATTTGTATTTTCATTTAAATGCAGATAAGAAAAATATAACTTTTTTTTCGAAAGAGAAATATTTTAGTGAAACAAATTTTCAATTCTCAAAGTAAACAAACGTGACGCGTTAATTAAATTTTATTAAAACCTTCGAATCAAAAAAAAATTTTTAGCTTCAATCTGCTATTTTTTCCAAAAAATCAGGATTTTGAAAATTTAGTGCCTTTCTATTAAAAATCTTACGTAAGAAATTTACGGATGAAAATTAAGTGGACAAAAAGATTTGAAATAAATATTTAAAATCATTAGTTTTAATATTTACATATTGTGCCTTTTTTCTCATTAAAATTAAATCTACAATAATTTTTTTACTACCCCATTCACTTTGATGTTTTGCATACTTTTTAATCATAAAAAAAATGTGTTGCCGTCATTACAAAAATGTGCATAAATGATAAAATTCTCATTTATAAAACCTAGCTATAAAGAGGTGCTTTATATATAAAAATACTTTTAGTATTTTTGGAAAAATTTTAGGAATTAGGCCAATTACTAATAAATTACATTCTTTAAAAAAAAGAAAGAATCTTATGAGAATCTCAATTTCACATTTTAATATTTCCAGCATAATTTATCCCATACATTTCATAATGATATTTACAATTATGTTATAAATATCTATATTTTAATTAATACATTGGGACCTTAAAAATGAGGATTATACTAAAGGAACTTTTAGATCCCCGTATTACTTAAAGTCTGGTTTGTTTATGGCGTGCTACGGTCTACTTTTTGAAACACGAGGGTTAATGAGACCGGGACCTACAGCTTAGAGCCAATTCCGAACATCCATACCATAGTGGGATTCGAACCCACGCACTCCGGCACAGAAGGCCAGCACCCTAATCAATCGACCATCGTTCGGCGTATTTGAAATGGAATTAAAATGATAGTTCTATTAATAAGAACTTAAATATTTTAAAAAGTCTGAAAGTAAAAATATTGATTAAATTTCTACAATTTATTAAACATTTAATCTATGTACTGAAATAAAAATATTCATAGATATCTTTAACTGAAAATTAAGGAGTTTTTTAAAAAAATTTAAAATTTTTTAACACCAGTTATCTGAGGCAATCAAGATTCCATATTTATTCAGTATCTGATATCAAGGTATGTTTTTTGAAAGACTTTTCGATCTATGTTTACAGGTAGAAGTATATATATATATATATATATATATATATATATATATATATATATATATATATATATATATATATATATATATATATATATATATATATATATATATATATATATATATATATATATATATATATATATATATATATATATATATATATATATATATATATATGTGTGTGTGTGTGTGTGTGTGTGTGTGTGTGTGTGTTGTGCGTGTGTGTACCTAAATATATTTATATACAAATACATACACATACACACACATACAAAAACACACACACACGCACAAACACACACACACACATATATATATATATATATATATATATATATATATATATATATATATAAATATATATATATATATATATATATATATATACGCATACAATCGTGCATACAAATGTATAGACAGATTTGATCCTGCTGATCCCTTTTAGGACGGCTCAGTCATCCTTATTAATTTTTTTTGTTCTAGGCATATTAACTTTATCTCAGTTCAAACTCTAAAATCACATTTTATTTTAAGAAAATCCAGGCAACATACTTACGTGGTTCTAGTAATTATAATGGAAATCAATTTGAATTAATTTCCAAAATTAAAATTTTATAGACTAATAGTGGGCATGCATGAATTGTGAAAGAGAATTACATTTTAGTTTTATATACTTTATAAGGAGCTAAATTCCCATTTACAAAGTATTAAATGTATAAATTTACTATTAATTAAATTGAAACGGTATATAATTTACAAATGCTACATGAAATACATAGTAAAATAAATAATATTTAAATTTAAAAATTTTACAGTATACTTATTTCAAAACCCATTGATTGAATTAAAATATAATAATTATGTATTTGTTCAATGTAAAATATTTAACTAAGGCTTTTGGTGAAACTTAAAGTTGGACATGATATTTTTTAAAGTCGTTGACTAAACTGCTGTATTGCAAAATGATAATTTTTCATCTTTGAATATTATTTCGATTTTGAGAAATTCATCGTTCAAAGATCGCGGCAATTAGTTATACCAGAAATTAAATGATATAAAACTTTTGAAAAACAGTTGCATAAATTCACCCCGTCCTCCTGTAAAATTCTGGGCTTAGGTACTTTGAGAGTGGTACACTCCCTCCACCCCAAGCCCTCCTAGTCACAAATTATCATATTCCATGTCTTTTTAAAATTTATCTAACCAGCTATGCATTGCATAAATCTTTCGCCATTATTAATTCTCTTAATAGCCTCAAGCATTTTACATATCGAATCAACAACTCTCTTTTTTCGTTCGGCATTTTAGAAAAATGAGCGACTTACTGGCACGATGGTCAGATTTGAACTAAAAACAAAGGTTAACAACAAATCAAAAAAACAGGGGAGTTGCGAAAGAAGCCGTAAACAAAAGGATGTCATGCAATGTCTATTTTGAGAGTCGCTACTACTAATCCCCCACTACCACTTTTGCTTGTTAACTCTTTGCCTTAAAACAACGTATGGGAGACGTGATCGTACTGTTGTGCCTAAAATGTGAACCTCGTATCACACACGTGATGATTCTGTCTGGCCAAAAGTGAAAAGCTCGTATCATACACGTGATGATTCTGTCAGGCCAAAAGTAAAAAGCTCGTAACTGAAATGCTATTGTTTTTAGGCGATAAAGTTTTTGTTTTTGCGTTATTGTTTTTTACAGTTGCAATATAAGAGTTGGTCGTTTATTCTTAGGCGTAATTGCAATAGAGTATTATATTATATGCAATAAATAATTAACTGTTGGTGCTTAAAAAATTCTTTAAAAAATCTAAAAATTTAACCTAATGGCAAAAAGGAAAATTGATACTAATAACGGTGCTGGAAAGTGTCCTGATTACACCTTAGAAACTGAAACAGATACCGATTTGGATACATCTGAAGATAGCATTGTAGTTTGTCCTGTAAAAAAAGTGTGCAAAATTTAGTTAGTGATGAAACTGCTTCTGGTCACGACGCATGAGAAAAGCTTTCACCGAAAGTGGCACACACAATCGTCGCTCGATTTATAAGGCAAGAGGTTAAATGGGCACCTGGTGGACACACACCGTCACTGTAAAGAAAGTACATAGCTTCCTGCTGTCCTTCTTCAAAGCTCTGGGGGCAGGTATTTTGAGACTGGGATTCCTCCCCCCCATCTAAAGTGCTCTCAGTCACAAATTATCATATTCCATGTCTTTTTTAAATTTATCTAACCAACCATACATTGCAGAAACCTTCGGCCATTATTAATTCTCTTAATAGCCTCAAGTATTTTACACATCGAATCAACAACTCTCTTTTTTGGTTTGACACTTTAAAAATGAGTGACTTACTGGCACAATGGTCAGATTTAAACAGATTTAAAGTTAACAACAAATCAACAAAACAGAGGATTTGTGAAAGAAGTCGTAAACAGAAGAATGTTATGATATGTCTATTTTGAGAATCGACAATACTAATACCCCACCACCACTGTCACTAGTTAAATGGACACCTGGTGGACCCACACCATCACAGTAATCAAAGTACTGTTCGCTTTTGACTTGTCAGTGTGCAATGATTCTTGGAAGGGCTTTTAGGGAGTAAAAGAGCCTGTAGAACGGATATAGCGTGTAGCATGGATGATGTAAAAAATGTGGTCTTAACACAACTCATTAAAAAAAGGGGTTTTTTTTCCGGATTTTATTCTAAAGTTAAAATTTACAGGTATCTAGCATATTAACTTAAGTAGTTTTTAATGCTAAATACATTTTTGAAGAAATCGAATCATTTGGATTTATCTCTACATTTACAGTTTTTTCTTTATAATTTCCTTTCATAGGCAACTTTTACTAAACTATTATATCCATAATAAATAACGCTATCAATATAACTATTATAGATACACACACATATATTTATATCAGATATTCAGAAAATATATTGGTCCGGTTAACAGAGACCCCGGATAATCGAGGTACTACTATTTTGCTATTAAAATAGCAAAATACAGTAGTACCTCAAAGAGATTGATTTGAAATGTGAATAATTTTGACTTACATTTTTAGTTGAAGTACCTGGTGGCCATAATTAAACTGACAATGCTCACAGTGTTCTGTAGCGCGATCTATTTGCGAGAATGACGCCACATTTTGTAGGAATATTAAACAAGACGGGGGACGAAAGATTCCGTGAAAAAACAAATTAGTTCCAAAAGTCACCGCTAGGGGAATATTTGGGGCTGCGTTTTAGAAAACAGAGTGATAACAAATGCAAATTAATACGGAATAAAATTACCTTTTTTTATGCACATTTTCTGATTTAGTTCAAGTGCAATATAGCAACATTTTTAAAAAAGAGTAAAATCTACATAAACACCGATAATGTCTCGTGATCTGCAATATCCCGTACGTTGAGCAGAAGAAGAAGTTCTTTATTCAAATTTCACGGTACATCCATTGGCACAGTGCCAGCTGCTTGGGTTTTAAAAGACAAGGCGTTACGTTTCGATTCAATCGGATTGAAAGTTTATGTATAATGTCTACTTCTTTAGTCGAGCGTGCGTTACTGGTCAAAATCTTTTACCTCAACCAATGCAACTCGTCAGCCGCTCTTCGTGCTTTTAGAACGCACAAAAATGCGTAAAGGTAACGGTCCTGTGTCAGTTAATGGGTAAACAGCAATGGTTGCGACGTTTGAGAAAACAAGTTCTCTGAATGTTCAGTCAGGCACAAGACGAAAACCTGTACCACAGGATACAATCGAAGGAGTTGCCACGAAGATTGTCGACAGAGGACCAGACAATATTGCTGCCGCTTCTAGCGCTCGTGGAGTAGCTCGGATATGCCTTAGAGTACGGTATGGAAAATCTTACGAAAGATTATCAACTTTTATCCGTACAAGATCAGCCGTGTACAGGAGTTAATGTATCCCGACCATGATAAGCGATTGACTTTTGCTCTCACATTTCTTGCTATAATGGAGGTAGATGATGCTTGGCCATGGAAAATATTATGGGGAGACGAGGCCCACTTTTACCTGAATGGAACTGTGAATACCCAGAACTGCCGAATTTGGGATGACAAATTACCACATGCAGTCACAGCAATTCCCTTACGTTCACCAAAGGTAACTGTTTGGTGTGCATTCACAGCGGAATTTATCGTAGGTCCATTCTTTTATGAGAACATTACCCCGGCAAGACCGGAAACCTGTTCTGTTACCGAAGAGAAATAGCGCTACATGTTGAACAGCTTTGTCATTCTGGCATTTCAGCAAAGACAATGCCTGTGGGAAATCATTTTCATGCAAGATGGAGCCCCTCCACACGCTGCTGTACGGGTACAACAGCTGCTACGACAGAAATTCATAACAGAAAGAGCCATTAGCCGCTACATTCCAACTGCATGGCCACCTCGGTCACCTGATCTTACCCCATGCGACTTCTGGCTATGGGGTTACCTTAAGTTCAAGGTCTATCAAGGAGTGGTCCAGGACCTGGCTACGTTGAAGGATAACATATCACGGACTGTACGGGAGATTTCTACAGACATGTTACTTTCTGCTGTTGTGCATACTGTGCACAGAATGCAATATGTGGTCCACAACAACGGCAGTCATATTCAACCTTATTTGAATGCAAAATAAAAGGTAATTTCCGTATTGATTTGCATTTGTTGACACTCTATTTTCTATTACACAGCGCCAAGTATTCCCCTAGAGGTGACTTTTGGAATTAATTTGTTTTATTCGCTGAATCCTTCATCCCTCTTCTTGTTTAATCTTCCTACAAAATGTGGCGTCATTCTAGAAAATACATCGTGCTACAGAACACTGTGAGCACTGTCAGTTTGATTATGGCCACCCGGTGTATCAGCTATGTCAATTAAATATACACATTTCTAATAAGATGAAAATGTTAGTGAAGTTTATAATTTTGTTAATAAATTATAAAGTTTCTCTATCTTTTTAGATTTGATAATTAGCTACTTAAGAGTAATTACACAAAAATTTAGAATTTTAAATGTTACTCAATTGCCGTGGGGAGGGGGTGGAGCTCTCTCTCGTCGATTCAGGCGACACCGTGTATATATGTATGTAGGTATGAATATATATATATATGTATATATATGTATATATATATGTATATATATGTATATATATGTACATGTATATATATATATATATATATATATATATATATATATATATATATATGACATGGACGAGTGGTTAAGGCATGGAAGACACATTTCACTTGATATATAAAAAGTTCTTTATTTTAATCCTTCTGTCCATAGGTATGCCATTTAGCAATCCTTTGTTCTTATACTTTGCCCCGACAAGCGTGGAGGATGTTATCAGTCCAAGTTCCCGCTCAGAACTGTCCTTTTTTTGGCTTGGCTACCTAAGCAAAATTCATATGTGTACTTCCTCATCAGCTCTTTTACTCTGTATAGTTACGCTCGAGGGTGTGTCTTTCTCCTATTAAGTTGTCGTTAATGTGTTCTAAGTATTTTATAATTATAATTCGCTTAATTCTTAACCCCCAGTTTTAAACCTGATATATATATATATATATATATATATATATATATATATATATATATATATGTATATGTAATATATCCAAAATTATTTAACTCTAATATTACTTTAAAAATCTTCTCTTTCCCAATCTATTTTCTTTAAATCTTTTTCCCAGCCGATCGATGGCCGATTGGTTAGGGTGCTGGCCATCGGTACAGTTCACGAATCCCACTGTGGCATGGATGTTCGTAACCGTTCGGATCGGCTTTAAGCTGTAGGTTCTCATTACTTTTGCAAATAGACCGTAGCACTTCAAACCAAACCAAACCAAACCAATTAAATCTTTTTCCCAGCCTCTATATAGTTTAATCAAAGGAATATTTTCCACTTGACATTCCTTTTTGTTCTAAAGCTGTAATCTTTCTGTTTATTCAGTACACCTCCGAGCTGTCGCCGACAAATGGTTCAACGTTTAGCTAATACTGCATTTAATTCGTTTATTAAGTTGTTTTTACAGTATGAAAATTCTTTCTGTCATTGTTCTTGGGTACACCTCTGTTCGATCAGAAAGAACTCTATGGCTTTTCTTTGTCTGTCGTGAAGTAGAATAGATGTGCTGTGTAGCTGCTCTGGAATAAAGTTCAATTAGACTTCTGCCGTTCTCTTCAATATGAGGCCCGACTGCATTTTTATTAGTGCTAGCTGTTGAGCTTTCTCCTTGTCATAAAAATGGTTTACACACACACATATTATATATATATATATGTACGTAAGACCAGTAAAAGTAATATCCATCGATTATATATTATGATTTTTTTTTTTAAATTTGTCTAGCCTTGGGCAAAATAAATTCCTAGTATGGAATCACTCAGAAAACATGTTCCACATTGTGTAACTTCACATTTATTAGGATTTAAAACGCACTGGCCAACTAATTGTCATTATAGGACAATGGCTCTGCTGAGAATGCGACTAAAATATACTATGTCGGCAATGTCGACCCCAGAGCAAGCGAATCACGTCAGTTTATTCCCAGGAGACTAAAATTTATTGAGATTTTATGAGGTAAGAGTAAAGCATGATCATTTAATCTAGTTCAAAAACCACACAGATAACAATTATACTATTTGGGAATCAATACTATATTATTGGGACAGGTGAAAAATGTGGTCAGTGGTCAAAAAATTAGCATTTATTCAGGCTTTAGTTTTGAGAGATGTGTAAAAAGAGTTTAAGTTGACGAACACTCCTTTATCTGACATTTTCAGACTGAGTTTAGGTATTAAAAATGAGAAGGGGAAAAGGATAATATTAGATACCTATTTTAGGGGCAATAATTTTGGTATATTTCATATATTTCATATATGTGTGCTGTGTGCTTGTATATATATATATTATATATATTATATAATATATATATATATATTTATATATATATTATATAATATATATATATATATATATATTTATATATATATAATATATATATTATATATATATATATATAAATATATATATATATATTATATATAATATATATATATATATATATATATATATATATATATATATATATATATATATAAGTATATATACATATATGTATGTGTATAAATTTATGCATGAAATATATATATATATATGTGTGTGTGTGTAAAAAGTATTTCCTCTAGTTACAATAATTATGTAGCCTTTATTATTTTTACTTGCTCGGGCTACTGGGCAAGGAGAAAGCTAATCAGTTAGCAGGAATAACGAACTATGCACTCTGGCCTCATTGAAAAGAAGGGCACAAGCCTAATAAAAACTTTATTTTAGAGCTGCTAAAACGGACATTTTTACTAGTCAACGACAGACAAAAGAAAGACTCAAAAATTACTCTGCTCGAACAGAAGTGCAACCAAGGTCGAATACAGAAAGAATTTTCCCAAGGGACAAGAAACTTACTCAGCGAATTTAAGTGTTAAGATCAGGAAAAACGCGGATCCAATTGCCGGCGACAGCTAGAAAACGTGTTGAATAGACAGAAAATTTATATCTATAGGACAGAAAGCTTTGGGAAATGTATTGTTGGAATTTTAAGTCGAGGACACTCCTTTGATTAAGACAATTAGATTCTGGAAATTTTTTTTTAAGGAATTAGAATGGGAGAGAAGAGGTTTTTAAAGAAATTTTAAAGTTAAATAATTTTGTTAGTATTACATATATATATATATATATATATATATATATATATAATTACCTTCGTGTAGAACAGTAACATTACCATGTAAAGTTACAATAATTAAGACACTGATTTCTGTTTTCCATATTAAGCATACTTTACTGCGTACGATTTACGGAAAATAATTAATAAGGATTTCTTTGGGACTGAAATGTTAATCCTAGTTCATTGTTAGGAAACTCAACGAAAACTGTTCTCTACTTTTCTATACATATATTAATGAATACATTAATGAAAAATTATATGAACTTACAACTGTATACTGATTCATATTTGAATATGAGACATCAATAATTAATTTATGTATAAAATTATTTTAAGTCATTCTACTGATAAATGATTGATGTTTGCAAAAAAGTATGACAAACAGTTTTTAAAAAAGAAAAAAGTTTTTATTTATAGCTGTAATAACTACATTTACACATAGCACCATGCAAACACAGTTACAAATAACAGAATAATTTAACACGTTTCTAATTTAAAAAAGACGTCCTGCACACTGACACATTTTGGAAATAAATAATGTGGTATCAGCGGGCACAACATTTTCTTCAATTAGCCCTGATTTCAAACTCGCGAATAGGCATGAAGTTTTCACGCTTCTTCACAGAAAATTTAGAAAGCTTGGTCGATTATTCGTGATAAGTACTTGCGAAGCTAATCTGAAACAAAGAAGAATATATAATAAGTTAAAGAAGTCTTAAAAATGTACTGATACTGCTGATTGTTAATGAAAAAAAATGCAATTTATCATGAAAAAATTAGAAAAAGAACATGGAACTTAGTTAATTTTCTATTTGTTGGAAGGCAATCTAACTTTTTGAGTTGGCTCAAAAACTGGCAACATTTTTCTTTGTGGTATTATTCGGCGAGTCATTACAGCAAAAGTATTAGCTTGAATATGTATTATATAAATTACGAATATAATACGTATAATTAAATTGAATTATAATATATGTAATATTAAATTAGTTACCCTAAAATATTAAGAGCGGCAAAAATATACAATTCATTTTCAAGTTTAAAAGATATTTACAATATATATTTTCAAACCAAAGAGAAAAACTTTCGATATAGATTTTAGTATTAAGTTTTAAACAGAAATATATTTAGACAAGATTATTAATTAAGCTTTCATCTTTAGAAAACTAAGTAGTTTTTACGGTAGAGTTACATTTTTAATATCAGTCTTAAAATAAGTAATATACACTTAATATTGTATCTGACGCTTTTAGTTTGGAAAAGGTAATAAATAAATATCTTCAGTAAATGCAGAGGATACAAATAATTTAGGCTTAACACGTGAAACGAATACAGATTTTAAATAGATCTGTGATATTTTAAATTTAAGTTTCTTTCAAATAAAACTCCTCTTTATTGACGATCTTTATACATCACTTGCAGAATATGAATTATGAAATTTTATAATACATTGTATTACAAAAATTACAAAAATTTAAAATTCATATGTTATGATTTTAACTTGGTATAATACGCCAAGTTTTAAACCTATGTATGGTCTCAGGTAAAGTCCTTAATAAATATTAAAATGATAAGAAAAGAAACTTTATTATCTATATAATACGATGACTAGACCAAAGTATGAAAGATCAAATGTATATTTTAGAGGTTATTTTCACGAGAGCCTCAACATTTTGTGTTCCAATTTAAGTAGGGCGAAGAAAGATTTTAAATAGATCTGTGATATTTTAAATTTAAGTTTCTTTCAAATAAAACTCCTCTTTATAAACTATCTTTATACATCACTTGCAGAATATGAATTATGAAATTTTATAATACATTTTATTACAGAAATTACAGAAATTTAAAATTCATATGTTATGATTTTAACTTGATATAATACGACAAGTTTTAAACCTATGTATGGTCTCAGGTAAAGTCCTTAATAAATATTAAAATGATAAGAAAAGAAACTTTATTATCTATATAATACGATGATTAGACCAAAGTATGAAAGATCAAATGTATATTTTAGAGATTATTTTCACGAGAGCCTCAACATTTTGTGTTCCAATTTAGGTAGGGAATGTGCAATGAAAGCAATGGGTGAAATGTTTCAAGAATCATTGCTTGGTGAATAACTGCAAGCTATTCTTAATATTTTCAAATAATTTCGAGGACAGTTAAAAGAAGTTTTGAAGTTTACCACAGTTTAGGGTAAAAAAAATCGATGTTCTTTTGGTTAACTATTGATTATATAGTTGAAAGTGCTTGATGTCATCTTAATTTGAATGAGAAATTGAACATCATTCTAAGAGAGTTAGGGGCGAAGATACATACTTAGTAGAGTCCGTATCCGTGTCGTGGGGCAGCATAGGATGGTTCGTGAACCTGGACGGGTTGAGCGTGGAGGTCAACATCAGCGGGGTTCTGGTTGTCGGTTCCTGGCTCGTTGGTCTTGACCTGGGCTCTGAAACCGTGAGCATCAGCAACGTAGTCGACCTGTCTGTAGATACCGTGGGCATCGGTGTATCCGTAGCTTCCCTGTACGTTTCCGTGACCATCACCAGTCTCTTGTCTGGTCTGCTTGAATTCACCGTGGTCACCGGCGATGTCGTAGCCGTATTGGTATGGGATGGGTTGGGCCTGGGGAAAAAAGGCAATCAAAACTGTAAGTCAGAGTCCAGTAAAATACTTTCTATTTCATTGCTCTCAAGCATATTTTTAGGTCAGCTACCATGTTCACTTGATAGTTATTGTTATGTGCTAATCACTTTGAAACACTAACAGAGTTTAGATTTAAACTTTGTTTTTGCTTTACTGGAATCACCGGGGATATCGTAGCCTTATTGATATAGGATGGGTTGGGCCTCAAAACTCTAGGATCTCTAGGCAATCAAAACTCTACGATAGAGTTGAGTAAAAGATTTTTTACTTCATCGCTATCAAGAATGTTTTTATGTCAGCTACCATGTTCACTTGATAATTATTGTTATGTTCTAACCCCTGTTTGAAATACTAACAGAGTTTAGTAAGTTTTTGCTTTACGGGAATCACCGGCGATATCGTAGCAGTATTGGTATGGGATGGGTTAAGCCTGAGGAAAAAAGGCAATCAAAACTCTAGGACCGCGTCCAGTAAAAGACTTTCTTCTTCGTTGTTATCAAGAACGTTTTTATGCTAGCTATCATGTTCACTTGATAATTATTGTTATGTGCTAATCCCTGTTTGAAATACTAACAAAGTTTAGATTTAAGCTTTGTTAAGTTTTTACTTTGCTGGAATCAGCATGAATAGGGACGGATTTGTCCCGAGGAATCCCTCGCGGGTGAATGTTATAATACCTAATACCCAGAATTTAGTTACAAATCTTGTAAAGTATTTAGTGGTAGATAAAAAGCCTAGTCCATCGTCTTTCGAATTTCATTTCTTCCCCCTCTTTTCACATCTTTTAAACTTTCTGAAATAATTCGAAGCAGGATTGACATTTCTTCAGTAAACATTAGAGCTTTATAGCGGTAGGTAATCTGTGGCTGCAAGTGATCTGTATTGCTTCTTTATTGCATATTATTAAGGCTCTCTATATTTAGAATAGCAGAAGAAATTAAGTGATTAAGAGAGAAAAGCGATACAAGGCTTTTTTTTAAATATTTAAACCCTTGCTCTTTAGTATACAAATCGATAAGATAATGATTTAAGGAGCGGACACAATTAAAAACAAAATAAAATTATTAGTTAATGTTAAATAATATCAAAATGTATAAGATTTATTATGTTAACTTATACTTATAAAATGTAGGAAAATATTATCGACGAGATGTATATATTTTTAGAGTAGCTTAGTTTTAAAATACTCTGATATATTTACATCCGGTCTCACAAAAGTCTTTTAATGGTTAACCACGATTAATCTCTGTTTAAACGGAGAACTGCGTACCACCATTGGTTGGCTCCATGGGTTAATCACGGTTAGCCGTTAAACGACTTTGGTGAGACCGGCTCTTGCTGTTTTAATCAGATGTGTTCAGTTTTGTAAATTGTTCTTTTCTTTATATCCCATTTCTATTATTTAATTATTGGTTTTAAAGAATAAATTGTTCAGAGAGGCATGTTTTATACTTACATAGTCGTTGTGACCATAAGCATCACCATATCCATGTCCATATTGGGCCATGGCGACTGCGACGGCAGAGACGAGGAGAAGAGCCTAAAATGTAAAGAATTGTTGTTATTATCTTTGAAATTATATTAAGGTTATATTAAGATTAATCTTATTAACTTTTAAAGCGTTTGAAAAGTTTATTTGGATTATTCTTATGGAGCTCATTATAAAGGATTTATTTTAGGAATTATTTAAAAGGATTATTCAGATTGTTGTTATTCACGTTATATTCTATTAAGAGTTTATTTAGGAAAAATATAATAATTATATTTCTTAACTCTGAGCAATATTAAGCTTCTGCTTAACAAAATTCATATTATTTTGAAATTAGTATATTGAAATATTAAGAAAAATATTGAGATTTAAAAACTGGTTTTAATGAGGTTATTATTATATTACTGATTGATATGATACTGACTTTATTAATGAAATTATATTTGACTATATATAATTATATATATATACATATATATTTACTATATATAATTATATATATACATATATATATTTACTATATATAATTATATATATACATATATATTTACTATATATAACATTACTATATATATTTATATTTTACTATATATTTAAATTATATTTTTACTTTTAAAATCTTTTAAAGGTATATTTCGATTATTCTTATAAACTTTATTTTGAAGGATTTATTTTAAAAGTTATTTTAGAGGATTTATTTTAAAATCATTTTAAAGGATTTATTTAAAGGATTATGCAGATTGTTTTCATTTCCTTTCTATTCTATTAAGAGTTTATTTAAAAATATATTAATTATATTTCTTATCTCTAATTTTAAATAATCTTCTGCTTAAGAATGGTTTTATTATTTTGTTCTTCGAATATTGAAATATGACGAAAATATTGAGATATAAAATATCCAGTATTTATATTTTTGAAATAATTTTAGTGAACAAGAGTATTTGCTGATAGAAAGTATTAAAGATCCAATATATTTCAGAAATAACACAGTTATTCATCTTATGCATGATTCAAATTTTTCATTTTATAAGAGTTTGTGATAACATTTTAGATTTTGTTAAGTGTAAAAATCTCCTTTTTAAACGTAACTATGCTTTGAGGAAAACTGCATATAAATTTCATCTGTTTAAAACCAGCTTTATAATCTGGAAATAGAAAAATGCCGATATCGAAAAGTATGATTATTTTTTCTTTGATTAATGGACATTTTTAAGATTTGCATTCAATTATTTCTAGATAAGACATTTAAAATATGGAATCCTAGATAAAAAAATAAAATATAGTTTGAGTGAAAGCCTTAAATAAAAATATAGAATTTAAAATTTATTTTATTGTGATCAATGTTAATGTTATTTAAATAACTCAATGGTTTATGGGAAGCTATAAAGATTTTAATCAGATACTGCTATGAAATCCTAGACAAATTTCCGAAAGATTAAACTATAGTCTAAAATATAGCATTAAATAAAAATTTAAGGAATAAAAATTATTGCGCAGTGATCAATATTAATGCAACTATTATTTCTTAGGGGTTTTGTTAACATAGATAAGAATTGAAACGAGTTATTACTATGAACTTCTATTCAAACTTGCAAAAATTTTAAATATAGCCTGATAAACAGCATTAAATAAAAATTAATGTAACATTAATGTTAACAGCATTAAATAAAGTTTAATGTATTTATTATTTTTAGGGGTTTTGTTACCATGGATAAGAACTGAAACGAGTCATTACTATGGACTTCTATTCAAACTTCCAAAAGTTTAAAATAAGCCTGATAAACAGCATTAAATAAAAATTTAGAAACTAAAATTTCTATCATAGCGACAGGTGTTAATTTTACTATTATTCCATGGGTATTTTATAGATAAAGATTTCAATCGGATTTTGGGACCATATCAAAGTCATACTAATATCAAGCATCGAAATTTCTATTCTCTTTCGAGAAAACTTTCAAGACTTCTATGGCAATGGTAAAAACCAAAGAACAGTTTACAGTGAGAAATACAGCGATCTAACTCCTTAAGTGTATTCCATCCAAAGATTTCCTTCTAAGCCGAAATAAGACACTTACCTTAAACAGCATGATGAAAAGTGTTTTCGACTTCTAAACGAAGCTAGAGACCTAAGAGAAGGGAACTGATCGAATGATTTCCCACCATCACTCCGGCCCTTATATACTTCGAAATCCAACAACAAAAATCCACTTTTCTTGCTCTTGATCTCACTTTTTGTCACACCCTTTTTCGAAAAGCAAGGCCTGCGAGGCGACCTTTTGCACGGCCTGGAGGCTATATCCAGTCAGAATCGGGGCATTCTCAGGGAGGGGTGAAAGGCTAATTAGACTTGCCGTGTCACTCTCTAATACCTGGCAGCCGCGGGGTTGATAACGCAATCGAAAGCAGATAGATCAGTATTGTTTGAAGGAAACTTATTGACACATTGTACACCGGATCAGATGTACTATATGTCGGAATATTAGTATATTCCAGTTAGGAAATTAGCATAAACCACTTTGTTGTAATCGCTTTTTATCAGGGAAGATCTGTTAGATATACATTAGAATGTTACAAGAGACGATAAATTCATAGATACTAAAGGTATTAAATTTATATTAAGCAAATATTAGTGGTAGGTTATGTTCATACAGGAATCTAAAAACCGTTTGATATTTAAACTTTTACTCATGTCATCTTATGAGTTCAATAGCAATAACTCTGGAAAGATCAAGTATTATCAGTATTGTTAACAGGAAACTTATTGACGCATTGTCAGTATTTTACACAATATTAAAATTTTAGTATAATCCAGATAGGAAATTACCATAATGCATTTTGATGTACTTGCTTTTTATCAGAGAATATGTGTTAGATATGCATTAGGGTTACAAGGGACTGTAAATTCATAGACTCTAAAATTAATAAATTGATATTAAGTAAATATTAATCTTAGGTTATGTTTATACAGATTTCTAAAATTCTTTTTAATGTTTAAACTTTTAATCATTTCAGCATACAAGTTCACAATAGCAATAACTCTGGATCAAGTGAGAGATCAAGTATTATCAGTATTGTTTGCAGGCAAATTATTGACGCATTGCCAGTATTTTACACAATATTAAAATTTTCGTATAATCCAGTTAGGGAATTACCATAACTTATTTTGATGTACTCGCTTTTTATGAGAGAATATGTGTTAGATATGCATTAGAGTTACAAGAGATTGAAAATTCATAGACTCTAAAATTTTTAAACTGATATTAAGTAAATATTAGAGTTAGGTTATGTTTATACAGAATTCTAAAAATCTTTTTAATATTTAAACTTTTAATCATTTCAGCTTATAAGATCACAATAGCAATAACTCTGGATCAAGTGAGAGATCAAGTATTATCAGTACTGTTTGCAGGCAAATTATTGACACGTCGTCAATATTTTACACAATATTAAAATTTTAGTATAATCCAGATAAGAAATTACCCTAATGCATTTTGATGTACTTGCTTTTTATCAGAGAATATGTGTTAGATATGCATTAGGGTTACAAGGAACTGTAAATTCATAGACTCTAAAATTATTAAATTGATATTAAGTAAATATTAATCTTAGGTTAAGTTTATACAGAATTCTAAAAATATTTTTAATGTTTAAATTTTTAATCATTTCAGCATGCAAGTTCATAATAGAAATAACTCTAGAGAGATCTGTATTATCAGTATTGTTTGCAGGAAACTTATTGACTCATTGTCAGTATTTTACACAATATTAAAATTTTCGTATAATCCTGTTAGGGAATTACCATAATATATTTTGATGTACTTGCTTTTTATCACAGAATATGTGTTAGATATGCATTAGAGTTACAAAAGACTGGAAATTCATAGACTCTAAAATTTTTAAATTGATATTAAGTAAATATTAGAGTTAGGTTATGTTTATACAGAATTCTAAAAATCTTTTTAATATTTAAACTTTTAATCATTTCAGCTTATGAGTTCACAATAGCAATAACTCTGGGGAGATCAAGTATTATCAGTATTGACGCATTGTCAGTATTTTACACAATATTGAAATTTTAGTAAAATCCAGATAGGAAATTACCATAACGCATTTTGATGTACTTTTTTTTAATCAGAGAATATGTGTTAGATATGCATTACAGTCACAAGAGACGGTTAGTTCATAGACTCGAAAGTTATTAAATTGATATTAAGTAAATATTTGTGTTACGTTATGTTTATACAGAATTATAAAAACCGTTTGGATATTTAAACTTTTAATCATTTCAGCATATAAGTTCACAATAGTAATAACGCTAGGGAATTAAAGTAGATATATCAGTATTGTTTTCAGGAAACATATCAACAAATTGTACAGCGGATCAGATGTAGTACGTATCAGAATATTAGTACATCCCAGGTATGGAATTATAATATATACTTTTGTTATTAAAAAAGATCTGTTAGGAATTTTTAGTGAGTTAAAAGGGATAAGATTTTCATGAACCCCGAAATTATTCAATTTATATTAAGAAAATATCAGTGATATGTTATTATCATAAAAATCTTTTTATTATTCAAATTTTTAATCTATATAACATATGATTTAATAGTAAAAAGAACTCTAAATAATTTATCCATACAATCTATGCTCTTTTATATTGGCTGTACTCTTTGAAAATCCTAAATAATTTTTCCACATACGAGAAAAAATTATTTAGAATTTTCAAAGAGTAGTAGATTACCAATACAAAAGTGCATAGATTCTATGGATAACTAACTTTTTAAAAGAAACAGGAGATTTATAATCGGCTTTAAATACGCATAAATAGTATTATAAAAGATTATTAGAAGTATGAATGATTTAGTTAGTTTAAAGATAAATTTATTTGGAATGAAACAAGAAATAGATATTTTTCAAATTTTGGATTTGGTTTAATAACTTGCAACAGGCTACGAACCCTGATTTGGATAACAGTTTCTGATGCTATTCAGGATATTCCTTTTTATTTATTTATTTCCTTATATAAGCATATTGTAAAGTGGAAGCTTTAAAAGAGCTATTCATCCTGATTTCACTTGATGCACCTGCTGAAAAAGTAAATTCGTATATCCTTGAAAATAAAAAAATATGTAACTCATGAGACAAAATTATTATTAATATCACATACCTGAAAAGTTAGGGTATATTTTATAAAATTAGCAGTTGTTTTTACTAAAAGGGAAAAATCATTCTAAGAAAACATAAAAATTATGTCCTAAAAGGGACTTTTTATACATACAAAAGTTTAAATACATTCATATATATATATATATATATATATATATATATATATATATATAAATATATATATATATATATATATATATATATATATATATATATATATATATATACATATATATATAAATATATATATATATATATATATATATATATATATATATGTATATATATATATAAATATAAATATATATATATAAATATATATATATATATATATATATATATATATATATATATATATTTATATATATATATACATATATATATATATATATATATATATATATATATATATATATATATATATATATAAATAAATAAATAAATATATTTATATATATATGCATATATATATGTATATATATATATATACGTGTACATTTATACATATACATATATATATAGTGTATATATATATGTATATATATATACACATTTATATATATATATATATATATATATATATATATAAATATGTACAGACATATATACATATATATATATATATATATATATATATAAATAAATAAATAAATAAATATATATATATATATATATATATATATACATATATATATATATATATATATATATATATAAATAAATAAATAAATAAATATATATATATATATATATATATATATATATATATATATATATATATATATATATATATACATACATATATATACATATATACATATATACATACATACATATATATATATATATATATATATATATATATATATATATATATATATATATATAGGTTGACAAGTCGTGTATCTGTGTATGTATGTACTTTTAAACTTGGAGTTACCAGACTGAGCAAAGTAAAGAATGTTTACAAATATATGGCAATAAAATAAGTAAAATATTTGGAAATTCCTTAATGAGTTCTTATTTATCTATACGTTTACTACATTAATATATATTTATAACATATTAAATATATATCTGTTATATATAATCACCTATATATTATATATTAAAGCATATAAAATATACTTTAATATATAAAATACAGCTGGATATTGATTGAAAGGTTGGTATGTTTGGAACTAATGCCAATTTTAAGCAACACGAGAATTGAATTAAAATATTACCTACTGCTTACTTTCCATACCGAATGCCTACAGAATATCTGCCTGCATCAAGATTCTATCACGCAGATTCAGGTATCGGAAGATAATGTTCTATCTAAAAATCTAACAGCCAAATATCTTTTATAATCTCAAATAATTACAAAATCAATAAATGTTGAAGCTGAAAACCAAGACCCTAAGAAAAGTAAATCTAAATCAGAATATCACAAACACAATAAAATAACTATACATAGCTGTTATTTAAAGGCTTTGAAATAAATTATATAATAAACTAGAAAGAAACAGATTTCACTCTTCTACATTTTATTGAACTTAAATAAATTGCATAACATATGTTACATATTATACCATTGTCTTTCTCTAATATGCTTTTTCATGGATTCCAAGCGAATGAAAGCGTCTATAGAGTCAATAGACGTTTCATGAAAGATTGTCTCTGGGATATAATGCCGCTAATCAACATCTTTTCGGCATTATCTTCCAAAAGAAATATACCAGAACAGAATCAACCATGCCATGTGAGCTACAGCAGCTTGGAGAACATCCGAGTTGAGATATATGGTGTACAGACGTTTGGTGTACTTATAACTTACTTACCTTTAGCCCTGTTCAATGTATTCCACTCTTACCAGCACTGGTTAGCTGGTTCAGAGATCACGTTACTTGGATACCTATACAGCAAGATAATACTGTTTTCCGAGGAATTCAGGGTTTCAATGCAGACGTGCAGTTCGACATGCGTCGTATCCCCTTATGGGACCCATTACATCTAGAAAAACATCAATGAACACTACCTTTAAAATTGTAAAGTATTAGTGGAGAAGTACATTATTTCGAGATTTGGAATATATCTCCATGTCCAACTATGACCAGTTACATATGTATCCAGGGTTTCCACGATTAGTTCTACCTTCGTGCACACTCATTCCAAATGACCAATAACAGAAATTATAGAATCTGTAGATAATTAAAAATAAAACAATATCTTGAACCAGTAACAATCTATATCGATAGAAAATCAAGCCTTAAGATAATAAACAATTTCTACAGTTTAATCAGCATATACAACAAATACAAACTTTAATTCTCAATAACACCTTTCAAACTCAATTGACTCTCAAAAGGTTTAATGCATATACAGCCACTGAGAGAAACACACTGGCAGATAAACTACCTATGGAAACTTCTTATAGACAGATAGAAATAAAATAACCTTCCTAGGTAACAACAGTCAAAAACTCTATTAAGATTTAACTTCTATTATCTTGGCAGTATCTCGGATTTCTTGGATTCGATTCGAACTATGGCATGGATGTTCGTAGCCATTTAGAATCAGTTTTAAGCAGTAGGCCCTGGTCTCATTAGTCTTCTTGTTGCAAAAAATAGACCGTAGTTCTCTACACCAAATTAAACCACACCAAAACTATCTTGGCAATACCTCCCGGATTCAATTACCTCGGGTCGTGATCATCAGCAGTACCCATCAAACGTTTCTCCAATTACCCTATTCGATCTATTCTATTTAAACTCTCATTTAACAAGCTGTTTCCCAGTTTACTTGATAATATTTAACATAATAGAAAGCCGTGAGTGTAAATTGGAGAATCAAAGTGACTCTTACAATTACTTGTACTACTGTGCTTTGAGAACAAATTTTCACTTTGCTCCCACTCTCTAAAGGGATGCAAATTAACCTGGTCAAAGAAAGTCAAATAAAATCACTCTCTCTGACATATACATACACACGCACACAATAAAAAACTTACAAATTATTTTTCTACTTTTTAATAGATCAAAAGTATATGCAAAAACTACATAATTTATGTTAATCTCTTTCATTTCAATGCCCTGTTTATGAGGTCAGACTCATGCTAAGAAACCTTCCAAGCTAGGCTGACCATGTATTTTTGCTTGGAATAAGAACTTTCTGAATACATTTCAAGTAAACGTGTTAGCTATTAAAATATATGACGTAATAGTCTTAGATTTTAGAGAGGTGTGTGTGTGTTTGGGGGGAGGTAGTATCCTTTCAAGCAAGTCAAAAGGAAAAACTAAATTTCTCTTAAACAAACAGACTGATATGATTTATTTTAGGTTCATTAAGAATCTTGTACAGTTGAAGATTTTTTCGCAAACAAATTGCAACCAGAAAGGGTTTTCGAAATTACAAATTAAAAAGTTTGGCGCAATTTCAATTTTGTTCTTTTTCAGTATTTGACAGCATATGTTACGTTATTAAAACTAAATATTGTTTTGAAAATTATGTCCTCTTAAAGAATTGTTTCTTCTCATTTCAGATATGTAAATTGTTTTCCATCAGATATGTAAATAATTTCACATTTTTTAGAGATCTATTGTGTTTGAGATCACGTCAGATTTGACACCTTTCCTTCTTTTCCCCATAACCCAAATCTAGTTAGAGATAAATGGTATTTTACTAATGCTTTATGCGCCATATGTGCTCCTCTATTACATCCCTTCATCAGTACTATTAGTATATCTCTCCTATATACTTATATATGTATATATACATATATATACATATATACATCTACATATATATATATATATATATATATATATATATATATATATATATATATATATATATTATATACATATGTATATATATATATACAAATATGTATATATATATATATATATATATATATATATATATATATATATATATATATATATAAATATGTATATATATATATATATATATATATATAAATATGTATATATGTATATATATATATGTATATATATATATATATATATATATATATATATATATATATATATATATATATATATATTCTTAGAATTAATTGGCACAAATTATTGAATCTCAAATTTCATATTCAGATTTTAGATTAAAATTGAAAATTTAATAATTTCTGTGCACTTAATTCTAAGTACACAGAAGCGTAATTTTCCATAGTCTGGTAAATAATTTCGGTATAT
>CM063501.1:24939402-24944402 GCA_032207245.1 Pardosa pseudoannulata
ATCTTTCTATTCATTTAAAAAAATAGGTTATCCTTTTCTATTTTTTTGAATTTATGTATGTTCTACTAAGTAATTATATGTAATGCTTTAAACGGTATATGAAACTGAAATGCAAGCTCTTTTTGACCTCATGTATACCCACAAAACATGTATACACACAAAAACAAGCTACGGTAGCACAGTTGGCAAAGGCAATGCTCTCTTAACTGGAGGATTGCTGGTTAGGTGCCCCAGCCTGTCTAAGATCCCTGTTCTTTAAAGGTGACTGGGGCACCTATAATATGTTCCTGGTCACAATGTTCTGTAAGTTCTTAATCAATACCTCTGGGGGTACCAAGCCAAGTCTATGGGTCTTCTACTTGGTCCCTGCTTCTAAATTGCGAATACTCACTTGAGCACAGGTCGTACTTTCCCTCTAGCGGTACTCATTAACCCTTTAAAGGTCATCAAAATAAATTCATGGGAATTTAATGTAATTTGTTTATAAGTGTTATCTATAAGCCTTGTATATGTAAAATATATAAATTTTCTTTACATTCCTTAGAAGGGTTTGCCTTAGAGGATACCAAATTAGGGTTTGAGAAGTGGTTTGACTGACTAACCCCCACACTTGTACAGCTTGAACATTATGCCTTTTTAAAAGTTTAACTATACTGAAAGATCAATAAATGATAATCCTTAAACAGGCATAATAAATAAACATCTTAACAACTTAAAAGTGTTGTTTGTATAGATACTTTTATTTGAGTTCATAAGTAAGATAAATTGAATCTGACTTCTCGAGTACAGAAAGTTTAAATACATATATTTCAATAGAAAAAGAAATAAATAAGTTAGACGTAGAACTATCATCTGTTATATATTTAAAATATCAAAAATATAATATGTATAAAATGTATAAAATATGTAAAACATAAATAAAGCTCTTGATTCTACATCATTGGCTTCCATATATTACAGATGTATGAGACTGGAGCCGTAAATAATTATAAAAAGATAAAGTAAAGTACTCCAAAAAGTAAAGTTTAAAAAAAAAAGATGTTTAATAGTTGGTTTTGCTACGAAACCACTGTCCGTTAAAGGGTTAAAACGAAAGGGGTATCCCTTTGAATTAATACGAGTAGCGTGTGACTCAATCATGCTTGGTTTGACCAAGTGGCATCAGAAACAACAAAAACAACACACAAACAAATCCATGTGATTGTTTTTATATGATTGTGTAGTAACTGATCTTTTGTATAATCAACAGAATCAAAGTGTTCACTGAAATGTAATTCCGTTTTTAGAATATGACAACAAGAAATCCTTACACTGAACGTCAAAAATCAGATTAATTTATTGTTTGTAAATACTGAGGGCTACACAAATTTAGAAAAATTTACTAAAACATCCCACATCCCAGATCTCCTGCTTTAGAATAAATCGTAATAAACGTTCAGGAAGCCGAAGATGATACCTCATGAAACCAACACAAAGTTCTATTATTTAAATACAGATGCACTACACATAAACATATGTGCTTGTTTTTAATATGCATGTACTGCATTTAAACTTTAATATAATCAACATATTCCTGATATTTACTAATATATAATGTCTTTTGCAGAATATAACAACAGTAAATTGTCACAGTAAAAATTATAAAACAGAGAAGTTAAGTTTTCGAAAACTGGTGAGTACATATCAAAATTACATAGAGAAACGTTGTTAAAACAATCCACATCCACGATTTTCTGCTTTGTGATAAATCGTGATAAACAATCAGGAAGAGGAAGACTACACCTGATGAAATCGAAATGAGGTTCCATTTTTTTTCCCTCGCGCATCTTTCAATTCATTATCAAAAGAAGAGAGGTCATTATCTTCTCATTTTTTTTAAATATGTTGTTGAAGATGTAACCATTAGCATATGCAGATTGGGAGAATCTACAAGGTCAGTCAAGGTCGTGCCTTCTCTCTCACTCTCTTTTTTTTTTACCAATGCAGGCAATCTGGGACAGGGTATGGGAGTGGTTGTTGTGTAGCTTCGCTGCTCACTTTCACTATTTTTTCCAAGCTGCCCTCCAATATCACGCCCAACCAGATTCGGGCCGGTTACAGTGACGTGAGTGTGTGGCAGATCGGTTTCGGGTTTTGAGGTCAGAATGTCTGTCATAAGGGGGTAGAGGGTCGAGTTCAGGGTTGGCTTGCAGTTGGACTGGGCGTGGGTTTGCAAAGGAACAAACTTGTTTGTGAAAGTTAGTTATGGTGATGACTGTGCACACGTGATATGACCGGCTAAGGGAGAAGTTATCACATGGAAGAAAAAGATCTAGTTTCATGCATGCTTTTAAAGAGCATGGAGGGTAAGAAAATAAAGTGGTTAATGGTAAAATTAGATAGTGAATTCACGGGTAGATAAACCGCCCTGGCGTATACGTCACACACGTGATAATTGATAAAAAATGAAATTTCACCTTAAAAGACACTCTGGCTTATCTGGAGACCCTCCATACTAACTTGTTTTCAAGCAGTAGGTAGGTCTAATTAACCTAACGATGGTCGAAAATTTAGGGCATTTATCTTCAAAACCTAAGTTTGTGGGCTCGAATCCAACTGATGCATAAATGTTCGAAACCATTCCGATTCGGTTTTAAGCAGTAGGTTCAGGTCTCATTATCCAAATTGCAGTGGTTTTATAATTCAACTACAAACCAAACTAAACTAATACTTTTCGTTTAAACTTCCAATGACGATTGAAGCTCTCGTTAAAGATAAATTCTATCTAAATACATTGATCTTCAGATATCGCACACCATCGCCTAAGTCGATTCCGGTATAGGACTTACATATACTGTACGGAACAGTATATTAAGCTGATATTCTTTGGTACAGTATGAAAAAACCCTGAAAAAATCGTATAATAGAGACATGTGAAAAACACAGTTAAAACTATTTTTATTTTGCAACAGGGTAAACATATATCCTATTTATTGAAAATAATATTTTATGATATATCTATAATGGTATAATTTAAAAACTGATTCATATATTGTGATAGGTTTTTCAAATTCAGCTCAACTGGAGATTGTGATGTTAACGAAAAATTTATAACAAAATTTATTTCTAGAGAGATGTAGAGTCCGAATTAAATAAAAATGAGTAAAAAAATGCCGTTTTGTATACGCAACCATTTTATCGACGTTTCTATTTTTGGATATAAGTAAACCACTTTTTCAGAAAGTGAGAATTTTGGCTTATAATACTGGTGAATCGGCTTACCAATTAACCGATAAAATGCAAAATATACCGGTAAATATTTACCAATAAATTAAAATATTTGATCGGTAAAACCGAATAAAAAATTTATTAAAGAAAAGTTTTATGTGAAATATTACTACAGTATAAAAATCCATCCAATTAATGAGTGTGGAGTACAAGAACTTATTTTAAGAAGCTAGAATTTTTTTACCAAAATTAGTGTTCATGAGGGTATAAATATTTTGGATGAATTAATCTTTTAATGAACGTATTTTTAAGAAAATGTTAAACTATAAAAATTATATATTTTTTACATTAGTTACTATTCAGTATTTAGTCATTAAAATAAAATGCACAAACTAAATATAATTATACGTATTTTGTTCCTGAACCCAAATTTTTATTTTATTTTTCAAGACAATTACCGGTATATTATCATTAAATTAGTATTTAGATTTTTATCTACAGAATTACTTATTGACAAAGAAAGGGTCGGTAATTTTACAAGACCTAGTGAATATGATTTAATTTAAGATATTACTCAGAACTAGCACACTTTCAATGAAAATAAATAGGTATGATACTAAACAAGAGTTATAATTTACCTTCAAAGTAAATGTTGTAAAAATTTTATTTGATTTCATTATCTATTTATGTATTATTTAAAAAAATCTAAGAATTACTTAAACATTTGTTTTAGTAAACTGTTAAAGAGAAATAAGTGTGTATTTTGTTTGATGTTTAATGTAAAAGTGATAGAAAATGTTTTTATTTATTCTGTTATCTTACATAATTTTGTTTACTTCTTTAATATTTTTTACTTGATATACTGAACTAAAACATCATTTGTACCATGCAAATTAATGAAAAAGAGAAATAATATGCAGTTAGTCATTTAAAATAAAATAAATTCCATGGATGTTAATTGCTTGAATGGTAAATTTTATAAGAGCAATTATGAGTGAGTAGAATCGTAGGATGGAAAAATTATTAATACACACACACACACACATATATATATACACACATATATACATATATATATAACATATGCATATATATATACATACATATATACATATACATATATATATATATATATATATATATATATATATATATATATATATATATATATATATATATATATATATATATATATATATATATATATATATATATATATATATCAGTCTACTAGAATGAACGGTAATTTATAACTGAGTGAGGAAAGTTATAACTTATCAATCAGTCTTGAATCTAGTACTTAAAATACTATTCTTGTTCTGTACTTATATGTTATATTTATTGCGGTAGACTATTCCGCTTGGAAAAGCGCTTATGCTGTGTTAACTGTTAACAAGGTTGACATTTGGCTCGAGGCTTAACATTTATAAAAAATGGAAAATGTTTTTTTTAATTCTGTATTTTATACAATTTTCCATATATTCCTTAGCATTCTTTACACGATATGTTGCAAGAAAATAATTTGTTCAATTATTGTTATTGGTTGCTATTTACCAGTTTCTTTCTCATCTGAAATATTCTTTGACAGTGTTTGGTCACATAAAAGAAAATTCTCTAAAAAATGTGGTATAAAACATATTACATCTAGTCAAATTTTTATTTATCTTTTTTAAAGGATTATTCAAGCATAAGAACATCACTGTCGTCACAGAAAATAACTCTTTAAGACATAAAAATGGATGTATCGTTAACCTAGGCTCACAAAAAATACACAAAAAATAAGTTTCCAAAGT
>CM063501.1:24949402-24961902 GCA_032207245.1 Pardosa pseudoannulata
ACTTTAAGCAATAAAATTTATTCTGTGTATAACATGCATATATATTTTTTGCATTAAATCTTTTGTAAAAGTAGGCACACATAATATACGTACATAAAAACGCTACATCATATTGATACCGAAGAGATTGTGAGAGCAACTTAGTTGATGAACAAAATCTAATAATCATTCTTCATCTGATTAAGATTTTTCAACGTTTTAATTATTTTTTACAACTTAAAGTGTTTTTATATTATAAGTGATTAATGATATTTCAGATCTTTATCAGTTATTTCAAACTGCCTTATTTTTTGACACACAAAAGAGCAATAGCACGTACAAAATTTCCAATCATTCACTCGTAAGTGAAACACGTAGAATAAGATTCGTTACTAGAACAATAGATCATTTTCACTTGCTATTTTCTTTTCTCTTACCTGTCATTAAGTTGCAACTTTTTTTTGAGCTTATCAGATACTGTAAAATGACTTTCTCTTTAACAAGATAATAAATCATAGGGATTTTCCCTAATCACGAAATGCAAAGAAACGCTATTCTAAACCAGATCATTGGAATAATTGACAGATTAATATAGTTCATACCTCAATATAGGCCACATCCTATTCTTTTATTTTCTTTTATGTTTGTGTTCTTTGTTAAGTATTATAAACCATTTCTAAATATTTGAGACTGTAGGTTTTTAAAATTTCATCAAGTAAATAAGATTAGAAATGCATTTTGAATTTTGTATTTTTACATAAAAATATATAGAAATGAAATTTTATATGTAAACATAAATATAGGTTCTTAGTTTAAGAGATTTTTAAGTATCAAACTTTAGCATTAAGGAAACATGAAATAAAAAAATGACAATATTCAACTGAAAATTCCATTTGCTTTTATTACACCAAAACCATCAAGCTAGGTATAATCGATTAAAATTTTTGCAGCCAAATATTTATTTTATTTAATGAAAGAAATAAAAAAATGACAATATTCAACTGAAAATTCCAACTGTTTTATTACACCAAAACCATCAAGCTACGTTTAATCGATTAAAATTTTTGCATCCAAATATTTATTTTATTTAATGAAAGAAATAAGAAAATAACAATATTCAACTGAAAATTCCAATTGCTTTTATTATACCAAAACCATCAAGCTAGGTATAATCGATTAAAATTTTTGCAATCAAATCTTTATTTTATTTCATGAAAATTTTTACCTTACATCTATATTTTAAAAATTAAAAAAAATCTCTTTTTATATTTATTTTTTTTTACCTTATTGATACCTTAAAAGTTTTGAATGTTATTATATTTTATTCTAATATGCGTTGTTTATTAATCGGTTTTAAATTTCAAGTTTTTTGTTATGTTTCAGAAAAAGTTATACCATAAAATAACGAAAAAAATTGATAAAGCACTCCACAAAATTAAATATTTATTTATAAATTTTTCATAAAAAAATCGAAAATTAATACAGTATTTTGTTGTTATATAAATAAAAAACAAAGTAAAAAAACTAAAAGAAATTGACTAATATTCACCAAAAACATTTCTAATGAACTTTAAGGGTGACTTAAGTTTTATAAAACTCTGTTGTAATAAATGGAAAATTATTGTCATGTACATTTGAGTATCTTATATGTTTTATATGACAGTATTATTTGTGCTCATTTTAATAATACATTTAAATATTAAATGCCTTAATAACTGAAATTTGATGTCTCTTAAACCTTAAATCCTTATTATCCTTATACATTTACAGATTTCTAAAAATCAATATAGAGCAATTTAAAAGATTTAGTATAATATTAAAAAGCATAGTTAAATATCAAATTAGTAACAGTTATAGATCATAGGAAAATGACTATTTTTTAAATAAGAAATGTATGTTGCACTATTCTTTTTGCCGAATTCTACTGGTTGCCTCATACAGAACGTAATTTGAATAAAGATAATTTCTTTTATTTTAGAAACTCAAGGAAAGAATGCATAAAGTGATTGCAAGTAATTTAATTAAAAAAATTAACTAAATCATACAATTGAAATCAAAAATTCTTTAATTCTAATTTCTTTAGAGAATTGCCCATTTTGTACACTGGTTATAGAAATGTACAAATTTTAAAGAATGTTCGAAGAAAAATGTTTTTTTGTCTTTGATTTTTATATATTAATCAAAGGTTAGAACAACTGCAGTCAGATATTTAATATACTACGATGCCTCCATTAGCAAGAATTTATTTTTGGTTAGATTGTTACTTTTCAACGCTAAAAAATTTCAACGCTTAGGAATTTCAATGTAAATTACTTCTATTCTCGAAAGTTCTTCTATCTCTATTAATTGTTAGGTTTACTTAATACCCTAGTTATATTTTGCATAAGAATCAATTTCAATTGCAAAGTGCTTATTGTGTCGTACATACACAAACATATATTATTATATATAATATATATGTAATATATATATATATATATATATATATATATATATATATATATATATATATATATATATATTGTAAGGAAAATTCTCAGGGGTTTTCAAAACTTAAATCAAGGGCTAAAAATTCCCGCGTCATTTTGCATTCCTCTTTTTAACCCCTAACCTAAATTGACCACCGGGCCTACAGTTTACGCCCTCAGAGAAGGGTCCGACAGATACACGCTGTCGTCGACAGATTTTTCTAGAGATAATTTGCCATAGATGTTGAGCCAGGTGTTACGTGTCTTGTACATAGAACTTCATGCTAGTTGACCCTTCAGTTTGTCTTGCCCCTATGATGAAGTGGGAATCCGTCCACCAAAATTATCTTAATGAAGGTCTTTAGCTAAACGGTATCATTTTTCTGACCATGACTGCAACCACCCATCGAGAAGTCCGTCTCATTACACACACACACACACACACACAACATATATATATATATGTATATTATATATATATATATATATATATATATATATATATATATATATATATATATATATATATAAAATATTTGCTAATTTATATATCTACTATCATGAGATGAACAATATATTAAGGAGCATCATGATTTATTCCGTTGCCATTGATCACATAATAGTATACAGTTAAAAACAATGATAGCATAGATTTAAAAACTGTTATCCTGAAACTTTATAAATATTATCTAGTACCACTGATTCTTTATGTATAAGCTTCTTAAATTTAAATACTACATTTAATAATCTTCAATTTATTGCTGATTTGATTATTAAAAGATTAGATTACATCTTTGAAATTTTTAAATTCCAGGACTTACAATATTGTGAATAATCTTATTACATACAATGTTGTGATGTATAGAATACAATATTGTGAATAAACTTATTACATACAATGTTGTGATATATAGAATACAATATTGTGAATAATCTTATTAGAATAAATATACTATGTTAAAAGAAAAACTTTTTAAAAAGGAATGTGCCACTGAAAAATAATTATCTTGTAGTCTCACTAAACACATAGTTTGCAGATTTAGATATTAGAAGTAATTTATCTCAAAGGTTAAGTACAATGCTCCGAACTGTTTGCATGTGTATACCTAAAAGGAACCTTAGAATATCTCCTTTAATCATATCTTTTGTAATAAAGTTACTCTCTTTTTAAACAAAAAGGTAGTTTGCCACCTGATATCTATATCTAATCTCTAAAAGACGTTTTAACTGTACCTACAATGAAGGGGAAAAGTTTTTCAATTTTTTGTGAGGTTTTAATCTAAATATTTCAGTTCATTGTGATAAAGAAGTGGAAATTTTTGTGTTTGATTCTTCAGGTTCAGTGTAAATTTCTGCTAAAATAACTGTAGGGAGCGAAAGACTATAAAAAATATAATTTTGTTAAATTTGAAAAATATATATTATATTGAAGATTACCATAAAATAAATGCTTACATCATTTGAATCGTTTTTATAACTGGAAGCATATGTCTACGATTAACGGCTGTGAAGTAAAAGGCTGATTAAAAACTGAACTACGCACCTTTATATACACATAAACTTCCATGCACATGCATTATCACTGAAAGCAGTTACATACTACGCACATTAAAGTTTAATCAACTAAAAATAGAAGTCGTCTTTTAAATTTTTGATTCGCAAATTTGAGCCCAATGTAAAAAGTTTTTATTATCTGTTCCAGGAAGTACAAACAGATTAGATATTTCCAGATGTTTTTTCACTTGTAGTGGAATGATAAAGGGAAGTACATTTCTCTATAAAAGTTAATAAGGTACATCATTGACTTTGTCTTTCTTTAGAGAGTGTAGAATCATGTTGAATTTACTCTTCTTGATTTGCGGGCTAATTTGCACCGCATTCGGAGACGATTATGATGGTAATAGTATAGCTTTAATGAAATTTATTTTTTTTTCTTGAGTATACGAGAGAGTTGTCAAAGCTTCTTTATAATTTCTAAGTTGTGAATTAATAGATCAGTATCTTCCTTCCTAAACTTGTACTTTTAAGTGCTTTTAATGTATCTTTTACTTATGTGTAAAGAGATTCGACGAAATGAATTTAAAAGTTAGTGTATCTGCTATTATTTGTTTAATCCATTTCTTTTGAAAACTGAATTCAAAAACTGTACATTTCTCATTCCTTATGTCGTCAATAATGAATAAGAAACAATGGCAGGTATATTTATTTTGAACAAAATAGTTGAAAATTGGATTTGTTTAGGGTAATAGTACATCTTTAATTCTAAACTGTTTTGTATTTTTTAATGAGTATGCGAGAGCGCTATGACCGTTAATCTGTAATTTTTAGTATTAAGGTGTGAATTAACAGTTGAGCTTTTTATTTAATCTAACTTGAAGTAATAAAAAATGTATAAAAAATTTGAAGAAATGAATTTAAAAGTTAGTGTGTCTGCTACTATTTGTTATAGTCCATTTCTTTTGAATACTGAACTTAAAAACCGTATATTCCTCATAACCTTATGTTGTCGATAGTGAATAGGAAACAAAGGTAAGCGCATTTATTTTCAACAAAATAGTTGAAAATTGGATATTTTTAGAGTAAAAATTTACCCTTAATGTTATACTGTTTTATATTTTTTATTGAGAATGCGAGAGTGTTATGAAAGTTTCTCTGTAATTTTTAGTAGTAATGTGTGAATTAACAGTTTGGTTTCTTCTTTACTCTCCCTAAACTTGTACTTTTAGGCATCTTTTCGTACGTATAACGGAATTTGAAGAAATGAATTTAAAAGTCAGTGTATCTGCCATTGTTTTTTATTGTCCATTTCTTTTGAATGAGGGATCAAAAATTGTATGTTCATAATTCCTTATGTCATCGATAGTGAATAGGGAACGAGCGCGCTTATTTATTTTCAATAATTCAGTTAAAAATTGGGTTTCTTTGTTATATCGTTATTTTGTTCTTTTAGATCTATGGTAGAAAACTTAGAACCAGCAGGTCAGATACTTCACCTTTGCAGGTTTTAAATTTCTAAATGTGTTTCTATAAATTTTTGGTGTGTCTATGCACCATCGAAAATAAAAAAAAAATCAAAAGAAAAATCCCTAATGTGAAATTTATAAAAAATATTTTCAAGTGGATTTTGTATTGCATCACTGTATCTGCTTAAGATTCAAAGCAATTTTTCTTAAATTTGGCATAAATAGTTCTTACAGCGTACAGCTGGAATGTATCAGCTCACATTATTGAAGTTATTGACAGCGTTGGTGGATCAAAGCATTGATGAACAAATCTTTTACTGAGTTTTAAAAGAAATATTTTTTGTTGTAGTTCTGTTCAATGACGACAGTTCAGAAATATAAAACAAACGATATAAGTTATAGGTCTTTATCAAACAAAATAGTTCCAAATATATGCTATAATAAACAGGAAAAAAAGACTGAAATAAATTAAAATACTTTCCACAAAAAAAAATGAATTTTATTGGAGTGTAATTTTTGAGGGAAAAATACCCCATAATATCCCTTAAGGATGTATTTCATAGTATGTTATCATTGATATTAATGTTTTGACTTCAAAATTTATTATTTTGCTATTATTTTATAAAAGAAGCAAGAAACATCAATATTTATAACGATTTTAAAGGAGAAAAGCGGAAATGTCATGTATTTCTGTTAACATATTTTCGATGTTTTATGTATGCTATAACTAGAGGTACGCTTTTCAATATACTTTATCGTCTCAATTCAGGTTTTGTCACAAATTTAGATTCAAATTTAGATATTGTCACAATTTTTTTTCCTAAAGGGGTAGAAACAAAAATAATAAACAAAATTTAACTAACTGCTCTTTAAATTTCTCCACTATTCTAAATATTTTTCTGTTCTTATTTAATATTTTTACGTATGTTGGACCCTTTTACGCGTTTTTTAATTTTAATTGTATGTTTCATTTCTTGTAACATTTCTTGATATGGTTAATTAACAGTCATAGTTTTGTTATTGGTAATAGAAAAAGTTCGTAATGTTAATAAACAATCTATACAGTTACTTACCTGTGGTTATTATTGCAAGAAAATCATTATGATTTTCATATTGTTTGAGAGTTGAAATTTTAAAGAGATTTGTACAGTTTTGTGTTCTAATGCAACAGAATATATGAAATGAAAATTTCCTTGGTATTAAAAAACCCCAGCAAAGAAGTAAAAAAAATATATTGATATCGAAAAACTTCTAAATATGATACTGGAGCAGATTAAAAGGATAAATATTTAAAACAGAACTGATTAGGCAGTTCTACAGATTCTGATAGTTAGATTTAAAAAAATTGACAATATTGATTTAAAAAGCTTATGCATTACCTTTTACATTGAGGTATTCCAATCATTTTTCCAAAATTAATTAGAAGATTCCCATTTTACTAAAATATTACACTTTAAATTTATGTGTTAAGCATTTTGCTGTAAAAATAATAATTTTCACCTTTCTTTTTTTGTGAAGATTTCCGTCAAACCGCAATGGAAAATCCTGATATGTTTGGTGGAGATATGCTTGGAGTAGATCCTGATGTAAGTAAAGATATCTCTAAGATAATAACTAAGTTTGCTGACCTTCCAGAAGGATACGTGTCATGGTTTTGCTATGTTCATTATACAAGCAAACAAATTAACCCCTTCCGGTATGATTTAATAATGAAAAACTGTGCATGAAATAACCATTTAATTTTTATTTAAAAAACTTGTTTCATTTTACAATTCTTACATATTCTTAATTAAAATCCACTTTTTACATAGGGTTAAATAATATCAGAAACAGTAAAATTAAGAAAATATCAAAGCAAAACATTAATAAGGTATACAGATAATAGTCTTCAAGCTAGTGGTACTTTTCAAAACAAAGTGCAAAGGAATTCTTAATTGTTTACACCGCCAAGTAGTCTCACTTTTAATTTGATTCTTGTAACACACACGGCATTTCTTAGTAGGTTTTCTTTTATTCTGACTCATTAATTTGGCAATGACTTGTACCAAGTAAACAATATGCAATAGTGACTTGTGATTTTCACAAGTGATAAAAGTATTGCCAAATTCAGTACACTAGAAATTTTAAACTAAATTAATTATCATATTTAACAGTAACTTTAATCGCATGACAAGTGTAGCTCGTCATTGTGTGGTATGGAATGAAAAACTAATGGCGAGGTAGACTCGTCATTTTACCGGAAGGGTTTAAGCTTCTGGAAATATGTGTATTGTACTGGCATCTTATTGACTATCTGTTTTTTAAAAATATATCAAATCAATTAAAATATTAAAATATAGTTTCAAATAGACATTTACACTTTATAAAATGTGTCATAAGTAATATTTTGATTTTACAACTTAATAAAGTATTAATCAGCAAATAAAATACATTCTAAATTTTAAATTAAAAAGCGGCATCAAATTTTTATTACATTTAAGTAATTATTTTGTTAATTCCCCAATAATATATTCAACATTATTTCTCCAAATTTAAGATATTATTTTAAGTTTTGTAGAAACTGTATTTATTTAATTTATATTTTATGAGATTTATTATAAAAACTATTACTAATCAATCTTTACTATCGTTTTAAGGATCTTGACCTTCTGTAATTTTAACCAATTTAAGAATTTTCTCTATATGAAGACCAATAAACTTTTTTTTAAAGATGTTATTGTTACATTTTAAATTATTCATGCAATAGCATAAATGTTATTATAAGATAACTATTAGGGTTGTTCAAAAAAGTAATAAGATTATATTTATTGACAAAACAGATAGACTATATATATATATATATATATATATATATATATATATATATATATATATATATATATATATATATATAGTCATTTTTAACTGTAACTACCGAGAAATACAATGGATTTTTTCAACTTTCTGTCCACTTCTCAATAAGAATTTTTTGCAAACTGTTGCAAAACCCCTTTTACAGATTTTAGCATGTTTTTGCTTCGAGATGGGTGACTTTTAGGGGTTATTGAGTGATGAAAGAACGAGAAATCGCACGATGTGACATCAATACTGTATGGAGGGGAGGGTATGATATGTACGGTATTCTTCCGTTAAACAGCCAAAACGTAACCAGCAATATGTAACCTTACACTATCGTGAGGACTAGCCGCAGGTGTTGAGGCACGAAAGAAGTTTGCGTATAGTTACGTGACACTTCGCATATCATCCTGTATGTCCATCGATCAGTTAAGTTAATTTTTTGACAGTTAAGTTAGTCATATTATTTATGTTGTTGTTGGCAATGCTACTTGGCCGAGCCAAGCTAGTGAATCTGAGACCACATGAATTAAGACGAAGGGGTGCGCCTTTTGTTTGACGAGCACTGATAGATTGGAAGATCGTCTTAGCTAAAGTGGGTTCTTGTAATTTTGAAGCAAGGATTAATTAGAACCTCCTCTGGTATGGCCTGCCACCTCTAGAAGAACCGTTTGAGAACTTGAAGGAGAATAAGACCACAAGCATATTTTACGTGCCCCAGTCACCATTAACGACTACGGCGGATCTTGGGCCGGTTCCAGCCTTAGAACCGCTTCCCTCCAATTACAAGATTGTGCTTTTGCCAACTAAGCTACCACGTCTCAAAACTTCGTTTTCTCATTACTTATTGAACAGTCTACATATACTGCATATTACAATAAAAACCTTTAAGTGTTTGGAAATTTTTAAAAACATGCATTTCTTCTGGTTTCTTTCTCAGCAATGGGTTGCTCCCCTGCTAAGGAGTTTCTAAAAAAAAAAATTATTTTCAGGGAGTTTTATATTTGTCTTAATATTGCAGGATCGAAACGCAGTACCTCAACAAAATCTTCGATGGACTGGTGCAACAGTACCTTATGTTATCGATTCTTCGCTACGTGAGTGAATACATTTTCTAAAAACTTTTTTTGTCTCTACATATTATGTAGTTAGTATAATTACAGATGTTTATGCTAACTAAAACACTACATATGTAGTTAGCATAATTACAAATGTTTATACTAATTAAAACACTATTTTGGACATTTTTAAAATTTATTTATTATGAGTTATACATTTTCGGATACTAATTTCATTTTCTTATACGAAGTAAAAAACATATTGTAATTGCAAAAACTTTTGGAGTTCGGTTTTCAACGGAAATACCCAATTTCCTCTCTGCAAGAAAGCAATTTGAATAGATTAAGCTCTATATATGTACGTACATACAGGCAAACTTAAACAATGAAACTTGAAACATCCAGTCTGAAACCTGAATGCATTTTAACTAGTTTTGCTGTGACGTATATACGTAGATATGTACGAATACGTAAATATCGAGCCTAAATAAAATTACAATTAGACTTAAAATGCTAAAATTTTGTTGTAACATCTAACATTGTAACATCTACATTTTCATTGTCATTTGCACTCTAGATAACTAAGTATGTCGATATAACGAACATTCAAGCATTACCGAATTATGCCAGTACTTGAAATCTACTTTTTATTGAACAAACATATAGTGAAGAGTCCATAACCAAAGTGAACCGAACGCTGGCCGATTGGTTAGGGCGCTGATCGTCGGTACCGGAGTTCGTGGGTTCGAATCCCACTATGGCATGGATGTTCGTAGCCGTTCGGAATCGGCTTTAAGCAGTAGGTCCCGGTCTCATTAGCCCTTATGTGTAAAACAGTAGACTGTAGTGCCCCAAACCAAAACCAAAACCAAAGTGAACCAAGTTCAGTTGGAATACAGTACTCCGCCAGTACTTGAGATTTGCTCTATATTAAACTAAAATATAAAAGGATGAGTTCACAACAAAATTGAACCAAGTCTATTTGGAATAACTTGGAGTACAGCTCATGTGTTATACAACTTCTCGAACATAATTAATTCCTGGAAATTTAAATTAAACTTGAAATACTTAATGATTAGGGCATTATCTATAACGTGCAAATATATATGTATGAGATATAAAAGTTTATTAAACTCTGGTAAATGGTTTCATTTCGCAAAGAATAATTATACGAATACGTAACTAGTTTAATACGTACTTAGTTTACTTTGGATTTGAACTCCTAACATACTACTCATTGTTTAATTCAATTTTAGTTATTGTTGCAGCGCATTGTATTAACTTTTGATGCTATTGAAAACATACTTCAGCAATTGCATTTTGTCAAGTTTATAAAAGAATTGAGTGATTACATCGGGCATTCATATAAAATGAGTTATGAGAGCGGAAATAACAATGCTTTTGTGAAAATACTTAAATTTATAATTAATTTAATTTAAGTTAAATGTATGAATATTTGCATACATATACGATAAAATACTTCAGTAATTAAATATGATGTGAAGTAAAATATTATTAATATAATGAAAAAATTCTAATTAAAAACAAATAAAATTCAATTTTAAAAATATGTTAAATATCAGATAATTTTTTTAAACTTCTATATTTTGAAATAATTTTGTTGATTTTTAAAATAATTTTTGTGGGTTAATTTTCAGTTTTTCTCTTCTTTTTGTGTTGTTTAAAAATATCTTTAGAACATATTTGGAAATTTTTTCGTTTATAGATTTAAAAGTTAATTTATAGGAAATATTTTTACCTCTGTAAGTAGAGTTTTCAGAAAAATTTCGGGATTTCGAAATTTTAATTAAGTTTTAATGGTCTAAATAAGATCGTCGGAGTTTAAATATTTAATATGATTTATTTTAATATAGTTGGAATGCTTGGTAACATTTCGTAGGAATCTGTGGAAAATGAAATCACATAATTATACAAAAAATGAATAATTATACTAAAATAATTATACTAAAATGTTAATTGATTTTCAGAAAAAAATAATGGGATTAATTTTCGAGTACTTCAATTTATATGTATACATATTTTGAAACTATGGGTCATTAATTTAGGAAAACGCTTTATAATATTCACCATTCCCTTAAATGAAGTGTAGCAAAAAATGTGCATAATTTAATAGGCTTAAAAAGAAGTCATGGGTTGCTCACATCAGATTTTTTGATGCCTTAAAATGAGAAAATTCCCCGGTTCTATTAGTTAACAAAACAGCTCTATAAGTAATTATAAATGAAAAAATTTATGACTTCTATATTGATATCTAAGGTCTTTAATACTTTGCCTGTAATGTACATCACATATTGATGTATACATATAATGCTTCGTACCGTTGTATGTAACATATAGTACACAATGAACTATATTTTAAGAGAAAATAATTTGGTGTACTGTCTCAAATTTAATTATATTTTTAGTTAGACGTATGAAATTTAACTTTTTATATCTAATGTACAACATATTCTCTCATATGGGGATAATCAAATGGTTTTATAGATTATTATGAGTTAAAAATTGAGTATTTGTGTTAGGATTCTATTTTATAATTTTTCAAACTATTTTCAATTTAAGTTGTGCCTTATGACTCTGTAATTTATAGTTTACCATGTTGTTAAGTTCATTTTCAAGCATTTTCTAGCATTTTTTTTAAAATTAAAAGATTTTAAAATGCATTTCAATGAAACTTTTCAATTTTATAAGAAAAAAATTATTTAATTATTTTTACGCTGATAGCCCTTTATTTCATTAATTTTTTTTTGTTTTAATGTATATGAATGTAGTTTTAGGAAAAAATATATTTGTTAATTCAATTTAACAATTTTTTTCATTTCTTTTAGAGCAACACGTTAATGTAATTAACGCAGGATTCCAAAACTATCATGCAACAACTTGTATTAGGTTTGTTCCCAGAACAAATCAACAAAATTACATTCGGCTATTTGCTGGAAATGGGTAAGGAAAACTGTTTTGTTTTCATGATTACAGCTTCAAAATATTGATGATAATGTTTCAGAATGTTTCTTTTTTTTTCCTGTTAGATATTTGTGTTAATTCGTTCATGAGTATGTTGTGTCATATAAGATGGAATTTGAAGAAATAGTTTTCTAATGAAAGATGCATCTATTCCTTATAGTCTAATTTGTAACTTAATTCCTTAAAACAATATATCTGTGAGCTTTTTTTGTCTT
>CM063501.1:24966902-24969402 GCA_032207245.1 Pardosa pseudoannulata
TAAAACCTTATTTCTTTATCTGTATCATTGCCTTATTATAATATGCCATATAATAATGACATATAACGCTCATGTAAATCCTAAACAGAGAGAGATATTACTCTGACAGCTGTTTTGCTGCTCTGATGAAGTATAGAAAGATTTGTCTGCTTCTTTTCTCTCTCTATTTGTGCCTTAATTATGTTGGGTTTCAATTTTATGTTATATTCCGGTTCAAAGGATTTTACATTCTCGATGACTTGTAAAGTTTTTATAAATCGTGAATCTGCAAAGGTATAATTTACCGAATATTAATCGTGTTTAGAGATGAAATGCATTGGTTTAGAGAAACAAACAAGTTATCATTTTTTAGCGAATTTGGTAATAAATTTGGGATAAACTTTTAGTGACGAAAGGTTATACTAATAGAAAGCTCTAAAATGTACAACACTTTTCAAAACTCAGGAATATCTCCCAAATGTACCCAAATGTACCATAAAAGTGTATAAACAGAGGTCAGCAGTAGTTTATCATTGAGTAGATGTCAGACATCCTTATAGTGTGGACCCCGTTGCAAACTAATACATTTAGAGATTCTAGGCAGATCAATTTTATAGCCACTAATACGAGGAAGTTGTCATCTGTTTAGCATAGCGTTTCAGGTAGGTGTAGTGCATTCTAGAAAAAAATTAAACCTTTGATTGTGATTTCTCGAACTTTTGACATTGTCTTTTCAATTTTGTATATATATATATATATATATATATATATATATATATATATATATACATAATTATCAAACTTTCATTGGGTGTAAACCAAAGTGTTGTGCTTAGTTGTGTATTAAAATCCGGATATATAAGTATTTATAGTAAATAATTATGTAGCATTTTTAAATAAAATTACTCATAACAGGACGTTGTCTCACTCATCAAAATACACACGCTAAGCACATGTTAACCTTATTGTAATTTTTTTAGATATACATAAAAAACTAAATATAAAAAAGTTAAAACACAAGGATAACTAATTTTAATTGTTGACATTAAAATTTGATATTAAAAATGACATTTTAAAGTTTTTTACGGTATACTGTTTCTGATTTGTAGTAATCAGCAAGGTAACTGTGGTTAAAAATACTTTCTAACACCGTACACCAGTTCTTAAAAGTTTGGAATACTTGGATTCAAAACAACAAATAGGCCTATAAGAATTTTGCTTGTAACCGAAAATATAAAAAAATATACTACCCCTACACAGATAATAGCTCTCTTTTTATCAATAGCAATAGAGATCAAATCGCTATGGCTACTGAACACTAATTAAGATGGTTTGGAGAGATTCTATTTATATCTTTTAGGCAATTATAATGAAATTAAAGGATTAACCTATCCTATACTTTCCTGAAATAATTTATGTCGTTAAGATTTTGTCCCCAAACCTCGGTAATTTGGTCGCCAAATAAATACTTCTCGCCAAGTGTCTTTTTTTTCTGCTTATCCAGTCTATTTAACCTCGGATAAAATTAGCTTTCGAATAATTGGGTCTTTACAAATATATAATTTTAAATAACATCTTAAGACTTTCAATATTTGGACTTATGTATTTGTTTAAAAAGGGTGTGTCATGATGAATTGCAGATTTTCTTTCCACTGATATTTACAGTGGGGGAAAAACAAAGTATGGACAATTTGTCTCCAGAAATTTTTTTTTATATTTTATAGATTTAAAACAGCAGAAAATCTCATCCTTTTCGAAAGGGATTTAATTTGTGCTGTAATATATCATTACACACTCTTTCATATTTTTTAGACTTCTGTATAGCATTTGTATACAGTTACACTACAATTTGCCACCATGATATGATACTAAAACTAAAAAAAAATTACTTTAAAAATTACAACTACTTACATGGGATAATTTTTATTAGCCCACCACGTAAAAGATTCACTATATATTTTGGCGATATAAAAATGGTCAGATGTTTCAAATGATATGAAAGCCAAAATTCGCTTGGATTGATATCTTGGGAAGGGGTGGCCACACATTAGGAAATTGGAAGCTAATGGCAAATTCTTCTGTAAAATGATTGAGAATGATCTCATCAGGAAGGATAATGTGGGGAAGAACCCCAGCTTGGTAATCTTGATAAAACAAGATCTGTACCTGAAATGAAAGACAGCATTTCCATACATGTTCAACGCCTTTCTCTGTACATATTCAACGGTACACTCAAACGGTACAGTTCCGAACACTTTCAACGGTATATGATATTTTACAATTTCAAATTCTAGCTGAAGATGATGGTCGTCTATTCAATACTTCTTACTGTAATTTTTTTTTCTTATTAGAGTAAATATTTTCTAAATGTACAGTTCATCTAAAAATGCCCTCTGGTGGTGGAAATTAAATTTTTTTACTGGTGAAAACAAATTCCTATCTCTTTATTATGTTCTACACAACATTTCATAATATTCATAATATACCACTTAAAGTTTAATAATAGATACAATATATAAAA
>CM063501.1:24971902-24984402 GCA_032207245.1 Pardosa pseudoannulata
ACTTTAAAACAGACATAGAAACATAGAAGCTAAAATAGAATATTTCTACAAACTTGTAAAATATTGGGGAGAAAACTACTTTATGAACAATTTATATTCATATATAAATCAAAGCATTTCAATCTTTGACATTCAAATCAACTCAATAATAGTTTTCTCGGAAAGAACACAAATACAAGATAGCTTTGAATATCTGACTAGATGAACATAATTTTTTTTTATCCGCTTTGGTTCATTTTTCAATACTCTTAAGTGTTAAAAAACAAGCTTTAGTAAAAAGGGATTTTAATTTTTAATTAGAAGAATTTGGCTTTAAGCAGGGTTTTGTTTAAAATTAACCGTAGTATAGAAATGAGTAGACTACTGACGCTCCACTAAAAGCAACCGCTCTTACTAAAAGGAAATTTAGTAATGTTTTTTCTTAATTTATTGAACATTAAGTATGCTTTTCCTAATGGCCATGAAACTTATCAATTTTGATTTGTACTTTCTGATGCTTTCCACCTCAAAATTTAAAAATTATTAATATGTGTACAAAACTATTAAAACATTTTTAGCTATAAGTAAAATAACATAAGTACTTATTAAAATTCTTTCTTAAAAACTTTATGTGAACCGTGTACAAATATTACCGTGATTTCCAAGAAAGATTTAAGAAAACTTAGGTTTTTGCTGGAGCATTTAAGAAATTCTTTATAAGTGAAAGCAGAAAAATAAAGACGAAATACCATAAGAAATGTATCTGCAGAAATGTCCTTTTTTCATGAAGTTTAAATATTTTTATAAAGTGTGTATTTTCATCTTTTATGGAAAAATATTTCTTTAGAAATGTGCCATTTTAATTGATTCAGTTACTTGCTTTATAGTTACATAAATGTATTTCTTTTCTTTCATAATCTTTCATAAATGTATTTCTTTTCTTTCATAATCTTTCATAAATGTATTTCTTTTCTTTCATAATCTTTCATAAATGTATTTCTTTTCTTTCATAATCTTTCATAAATGTATTTCTTTTCTTTCATAATCTTTCATAAATGTATTTCTTTTCTTTCATAATCTTTCATAAATGTATTTCTACGACTCTTTTAACGATTGTTTTATTCTGACTCAGGATGACTATTGCTTTTAAATTTTTTGGAGTAAGAGTTCCCTAGAAATGTACAGAGAATTTTACTGCATTTTCATTTAAAATTAAATATACATGCGCTAAGTAGTAAAATCTGTTGTAATCTGATTCCAGAATGGAAATTAGTATACATGTTTTAATATAAATAGTAGTAAATGGTATGACAATAATATATAATAATAAATAATAGTACATACTTATAAATGCATTAACCCTCTAAGCGGTTCGCACGTACAATTCCGCCAAACCGATGATGACTTCAAAACGTAATATTTTCGTCCTCCAAAAACTCTCCGAAAATGGATATAATGTACATTTTTTCCAGTGCTTTCCCGCAGGGAGTTTTGAGGTAGGAGGGTCAGGTCTATTGTTTAGGAACTGCACCCCTCTTTCACTGACATTTATTGAGGGATGCAACTCTACCACCTGAGGCACAAAGAAGCTGATAGCTTTTCATGGCTTTGTAAATCTCTGTTTCAAAGTATTTCGTTTGTGGTAACAGATGTATGTCTAATTGCACCCCTTCAATATCTTGGATGTCTATCGTAAAAAATATAAATAAGTCTCTCAAAGAATATTTTTATTTATACTTTTAGAATCCATTATTTCTTATAGGATAATATTCCAGACTTTACGAGATTTACGTGTATTTAAAATTAACAATCTATAATATCTATTTATATATCTATATATACCCGGAAGTAAAGGAAAAATAACGAGGGTGGGTCTTCCATATTCTATTCTAGTCGACAAAGGGTGAAAATAAAAATCATAGAACACTTTGACAACTGACATTAGAGTATTTTGGAGAATTTTTTCCTAGATGTGTTCCATTCGGAAGGTTAAATATAATGTTATAGATAGTATTTATTACTATTTTTAGAAAGTAAGAAAGATTTAATAAGGAACTTGCACTAAACAAAAATATTTTAACTGCGTGCAGATATTTTTTATTTTATATTTAGTATGAATTATTCTATAACAAACAGATTAAATTTTATAGAGCTGCGGAGAGCTGCTATGGAAAACGCAGACTTGTTTGGTGGGGATATGCTTGGAATTGAAGTAGAGGTATGTCAAAATATAAATTGATATACAAATTCTTATTATCATACAATATTATAAAACCTTGCAAAGATGGATATGTCTTATTTCATCATTTGTATACCATCTCTTCATATAAGCCTGAAAATGTATCACTTAAATATATAATATGTGATAATAAAAATAATTCATAATCCATAATTTTGATAACAAATCAAAGATAAAAGTTTTAATATAAACATAATGTACTGTAATAAAAGTAATTTTTAACCCCAAGATGGTGTTATATTTTTGAAAAATGTCTAATTTTAATGTTACTGAAAAATTATTATTGATAGGACAAAATTGAATTTTGATCTTTAAGGTAATGTTTTCATAGAAAAAATTACGAATTTATAAAATATATTTGCCGGAACCGAAATACTATATATTTTACCAAAAGCAAATACAGAAACCGTTTTGTAGAACTAAGCAGTTATGTTATTGTACATAGCGAGAAATATTTCTAGGCTTTAATAGCATGATAGTATAATTTTTTATACTAGAGATTTGGTTTTGAGTAATTTGATTTTTTTAGTGTTGAATTAATAATTCATAAAGAACTAATTTTCATAAAGAAAATGTTCTGTAAAATTAAACAGTTATGCTATTGTACATAGCGAGAAATATTTCTGTGTTTTAATAGCATAACAGTATAATTTTCTATACTGAAGATAAGGTTTGAAGTAATTTCATTTTTTCAGTGTTTAATTAATAATTCACAAAAAACTAAATTTCGTAAAGAAAATATTCTGTAGAATTAAAGAGTTATTTTATTGTACTTAGCGAGAAATATTTCTGTGCTTTAATAGCATAATAGTATAGTTTTCTATACTGGAGATTTGGTTTGGAGTAATTTGATTTTTTTTAGTGTTGAAGTAATAATTCATAAAGAACTAATTATCTCAAAGAAACCATTCTGTAGAATTAAACAGTTATGCTATTGTACATAGCGAGAAATATTTGTATGCTTTAATAGCATAATAGTATAATTTTCTATACTGAAAATTAGGTTTGGAGTAATTTGATCTTTTTAGTGTGGAATTAATAATTCATAAAGAATTAATTTTTATAAAGAAAACATTCTGTAGAAATAAACGTTTATATTATTGTACATACCGAGAAATATTTCTATGCATTAATAACATAATAATGTAGTTTTTCATTCTGAAGTTTTGGTTTAGAGAAATTTGATTCCTTTTAGTATTGAATTAATAATTTTCAGTCTTTAATAGGTGTATCGTGAATACAAAATTTCGGTTCTGTAGTACTTAATGAAGGAAAATGCTTGTAGGAAATAAATATTAAATAAATTCCGTGCTTAATCCCATTTACTAAAGTAAAACGGGTCATTCTTTTAATATTCTAATACATGTAACTAATGTAGATGGGAATGAAAATTCATCTCTAAAAGGTGTGATTAATTACTTGTAAACTAAGCAAATTTCGATACATATCTCATAAATGTATAACAATAACTTTTAATCATTACATTTCATACACGATGCACTATACAAAAGTGATAAATTAACAATCATATTAGTATGCAGTAAAAGTTCTCTTCAAAGATTTATTCAGTAATTAATCATTTTGAGATCATCAATTCACTTTCTTTCAACTTACTTTGTATTAAAAAAGTTTGCTTTTTCCCTAGAGCAATAAAATTAAAAACATTTTACAACAATAGATCATACAGGAAGTATATGTCATATGTATCTTTATTGTCAAGGATCGAAAAGTAGTAAACATAATTTTAATGTGGATATTATTATTCGCTAAATATCTAGTAGGTCTGTGATAAATTTATATATATATATATATATATATATATATATATATATATATATATATATGAGGTGTAAAAATGGGGGTTAAGAGTTATGCGAGTTTTAATTAAAAATAGTTAGAACTCATTAACAATAGCTTAATAGAAGAAAGACACGCCCTCGAGCTGAACTATACAGAGTGAAGAAGCCGACGTGGAAGTAGATATAGGAATTTTGCTTAGGTAGCCTCCAAAAAAGACAATTCTGAGCGGGAACTCTGGCTGATAACATCCTCCATGCTTGTCGTGTCATATTATGAGAGCAAATTATTTCTAATTTTCATAGGTATAGACAGAATGATTATAATACAGAAGTTTTTATGTGTGAAATGAAATGTGTCTTCCATGCCTTAACCACTCATCCATGTCATATATATACATGAATGTGTTTCGAACGTGTATATATATATATATATATATATATATATATATATATATATATGTGTATATATATATATATATATATATACATATATATATATATACATATATATATATGTACATATATATATATATATATATATATACATATATATGTACATATATATATATATATATATATATATATATATATATATATATATATATATATATATATATATATATATATATATATATATATATATATATATATATAATATATATATATATATATATATATATATATATATATATATATAAATTAACAATCATATTAGTATGCTGTAAAAGTTCTCTTTAATGATTTATTCAGTTATTCAATAATTAATCACTTTGAAATCCTCAGTTCTCTTTTTTTCAACTCCCTTTGTATTAAAAAAGTTTTCTTTTTCCCTAGAGCAATAAAAAGTAAAAACATTTTACAACAATAGTTCATACAGGAAGTATATGTGATATGTATCTTTATTTTCAAGGACCGAAATGTAGTACCTCAGCAATCACTTCGATGGACTGGTGCAACAGTACCTTACGTAATAGATGCATCTTTAGGTAAGTAAAGTAGTAATCTCATCAGCTTAAAGAGACATAATACCTTTCTAGACTTAAAATCTTCAACATAATAGCCATCTTTTGATTAATCACAAAACTAGAAAATATCTTTTCTTTTAGAATGATTTTTGCAACTTTTGTAATAACAAGCTAGCATTAAAGTTCTTACATAGTTTTTTATTTCAAGTAGTGCAATTTTTAACGGTCTAAGGTCTAATACACACCGAATGAAATAAAATTAAGTTCTGGGACTCGCAAGATAATTTTTGAAATATGTATATGAGAAATTAATTTTTTTAACAAACTAAAAATAATATTATATAAATATATATTTATATATATATATTTTTATATATTTATATATATATATATTAGCATTTAAAGTTATCTACATACATTTTTATTTTATATAATTTTTTATATTCCCGTAGTTTTTTTATATATAAAAAAAATATATTTTTATATATATATTATATTTTATATATATAACATATAAAAAATAAAAGTAATAATTTTTTTAAATGAAGAAATATTAGAATTAACGAATAATTTAAAAACTTTAAGATTTTAATATACCTTAAAAACTTATTATTTTCTTATCTTGTTAAAAATAAGATGCATAAGAATTAAAACATTTTTTATATATATAGATATATTATGTTATATTTTTATAATCTTAAAATATTTATATATATAAAAGATAATATTTTTTAATTTATGTTATTTATTAAAATATATATCTAATATTTATATCTATATTAATTTATATTCACATTTTAATTTCTTCTATTTTATTAACAGTTATTTATCCATCAATTTTATTCTTAGTCTTTCATTTTTTCTTTATAATTTCTTTTCCAAAATTTAAAATTTTTTTATAATTATAGAAGCATCTATGATTGAACAGAATTATAATCAAATTTTTAATTAGAAGTTAAGTTATAATTAAATGAAGTAATGTTTTTTAATTATTGAAAGTTTGTGAAGTAAATTTTAATTTTTTAACTGCAAATAAGGTTAAATTGTGTATTTTTTTAAAGATTTTGAAGAAGCGTTCTGAATGAAGTTTTTGTTCTCTGGATTTTAAATTTATAGATGAAAATAATAGTTTTTTTAATTTTTAATATAAATTTTAAAGTTAGGGCGTTTAATTTGTATTTTATGACATTAAAAAATTTGGGGAATTTTTATTTTTTATATTATAAATAAAAAAATTTTTTTTTATTAAATTTTATCGAACCAACGAAAAAAATTATTCGATTGTTTTCTGGATTTAATTTTTTATTAAAAGTATTCTACATAATGCTTATAAATTTACTTATTTTTAGTTAAATTTTTTTAATATTTAAACAGAATTTTTTTGTATAGGAAGTGTTTTTTGAATTATTAAATTCTTAATATTTATAGATAAGTACAAACATGCAGCATTGTTCGATACTTATGAGTGTAAACTCCATACGCGTGTGTTTAAATTTTTTTTTTCTTATATATTTTTTGAAACAAACAAAACGTTATTCAAAGGTTTTGATAACTATCCGCTTACCTGTGGAAATTCGTACCTAAACCAACGAAAATAATTAATTTTGTTATTGTTATCATCAAACTGGTAAGCTTATTTTTAAAAAATTGTAGACCATTCAGTATTATGCTAAATTAAAACATACTTATTTACTAGTCAAATTTTTAATATATAATGTTAAACAAAGCATCATTTTGATTAAATTATAACATATTAAATAATATGACATAATTTTCAAGATAAAAAAGGATTATTAGATTATTAATGTGAATGTATAAATTCATATGTGTATAATTTTTGTAAGATAAATCACATATCTTTATAACAATAGCCGACAAGTTATCTGTACGTCTTCGAACTTATCTACTTTCTGAATGGTAAATTACATATATGCATTGACGTGATTAGGCATTCGAAATCCACACCTTCCCGATCTCAGGTTAGGCATCAAAATTGTGTCATTTTAAGCCCATACTTAAGATCAATTAAATTTATCAATTCGTCCATAGAAAAATAACATTTATGTATGTACCTTTCAATTTAATTGTTTTGTTATTTTTAATAAATATCGTTGCAATATCTATAAATCATAGATTAACTATTTAAGATTTATGTAATTTAGGAATAATTTAATATTGTTTTTTGTTCTAATTAATACGTTTTTTAGTGTACTAGTATCCAAGAATACTTATTAATATTTGTATTATAACTTATCATGATTCTAAAGAATCTTGAAATTCCTAAGTAAGGTCATGGTCTTATTAGTCTCATGAAAAATACAATTTCTTCCAAAAAATAAGTATTTAAAATTCTAATGTCTTTATTTGTTGAGACACAGATATCGGGGATTTTAGGGAGTGTTTTAAGATAATGAAAATTTTTAATCAATAATTTTCCTCAAAAACAGTTTTTTTTATCTGCCTTATAGGGTACTTTACAATTTTGAAAAATTAAAAATTTTACTCATCCCGTCATATAACGAGTTATATGCTTGTATTTATTAATTACCATGTGCTGTAGTGTTAATAAAATTCAAAGGAAGCTATAGATTAACAAATCAAAATCAGACAGGTTTTGTTTTATGAAGTAGTGCATTTTTTTAAATTCCTTTTTATAGAACTCTAAAAATTATTTTGGAAGAGGTAAAAATATTCATATACATTGATCTTAATGTCTCATTATTTTGTTTTTAATAATTTGTGTCTATTTTTTCTGTTTTTAACTTTCCATGTTGATTGTATTTCTTGCTACTTTATTTTTCACTAATTCATAATCTACATATTTTCTATCTAATTTCTTAGAGTAGTCTTACAGCTCTTAATCATTGTGCAATGCTAAATAACAGAGTAGTATTTTAGCTCTGGTTTATTTTGGTTGTTTTAGTTTAGCTTTTGGTTTAGCTTTGGCATATAGTTCACAGTTCTCAAATTTATTGTTCATTAATAGAACATTTTTATAAAATTATACTAAGCTTTGAAAAAAAACTAATTTTTGGTTAGGTAAATGTATTTTTACTTATTTTTTTCGAATTCTCATTAATTTGGTTACAATGATGTATGTCTCCTTTATTTGTTTTTAACCTTTCTTCTTTCTTTCTATTTTTAACTATTTGATAATCTAAAATCTTTAACATATTTCTATTAAAACTATCGTAACAGCCTTACGATTTTTAATTCTTGTGTAATGCTAAGTAACATAGTAATATTTCAATTTTAATTTATTGCTTGCAATTTACAGTTTTAATTTGTTGTTTATTAAAAGTACATTTTTATAAAAAATTAAATTGAATATGATTATGATTTTACTTTTCTGTTAGATGGCGGTTAAAGGTATAATTTTTCGTATAATAACCAAAGACAATAATTTAAAAATTTACCACATAATTTCAAGAATGTGATTCTTTACAGATATTTATAAATTATTTTCTTAGCATAATTTCGAGCTGCAAGTGATTCTTTAAACAGATAAACTCTAAGTTATAATCTCTAAGCGTAAAGTTTAGTTAAAAATTTCAAATATAATGATTCATTTCCATTTAAAACAAGATTAATATGAAAGAAGCATCATATTCTGCATATGAATCAAACCGGCATTATTACATTTAATTACTTTTTCTACGTTAGAATTCGTCAACACGCTGAATAGTTTTCAAAGGAAATTTTAATTAATTTGATAAAGGTAAATATGCTGATCTTTTAAACTGATTACAGTCTTTTTAGATCTGACTACATATACTGAAAATCTAAAGGCATTCTTCTTCAGAAAACTGTGGGTGGAATCTATACCATTTTCCGCATGTTACTCGCTTAATTCAAGGCTATTAACTGCAGTGAAAGCAAATTGAGCATTTGACATCTATAATAAGCAAAAGTAGATCAGGGTTCATTTAACATCTAATGGATACTTATCATTTTCACTTAGTTGTCTGGAAGAAATTTATAAGATTTTTAAAGCGTAGATACAATTACCCGTGTGGTGACCGGGTGTGAAAGAATAGTCCCAATATAGCTCATGCATGTCGTAAGAGGCTACTGAAATGAGTACCCAATGCTCGGGGGTATAGCTGAGTACCCCGCTCCTGAGGATTATATCAGGGGATTGGCCCTCTAGGTTGGGGGTTGGTCTAACATCCTCATCCCATAAAAAAACCCTTGTTCAGAAATCTCAAAAAGATTAAAACACTTAGACATAAAAACCAAAATTAATCTTTATAAAACTTTAGTAAAGCCAATAATGATGTATGAAAGCGAGTGTTGGACTATGAACAAATCTGAGAAAAATAAGCTATTAATATTTGAATGAAAAATACTAAGAAAAATATTTGGAGCTGTTAAAGAAAATAATGTGTGGAGAACAGGTTATAACCATGAACTATACTCTAAATTCGGACAACCAAATATTGTGAAAACTATAAAGATCTATCAGTTAAGGTGGTTGGGACACATTTATAGATACGACTTAACCCCCTCCCCCCAAAAAAAGAAAAAAGTTACATTTCAAGAAGTTGATTTAAAAAGAAAAAGAGGTAGACGAAATACCAGGTGGACTTATATGGTTGAGAAAACGTTGCATGAAATTGGAGTCAACCAGTGGAGAACTGTGGCGAAGGATGGTTAAAGATGGAAGAAACTTTTAGAGATACCCTTGGCCTATAGAAAGCTGTAGTGCTACAGAAGAAGAAGAAGAAGAAGATACAATTACAACAAGTATATTTATCAGTCTCTGATAACACTCATAAAATGATTATAAGTAATTTAAAAATATTACCATTAGAAGCACCAAACCGCTCATTTTGACATTTTTTCCCACTTTCTTAAACTTTGTTTAAATATACAGAACATAGAAGCTAATTTTTTTATTTAATTTTTTTCCTAAAATGATTCCAAATTTGAGGAAACAGATTTTCATATTTCTATAAACAGTTTTAAAATAAATAGTCATAGACATAACTAGAACAGCTTACGGGGGTGCTTTGACCCTTATATAAAAGTGTAATACTTTCATTTGAATGTTTTTGAATTTGCGATACTTCATATTTGTTTTCTATTCATGGGGAAACAAACATTATATTCAGTTTGGCTTTTTGTCAATAGCACACAGTGAAGTGGGACTGGTATTTGTTCTATAACTGTACAAGAAGTAGTCACTGATAGACAAACAGTTGTTATCATATTAGTCAACATACAGATTTATTCAATTCATGCCATATAATTCTACCAGTTTGGCATCAAGTTCTGGCTAGTTACTAATGTAAAATCGAAATATATTGCATAGATATCTTTACTTAGGCAAGAAGGAAGATGAACTAACTGATTTAAAACTTGGGAAAGTGTAATTCTTAAATTGACCAGACACCATTTGAACTTCGTACTCAGTGCATCTACAGACAATTATTTTAAATTAGAAAAACTTGCAGTTGAACTATCTGAAGAAAAATCACACATGACAGCATTGTTCAGACAATTCATCTAAACAAGAAGGAATTACTTCCTATTGCCCCTGACATTTCTTCGGTAAGTTATTCATCTTATGAAGTCTAAAAAAGGAAACAAGAAATTCAAGATATATAAATGCCAAACAAAAAGATATCTGAAAGATCTTGTTACTACGTTAAAATAATAAAATCTTCAAGTATTTCGACACATCTGTTACAATTTACAAAGTTTTCTTCTTCTAAAACATGGAAAAATGTAGTGCATTAAGTTCGAATAAAAAAATATAAGCTATTGACGAACTTAGTATTGTTGACGAACTTATTAGTATTAGTACAAATATATACAAATTTTTTTTTGCAAATGATGCTATGAAAAATAAATACAAAATTTAATTAAGTTACAGATATACCATCACAATGAATTAAATAGAGAGTTTAACTGATTTTGATGTTAACATTATTTATTTTTGCAATATCAAAATATTTGTTAGCTGATATTTTCTTTGTTTCAGCAAAGAAATATTTTTTGAAGTGTTTCATTAAATATTTATTTTGTAATTATAGAATATATGGAAACAAATAAATTCACTTATAAAAAATTACTATTTTGTAGGTGTTATTCTAATGTTGGAATGACAGGAGGTCAACAAATGTTATCACTTGGACCAGGATGTATCTACACTGGAACAGTTGTTCATGAACTTGGGCATGCGTTAGGACTTTACCATGAACAAAGCAGATCCGATAGAGATGAATATCTGAATATATTCCTTATGAATGTAGAAAAAGGTGAAGAATTTATTTTTCATCTTGCTTGCATTTCTTGTTCAAATACTTAAATTCTACAACAAAGACAGTGTGACTGACATAAAAAGATATTGTATGAAAAAAAACCATAAAAATGATATGAACCATACGAAACCATGCAAACTTTCAGTCAATACTCGAGAACTTCCTTTTAAATCTGGTCTGGGATTTCTTTTCGGGTCAACAAGTCCTATCCTTACGGTTCGACACAGGGCTATATAAGTCTTTAACTTTCTGTTTTCTCACTCAGTTCATTTTCTCAAGCCATTTGTCGTGCGAGCTGCATGTTCAGTAAGTTCGCCCTCACTAACAATGCATTTGACTAGAAGATACAAATATGTCTGCTTACAATCTCTTTCTATTTGGGCTTTATTAATGTTGGTTTTACATTTATTTCAATATTCTGAATCATAGGTTTTATATTCTCGTAAGCATTAGTTTTGTTATATGTCCAAGAAATATCGTTGGATTGGAAAACACGTATTAATTATCTATAAATAAAGCACAATTTTATTCCAATTTTATTCCAAGTTCATCCTCACTAACAATGCAGTTGACTAGAAGATACAAACATGTCTGCTTACAATCTCTTTCTATTTAGGCTTTATTAATGTTGGTTTTACATTTATTTCAATATTTTGAATCGTAGGTTTTATATTCTCATAAGCATTAGTTTTTCATATGTCCTAGAAATATCTTTAGATGGGAAAACACATATTAATTATCTATAAATAAAACACAATTTTATTTCATTTAAAATGGAGAAAGTGAGAAACAGTAATTTAAAATTTTTTGTTTAGTAAATCAATGTGTTTAACTAGAGAAAGACATATGAGTTAGCATATGAGTCAAAACAAATATATCCCTAGCATCAAATCTTTTATGAAATAATTGCTATATCTGATTATACTTGAGAAGTATATTATTTGAATGGTTAAAATTGAACTTAGATAACATTTGTTTAAACATATTTCTTTTTAATATTTTTGGAATACTGTGTAAATCAATTCTGTCGTGTATTATTATATAACCTTGATAAAAATTTTATCAAATTAAAAAATTGCTGTATGTAGATTGAATGAAATTTCACTGATACTAGAAAATTTATTACAACTAAGTATAGTAAATATCAATCATATAATTTTTCAAATATTGCTGACATAAACAACACATTTGTATCTTTTAATTCAATTTGATTAAACAAAAAGTATTCCCTGTATGGTGTTAAAATATGGAG
>CM063501.1:24994402-25001902 GCA_032207245.1 Pardosa pseudoannulata
CATATTACAATACATTTTAATGTCATTTAAAAATAGTTTTCAAACCAATCAAGATTAAATTAAAATCTTCAATTTTTATTTCTTTACTCCTTAGATTAAATATTAACAAATCCAGTAAAAAATAAATAGACAGGCATATTATCTCAAAAGAAATATATTACTAAGAATTTATATATCCTTACTTTTCTCATCAATCTTACAAATGAGTAGGAATTAAAACAAAAGAAATGTAATCAGCAAACATCAGTATTTGTCCTTTATCTTTCAACATCATAATTTCTTTCCAATTACTGAATAAAAGCAGCAGTAACTCTTTTGATTATATTGAATTTGATTATATATTCTATACAAATTACATACATTTCAATGTCTTTTAAGAGTAGTTTTCAAAACAATCAAGATTAAAGTAAAATTTTCAAATTTAATTTCTATACACAAATTTTTTCACAATAAATACATGTACTATAAAATTAATAATATAATAAAACCCAACTATACTACTACTACCATAAAACTACATACTGCTATAAAACATAACATATAAATTATAACTATAACATAAAATGATAAAACTTAAGTACAATACAATATAACTATAGTATGAAATAACTATAATATAAAACTATAATATGAACTATTACATAACTGTAAAATTAAAAATTTTACATGCATTTATTCCTTGTAGATTTTTTCGTAGTAGTTCTTCTTAAAATTCCCCATTTGGCTTTTCTGGTATAATTTTACATTATGAATTTAACGTAAGTTTCCATCCCATGTAAAAAAATGATAAATGTATAACCTTTTTAAGAATTTTAAGTTTCATTGGAAATTCTTTCTAACCAGGAATAATATTGAATTATTTGTTCAAATTTTAAAGTACTAAATAAGACATAGCTTTATTAATTTACATTTTTTGGGAGGCATTTTATATATATATATATATCTTTGGATTTAAGAGCATGATGTGTATTTAGTATTTAATAAACGAGTTGTTTATCTTCTTTGATGTCTTAACGAATTTGTTAAGAGAATATTGAGAGTGTAGATTCTAAACATATCTTTTCTCTTACTTCTTTTACAAATAATTTTGTTCTATAGAGTATCCTCTAAAAAGTGTATTGGATTGTGCTTCTTTTAGATCAGTAAAATGAGACCACAAAATACATCAATTTGTGGTCCTCTTGCAAACATTCCTCTCAAACATAATTCTTCTCTAAATCAACTAAAAGCCATTTGTTGAAAATTATAATGTGATTATGTCAGCAAAATAGTATTCCTAAAGAATCAGTAAAGTTAAACATGTGCACTTTCATTCCAGCTGCATTATTTGTACTTACTACATTTTACTTTAAAGTATTTGAAACAAAATGTTCACAACAAATGTGGAGTCTTAATGATCTTTTCCCTTTATTTCGCTTACAAGTAACTTTATTCCACAGGAAATCGTTAAAAAGTGTACTGCATCATGTTTCTTTTAGAGTAACAAACTAAAACAACAAAAATCATCATTCCTCTGTAAAATCCCTTACAAAATCGATGTTGAAAATTATAACGTGCTTATCTTATCTTTTCTTTAACTTCATGATTTATGCATTTTAAAGAAATTTGCACTTGTACCTAAACAGTCAGTAAAGCTAAACAGGTGCACGTTGTATAGAACTTCAAAGTATGTGAAATAAAATGTCCGGAACACATATAAATTCTTAATGCCAAACATGATCTTTCGACTTGTTTCTCTTACAAATATTTTTTACCGTAGAAAATAGTCTTAAAATTGTATTCGATTGGGCTTCTTGCAAAGCAATAAAATGAGATAACAAAATGCATTATTCCTCTGTAAAATAAACTTAAAAATCATGTTTAAAATTATAATGTGATTTGCTTATCTACACTTTAATTTAATCACTCATGCATTGTAATGAAATTTGCACCTGCATCTAATGAATCAGTAAAGCTAAACAGGTGTACTTTTATTTACGTTGTATTATACTTCAAAGAATGTGAAATAAAATGTTCGGAACACATATAAAGTCTTGATGCTAAACATGATCTTTCGATTTGTTTCTCTTACAAATATTTTTTTTACCACAGAGAATTGTCTTAAAAGTGTATTGGATTGGGTTACTTTTAAAGCAGTAAATTGAGACTACAAAATGCACCACCCCTATGTAAAATCCACTTAAAAATCGTTGTTGAAAATTATAACGTGATTTGCTTATCTACGCTTTAAATTAATCACTCGTGTATTGTAATGAAATTTGTACCCGCATCTAAAGAATCAGTAAAGATAAACAGGTGCACTTTTATTTCCATTGAATTGAACTTCAAAGTATGTGAAATTAAATGTTCTTAAAAAAAATAATTTCTTTGGCGTGTCTCAATAATTTTAGAGCGACCCTCACATAAAGGACGATTGAGTTTACAGTTCTCTTTATATTAAGGTCAGCCTTTTCGACAGGATTTTGTGAACCTTAGTAGTACAGAATTCTTTGTTTTCTTTGAAGTTCAATGGAGTGACCGACCAAATCATATTACACACTCAACGGCACAGGTTAAATGTGGGCTCACTCATGGTGACTCCACCCATTTCCTCAAGGCTCGGTGTGACGGACGGTCGAAGCACCAAATCAGTTCATGAAGAAATTCATGTTTCATTCAGTAGCTTTGTAATTAATCGACGATATCAATAACTGTATTCACCCGGTAATGAAAGCAACTCTTTCGAAACCAAAAAATTAGACTTTAAAATTTTATTTAAGGTTGTGCGAGCAGTATAGAACACATTCTTTTAGGTGGAACAAGGATGCTTGGGACGCGACATCGAATGCCTGATACCACCTGTTATTTGAACCCAGAAGTAACCTTCAGGAGACGATGTCCTTGTGTGGCATTGCACCATGTAAAAATCTTATGAATCGAAAGTGGTACAAAGTCACCGATGTGTTAATGATTTCCTTGCGTGAATATTATTGACAGAACGTGATTGAATTTTGCAAGTTCATGTCGTAAATAGATGGAATTAGATGCTTCTATAACCTCAGCACATATATTTACTCTGAGAAATTTTGAGTAAAGAAACTAAAATTAAAAATTCAATTAATTCTTGATTGCTTACTTTGACTTTAATTAGCTTATAAAAAATCAGTTAAAATTTCGAAAAAAAATAAATAAAAAATATTAGAACTTTGTAACTTGATTCTCAAAAATGGGTGATGGACTTTATACAGTGTTTTGTAAATTATTAATTTTTGAGTTGTTAAGCATGTATTGAATTACTGATGATATATATTGAAAAAAACTAATAAAATAAATTCCACAATTGTTTAAAATTGTAATTTTTACAAAAATCAAACATTTAAAAAAATATTTCTTATGATTAAAACTTTATCTTGAAAATTTTTTTCATACTTTGACTTCAGTTAACTTTAAAAATATTAATTCAGATTCAGAAATGTTAGAATTTTTTGTGAGAATTCCGAGTACAAATCAAAAGTATGGAAAAATTTACTTATGATTAGTATTTGGATCAAATTGGTATTAGTATTTGGATCTAATTTAAATTTACACTCCGGTAGTGCAAATTCATTAAGTCTCTCTTCACTTTTTTATGCCACCAAGACCTAAATAAGTCTTTTATTTTAATTAAATTTTATTATAACTTGAACGAAACTAAACTTTGAAATTAAGAGTAGTTCTAAATTTCCAGTTAATAAATAACTATAAGTTAATCCTTATTTAATAATCCTAATTAAGATATAACTCTGTACTTTTAATTCATCTTTCGCCATAGGTTTAGCATTCATGATGTCATTTGCTACACGTTTTAAATATTTCAAATCTATTTCTTGTTTGAAACTTTTTAAATTAGGATTTTATACTTCTGTAACGAAAATTATTTTTACCTCTTTAGACTTTTTTATGCCACCGAGACTATAAATATATAAATAGTCTTTTATTTTAATGAATCTGTTTTAGCTTGAACTAAACTCTGAAATTAAGAGTAATCCTAAAGTCAAAGTTTAGGAATAACTATGAATAACTCCTAATTGTAAACCGTATTTTTTTAAATACACCAAAATGTATCGTAGTTTGTAGTGAATACTTTAACAAATGCATTATAACCAAAAGAACTACTATCGCTACTATCGAGAAATTGGGAATAAATTATGTTCGATAATAGTCAACTACTTATGCTTGCAGATTACATTTTTATTGTTTGTTCACACAAAATTGTATTATTGGCTACAAAAGTATGAACGTGTGTAAGGGTATACAATAATTATAAATAAGTCTCATTTGAGGAAATATATCTGTCTATTTATTTTTATTGTATTTGTTAATTGTTAATATATCACGATAAATATCAGATAAAAGATAAAACATAGACACAGTAAGAAAACGAAATACTTGTTAATTCTTTTACTGTGACTTTTCTCTAGTTTTCAATTTATATGTTTTTAATATGACCAGAATACAAAATTACTCATGACACCTCATTTTTAATTTTTAATTTTCAATAATACTACAAAGTGTTAAGAATCAAGCAATAAAACTGCAATGGCTATATAAACATGTATTAAATTTTTTATGCTATAGGATTGTTCATACTTCAAACATTATCAAAAGTTACTCTTTGCTTGTCAGAATAATTATTTTCAAAAATTGTCAAATATAAATTGATGTATTTGAAATTATATTAATGTCACATGCCTACAAAGAAAAATTTTAAAAATATTTTTTCGCAATAAGAGAGGAATTTAATTTTTTTTATCTAAATGATTATTAAATATTTTGCAAACAACACAACTTAACAATTTCTGATAAGAAAATGTTTTAAAATGTTTTTTATACTGAAATAAGAAAAATATTTTAAAACAGATATTGATTCAAGAGTAAACTTAAAACTTATAAATTCTTACATTAAAACATTAAAACTTAAATATTCTTACATTTTTAATTTTTTTAATTTTTTTCAAAATTTAAGATCTATTTGAAGGCAAAGTACTTTTTTCGTATATTTAAAGTAAACATTCATGCAGTAGTCGAAGATAAAAAAAAAACACTTTGTGACTCTAACCAGTAAAGGAGAATAGATATTACACAACGTTTTAGAAAATTATTTACTTTTAATTATGAATTTAGTTATAAATATACACAGAACTACCTGTACAATACATATTGTAGTATAATAAATAAGTTTCATTTTTAATTATGTAATTTATTAAAATTCAAATTTTTTTAAATATCCATTATCGCTTCTGGCAATTAAACTTTTGTCCTCAAAGTTTTTACCTGCTTTGACTTCAAATTATATAAAAGCAATTCAAATTTAGTTAGAATAGTCCTAAAATTTCTGTGGACAAGCATAAAAGAAAATAAGTACTTATGATTACTTATGATTAATATGCTTTTCGTAAAACAGTTTAAATCTAAATGCAAAATATTTTCGCATTTTTTCATTCTTTTTCGCTTTGAGATATAAATAGGTCTGTTATTATACTGACTTTTTTAAAACTTGAATTAAACTAAATTCTGAAATTAAAAGTAATTTTAAATACCCTGTTAAGAGATAATGATAAATAAATACTAATGTAATAATCTGAATTATGATATAACGATGCGCTATTATTAGTGCATCTTTCAAAAGAAGTATTATTACTTCTTTCTTCATAAATTTGGCATTCAGGATGTTATTCGTAACACGTTTAATTATGCATGGCAAATCTGCTTCTTGTTGAAAGCTTTTCAAACTATTATTTTCTACCGACTTTGATGCTGGTATCAAAATATATATTAATAATCCTAATTAAGATACAAGGACATAATGCATCTTTCGCCATAAGTTTGGGAATCATGATGACATTTCCAACACGTTTTAAATAATACAATGTAATTCTTGTTTGAATCTTTTCAAAATGTGATTTTCTACTCAATTTGATGGAGGTATAAAAGAAAAATTTTTAATGATAATTAAATATTATTTTTGGAATTTTTTTTAACAAGGGCAACCTTATTTTCCATACAGTGTTTGATATTAATTATAAGTTTTTATGTTTAACATTTAGAATTAACTTAAGCACATACATATTCATTACTTTACTTTTTATTTTAATTACAATGCAATATAAATTGGAAAAGCATTTTATCATTTATTTTCTTGTTTCTAAATGTATCTCAACATATTAATCACTTCAATAATCTTACTTAAAAGAACTGTCTTCGAAAAAATATATATAACTATTTAAAATGTTGAAAAAACAACTTATTTTGAAGTATCTGTAGATTTAAAAGAAAACACAAAATTTCATAAACCTTAAGAATCAGAATTATGAATCATGTTAAACCAGTTATCTTTCACAATTTATCCCAATTATCTTTCGTTCAATCTCATTATTTAATTTTCAATGCATTCTAGTTAAATTAAAACTAGTATTATTAGAGCTTACTAAAAATTCAGAGATCATCTAATCAAATATGTCTTAACTCAACATAAATTAACTTTGTATTTTTAAGAGTTAATATTCAATTTACGTTTACTTAGATCAAATATGTTTTTAAAAAATTCTACAGTGGCGCCATCTAATAACATTGTATCAAAACATCATTCAATAGGTAATTAAACTTTAATAAAGGAAATGATGCTGCCATCTAGTTATTTATCAGCAAAGTATCGAACTGATTTCCTGGAAATTTCTACTGTAACTAATTCGGTGATGCTGCCATCTATCGGCAATTTGCCTTATGAACAGGGTCATACAATGCACACCAATTTAAATAATTGTCTTATTAAAGAATTGTTTTGATGAAACAAAGATATTCATTGTGAGCTTAGACCTACATAAGGTTTTTAGCCTTCCAGGCTAAGGAATGAGCAAACAATTTGTTTTTTGAATCTTAAAATTGAAGTAGAAATTTAGTTTTACAATTTTTTTTTATATTTCTTGTAGGACTACTAGAATATATTTTAAAGTTGCAAACAAGCATTCTGATATAAGTTCATAAATGAAATTAGCATGTTAACCTGATATGAAGTTGATATATTTTTTTTATATGTGGTATTATCTTTAGTTTCGTTATTATGACTGCTCCACTCTTAGTTTAAAATACACTGGTGTGCAAAGCTTAAGCAACAGGTGGGTTTTTTGCCATAACTCCAAGCCTGGGGACATCTGACTCTTGCTATTGAGGAGCTACTGGAAAGTGAAGATATCACTCGAATGGATTGGCCAGCTTACTAACCCGATTTAAATCTCATCGAACATGTGTGGGGTTCTTTGGGGAGACACATTGCAGAACGCTTACATCCTCCGGAGAACAAGTAAACAGCTCAAGCATATGCTGATTGCGTAATGGGCACTCCTACAGCAAGAAATATTGGATCAGCTGGTTCTGAGTATGCGGAGAGGTGCGAAGCAACCATTATAGCTACTCTTTTCAATATTTTCACATATATGGAAAATTTCACATGTATTTCACATACAGCAAAAAAAATCAAATGAC
>CM063501.1:25006902-25041902 GCA_032207245.1 Pardosa pseudoannulata
TATGTTGGTTCACAATTATGTCTTATGAAATGGAAACAAAATTTTTCAGAGTATTTTAAAATCACTTCATAGGATTCAGGGCCCAAAATATGCGATGATATCTCTAAAAAACTATACAGAAAGTAAAAAAATGAAAATAAGAAAAAAAAGATTTTTAAATAACTAAATATAATAGATTTTTTTGTAAAAGTAAAAATGTAATTCATCAATATTTTAATAAAAAAGATAACGACTGTTTAGTTTTAAAATTTATAAGTTAATTTTTCCGATTAAACAAGACTATTAAGAACATTCCTAATTAAATAAGATTAATAAAAATCATTTTCAGATTAAATAAAGCCAATCATAGTAGTATAAGGCTCAAATTGATATGAAAAAAGAGAAAGAGAACACATAATTTACATTTTACTGCTGAGAAACAATTAAATAGGAATTTCAAGTACTAAATGATATTTGAGAGCTGTCTGTATCGAAGTTCATGAACTTTAATACCACTGTTAGCAGGTGTAACGTACGTTCGTGAATCTTTATCCTGACTGCTTTTATTTTCCAATCCATACCACGCTGATGGAAGACAGTGCTATCTGTTTACAGTATTAACGTGTAAAACAGAAAAAATACTGCACTTTCTAAAGACTAGAAGTTGTTATCTGCTTTCGAATATCATTAGATTTGATGAAAATCCAGTTATTTGTCTGAAAACTATTGTATCATTGGAATGTTCAGGCTTGTTAATAATATTATGAATATGATGTCAGTACACGACTATAAATTGTTGTTAAATGGCTGTTAGAGGTTTTAAATTCAATGCAAAGCTCAAACACTTTCCCCTTATTAGAAAAGTTATTCTGCTACCACTTATAAAATGCTTGAATTTTTCCTTTAGTGGTATTATGGTGCACTCTTTACTATTTCTTGAGGTGGAATCATAAAGTCAAACTAGTTAGATTAAATTTTTTGTAATTAGATGCAAAAAGAGTATAAACATTGAACGGTGAAGTATACCTCGTTCAAGAGACCGATGTGAAACAACGTATAAATGTGTACAATCAAAAATTTCATAACGAATTTTGTTTATTGCAAAAGAAATTCATATTTACGTAATAATAATTTTAAACATATTAGATGTAGCAGTACTAATATTCTATACCATAGAATATTGCAGGCGTCGGTTGATTATCGAGAGAGGTACCAACTTGCTAACAAAACAAAGGTATCAGATAGTCATTTATAAGCATTAATTGCTATAAGAGGCAGAAATCTGAAGAGTCGCAAACTGAAATACAAAAGACCGCAAGCAGCTCATGAACTGCAGTCTGTCTGTTTCTTCACAAACTAATGAATGAAGAGTAAGAATTTATATTGAATGAACAGCAATAATTCAACTTTAAAAATAATAATTTAATTTATCATAATAGCAAGAAAAATCATATCATCATTGCATTTTTGAGAATTAAATATACGATTTATATTGTTGGAGGTAAGAGTTAGATTAAGTTAATCGACTGGTTCGAGTAACTTAGAAAAAAAAAATAAATGGTAACAATTAATGTGTTAATTTTAGAATATTTGCTAATAAAAACATATGAAAGTGAAATTATGTTAAAAATTATGCAAAAAGTTTTTTTACATATATGTGGAAATTCTGGCAAGTTTTTACACTTATTGCTAAGGCTGTGAGACAAAATATATCAATCCAATAATAAATATTTGGAGTCACGTACACAGCTCAGATACAGAATGTAAAGAAGCTATATATAAAATCTGTATTAAAATTTATAAGATATATTCGTCATAGAAACAAGAATTTAATTATTTATTTAAAAAATTCCACATTCTATTTCATAAAATTTATTTTTACAATCAAATTTTTAATTCTTGACACTTACAGTATTGTGGGAATTATCCATTATATCTTTAATGTTATTACAGTAATTTTTTTTTTGTTATCACGTTATTCTTGAGCAATAAAAAGTCAATACATAAATTCTCAGAAAGCGCATTTAAAATGTTTGTTACAGAAAGTTTGTACTAAATGTTTATTCCAGCCACCTAATAATCTTCAGTTTTGTAAGTATGGAATTAAATGAAATCACCAGCAGTCTATTTTTAATATAAAAACTTCAATTTAATGATTTAATTACAAATAAAATTCATTTAAATAATTTTCGGTTTCATAAATGCATTTACGTTTTGTCGATGAAAAACAAAAAAATATCGAATTTTTATATCATATATTGGAACGACAATAAAAAATTATTTTGGAAAGCTTATATTATGGTCAAAGTCCAGTGACATTGGGGCCGAACGATGGCCGATTGGTTAGGGTGCTGGCCTTCGGTACTGGAGTTCGTGGGTTCGATTCCCACATTGGCATGGATATTCGTAGCCGTTCGGAATCGGGTTTAAGCTCTAGGTCCCGGACTCATTAGCCCTCGTGTTGCAAAAAGTAGACCGTAGCACTCCAAACCAAACCAGTGACGTTGGGGTAGCTCTTCGCACTCTGACGACACAGGTCTGAGGTTCGATTCCCTGGCTGGGCACGGTTGCCTCAGTCTTTCATCCCTTCAGTGGGTAGATGAAATGAGGACCAAGCGTGCTTAGGGACTACACACTGGAGTTTCCGCGTAAGATTGACAAACTAACCGGAACATATGCTCTGCACCCCTGGGACATAGGTCACGTAAACGGAGATTGTCACCATAGGCCCTGGTGACAATCTCCCCTAGGGGCTCCCTAGCCCCTAGGGGCTAGGCTCCCCTAGGGGCTGTTGCGCCGAGGGGTTTAGTTTTTTATATTATGGTCACTAAGTCAATACATTTCTAATTTTATTTTACTAAAAACAATGGTTTAAACTTATTTATACACCTTAAAAAACTTTTATGCTGACGTCGTGCTGCTTGTCTGTAAGTATTAACTAAAACAATATAAATGAAGTTATACGCATTATATGTTTTCTGTATAGTAATTTAGCGTCAGAAACAAATCTGAAGCTTCCAAAATTATGGTAGAAAAAGAAAAAAAGGACCATCACAATACGTCATAATAAAGGCTTTATGAATACAATTATTACAAATGCATAGGGATTCTGATAAAATGTCATATAAATGTAAATAACATATAAACCTTGCTTTACTGTATTTCTCTTATGTTATAAATAGAGGTAAGAAAACTACAAAATAGTAAAAGAAATATAATCTTTATTTACAAACAATGAAATATAAATTTCTTACAAAACAACACTTAATATAGTTTATGTTCCTCTCAAATGTTAAACACTTTTCAAGCCCATAATATTTTAAATGCGTTGAGTTCATGAACAACTAAAATCTTATTCTTAATAACATATCTACGATTAGGATATATTTGAAAAGATTTGTGGATTTTAAACTATTTCTAGTTTTGTACTAACAGGATAAATGTAGATGAACTAAAAGTTATTTGTTGTATGAATTCATATTTAAGATTTGAATCAAAAAAGTAAACTTATCTCTCAGAAATTATAATGAAACTTCTCTAAACTCCCAGTTAATTAATATAAAATCCAATACTATTAAAAGTGACAGTTGTTATCAGCAAAATAATTACTAGGCAACAGTTATTGCATATTCTTTTTATACTTATATAAGAAGAAATGCAGATTATTAAATCTTTTTCAGTTGCAATGTCACAACTTTAATATATAATTATATATATAAGCATCGCAAAAGATAAGGCTATATAAAAATTGTAATTTAAAATCACAAATAACAACGTTTATTGGTGTAATTTCTAGGGAATTCGGACTATTCATAAATTGTAAAAAGAACCTAAAGTCATTTTTGCACAAATAAAAAAATAGAAACACAATTCTTTTTAGAGAAGTATTTTTACCACTTATACATATTAGGATGTCTATGTTTATTTAAAAAATAGAGCGTTTTAAAAGTAACTTTATATTGGTTTTATTCTTTCTCTTAAAAGGCAAAGTTTCGAGTTTTTCGTGCAAGATGGATTTCTTTACACTCAATACATAATTTTTCTCACAAAGAAAATCAAATCTCTCTTTTCAGTATACAACATTTAAAATACATCCATAAATTATTTCTATATAAGTGATGCTTAAATTTAAGAAGCATGTATCAAGCATAAATTTTATATAAAGTTTAAAATTAAAAAAATTAAAGATATTAATTAAATTGTTTGATGTATTAGTAGTGATATGCATATAATTCGATCAATACATAAAAGTTAATCAAGCTATCAGGCATTAATTATTTATAAGTTACACTCACAAACAAAAGTATTTTATAAAATCTGAGAAGACATAATTCACATTATCTACGGAAAAAATGATTGAAAACAATTAATTTTCTATATTTTCCGTTTGATTTAAAATAGCGCAAATGTAATGGTAACACAATGAGTAAGCTGTTTGCAGTATAAGGTTAAAAAGGCAAACATTCCGAAAGTTTAATAGCCCTTAGACTCTTTTAGATCATCACGTCTAACAAGGAACTAATAAAACTTGGTGATCTTACCTGAAAAGAATAAAATAGAGCAATAAAAGAGTAAGATTTAAAAAAACCTTAGGAGGACAAACAAAACAAAGAGTAATAAATGATTTAATTATAAAAATCTACTATGATTTTTTTTACATATGATACACAAAAGACAATCTACAATAAAAAATAAATAAACGCCCGTATTTACTGATATAAAGTATTGCAGAGGCTAAAAAGTTCTTCATTCCAGTGAACAGTGCCAAAAAGAACTTTCCAAGCTACTTTTATTCATGAATATTCGGTTTTCGGAGGTATATACTATTAACCTGTAAAAAAAGGACTTATAAACATGGGATATGAGATTTATTATTAAAATAACTATTAGCACTCTAAGATAATCACACTCACATGTATGTACTCATACACCACACACACACACACAGATATATATATGTGTGTGTGTGTATATAGGTATATATATGCATACATAAATATAAATAAACTACACACACACACACACACACACACATATATATATATATATATATATATATATATGATATATATATATATATATATATATATATATATATATATATATATATATATATATATATATATATATATATATATATATATATATATATATATATATATATATATATATATATATATATATATATATATATATATATATATATATATGTGTGTGTGTGTGTGAGGTCTAAAAAGTGGGGTTTAGAAAATTAAGCGAGTTGTGAACAATTTAAAAGGGAACTCTTTCGTAATAACAAAATAAATGAAAAAAAAACCACGCTCGCGTAAGCTTTTAGGATAATCCGGTCAAGCGAAAGCATATTGGAGATATTTGATGAGTATTCAAACCGATAAGAGACAGTTGGCGCATAGACATCGAGCTGTCAGCTGCCTCCACGAATAAATGAAAATGGTGCAAGTGACGTCTTGAAAAGGAAACTATACTTTGAAATAAAGAGATGATTTACCAAGAAAGATTGATTTTTCCATTCGCCTTACCACTGGATACGATATATATATATATATATATATATATATATATATATATATATATATATATATATACATATATGGGTTTTATAAGTTTTATTAATTTGTACTCACAGAAAATCATAAATTTATAAAATATATATACAGAGTAAAAAAAAGATTTTTCATTATCAAAACTGCAATAAGAAGCTTTCTTGATTATTGTGACATAATTTTTAAAAAATTACATTTTTATGGCAATAGCAAAAATAAAAATGTAATAACATTCTGTATAGTTATTTGGTAGAGGCCCATGTGGGTCTGTTTAATTCAAGAATAAACTTCCGTAAAAACAAAAAACGGCTGTCTCACTTATTATTATTGGACAAGCCAAGGGTTAAAGTTCTTTCTAGATTGTCATCATTGTAAAGTTCACCAAGTTTCCTTCTACATTCTTGAATGTTTAGGTTTTACAAAAGAAGATGTTTAAATGACTCGACCTTATTCGTTGACTTTTCGGATGTTTTGGAATCTTGGAGAACGCTAAACCATCTGGGACGAACACCAACACCAAAACAAAACACATACACATACGTGTGCAGTTATATTTTAGCCTAAAACGAACCAACTTAATTATAATTGTAAATTTCTGGCAATTATATTCCTAAAATTATAATATTTTGAGAAAATCTTTTGGTCTCCCTTCTCTCTGTGGTTAACATACATCAAAATGAATTCCTGGTTAGCTCAATAATTCTTATATAAATCATTTACGTAACTTAGTTTCATTTCATTCGCACCATCATGTGACAAACTATTAACACGATACATAATGGGCTTATTTTTCCATGCCTACAAATTCTACTTAATATGTAAGCATGTAGGTGTTTTTTGAGCAAGAATTTTCCGAAAACGAGAAGACCAAATAAAGGTAAATAGATAATTTTCTAACGAAAATTCAATTTTTTATTACTAATTACTGTTAACCCTTTAGTATTCCAGAATAGCCTTATTTATCGAGACTTCTGAATCCTAGAATAAAAGGAAATTTGTTCCCTTCCTAGAGGCGTTAATCTTGATCAACATGTGATGCTCTGATAACGGCGCACAGATGACTCTATGGTAAACACCAAGGGTGGAACGAACTTCCCTAACCTTCATAACAGCTTCGGTAAGAAACCGTTCATTTTTGTTTAACATGAAATATTTTATTGTAATTCTTTTAATTTCGTATTAAACGGATATTTTTTGTTGATCTTTTAAAACGGAAATTCCTTATCAGTATTACGGGCAAACGTTTAAATATTGCATACTGATTTGATTCCTAATTCTAAACCACGGATTACTGCTAACGTGTGTAAACAACCAATAAAAATGGTCAAAAAGAATTGGGTAGTTCCCTCTCAAGAGATGGAATGCATTTGGTTTTCCTACATTACTGGGTGAACAAAAAACCGCGGAAATGGAAAACATCCAAACTTTCGACTACTGATTTGGGAGCCAGAAAATATTTGAAATTTCAGTGTCTAGGTAAAGAGTTAACATGTTAACATTACCAGTCTACAATAATAACACGCACACAAGAACAAGAATTAAAATTATCTAAAGATACTGTACCTCGTGTAAAATGAGATATGAGACTAGTTTTTCCTTCAGCTGTGCTTTTGTACCTCGAAGACGACATCCGCGGGATTTTCGTTATCCGTTCCTGGTTCGTTAGTTTTGATGCTGTTCACCTTGAAGCCTTCCTTGCTAGCCTCATACTCAACTTCTCTGAAAATACCTTCTGCGTCTCTGAACCCATAACTTCCGGTCAAAAAACCGCTGTGATCCATTTTCTCCTTCCTGTACTGCTCTGCACCGTGTTCGTCGTCCTTGATGTCGAATTCGAATTCATAAGGCATTGGTGGTAGATTCTGACAGATAGATTTAAAAAATTATTCATACTAGTCCCACGAAATTTTAATCAAAATAAAGAAAGAAGTAAAAGTTTGTAATACAGGTCTATGCGAGTATATATTGATTCTATTCTTCCTTAGTCCGAGAGGCATTTATCGATTTTTTGCTCATTTTCCTTACGGGACACCAACCCATCACCCCTAGGAATTATATCAGGGATACTCTTTCTAACCGATTTTAAACTAGCATATAGCCCATCATATGACGGGATCAGTAAAATTTTTAATATTCCAGAACTGTTAAGTACCCAATGAGGCAGGTAATAAAATGGTTTGTTTTTTGGCTGAGAATTATCTGGTTCACTCTCAATAGTTTATTTATCGTCATACTCCTCTAGAGTCTCCCGATCCTGTAATGCAGTTTAGAATCACATGGAATTCATTGAGTCAAACCATGTGGTTATGTATAACAAACAAACTTCTTAATTTCCAAATATATATAAATTAAAAGTTAGATATTTAGTAGTCCTCGAATTATATGAAAAGAATTTATTGTTAATACCGATGATAAAATTTTCATTACAACAAAAAATAATCGATGATTGAATTTAAAATTATCACTTATATACTTAATCTATTATTTAAGTCAAATATAAAAGAAAATTATTTGCTTAATATGTAAGTTCAGCGATAAAACGTATGAAAATAATGCACGCGATATTTAAATAATTTAAAACAAGAAATGATTATATGAGATGGTTAAAGGAATGACGTCATAATGCTAGAAAAAAAATGTTATTTTTACCTATTTATTACGTGAATAAATTGATAAATTTAATCGCCTGCCCTTAGCCGAGGAATCCATTCCAGGTACAACCGCTTCAAAAATTTGCCGACAGACACCTTAGGCTATTATTATATAGGGGATACCATGCTTCTTATTAAGAACAGTTAGAAGTCATTCCTGCATTTTACTCAGCACTTATTACCTTTATATAGAGAACTCATTTTTTTCTACTATTGCTCGAGCTGTCTTCTTTTATTCCAGTAATATTCCGGTTTTCAGGGAAACATACATATTTGAAATGAATAATAGTCAGAATATATGTTAGAAGTTTCATTGAAATAACTTTATTGAAAAATAACTTTTTGAAACTAAATGGAAATGTGTTTTTTAGCCTACTGTTATCGGTGGCAAATCAACAAGATATGCGAGCACCAACGTTCTAAAAGTAGACAAGATTACAAAGGGGTTAAGAAAAAAAAAACATTTTTAAGAAGTACCGTACTTAAACTTGTATAGTGGACTTGTGAGTATAACCCTTTATCTACTGGCGGTACTTAAAAGTACCAATCACTTTAATCCGTTATTTACTAACGGTACTTTTAAGTACTTTTTAATTAATTAGTTCTAACAAATTAAATTTCACACCGGGGATATTTGTTTTTCTTGTATATTATTTAATTATCAATAAGGTGTTTAAAAATGGCTATTTATGACGAAATTTTCAGGGGTCCATAATGCAGTAGAAAAAGGGATAATGTGCCCTCTTTGTATCCATAAAAAAAATAGGGAAACTTTCTATCTCTACATAAATTTGACATGTAAGGGCTTTTCAGAATGTTAAAATGACCAAAGAATCCAGTAGTTCTAACGTTGATTTAATGTCATTGTCCAGACGACTTCATTTTTAACTCTTAATTGTAGGAGCAAAATAATTCTAACTCTTAATCTTTCAATCCACAATCCAAAAACAATCAGTAGGTTCTCAGCAACATTGTTGAAAATTTGCTAGGAACTGCCAATTAGTGTTAAGTTAAAGAACAGTAGTCATTAATACTGACATTAAAAATAGATGTAAGAGAAGGGATATAGAGAGGAAGCAATATGCATTAGATTTTCGCCAACAATTTTAAAGAAGCATAAAATCCCGTTTAAATTAATGGGTAAAAAACTAATTTTTAAGGTTATCTAGTTAATAATTTTCAATTATAGTTTAATTATAATGTACCCATAAATAATGACAGTTCTGTATTTGAGATGTATTCCGGAGTATGTAATATTTATTATTGTTTCAAGCATTTCTAAATCGAAATTTTAGTCTGTTAACTGTTGAACTGTATCTTCTGTTGTGCAGGTTAATATAAAAAACAAAGTCTTGGGATTTTAATACGAATAGAACTTAAGAACTTTATAATCGTCAAATGTTGTTGGTTTTTTCCTTTTTTTAGCCCAAATAAATACCAGAAACTTATATGTTTTATTAAATTATCCTAAAGTCTCTGGAAAGGTTTCTAGGTGACAAGATTTTCAAGGTACATTTAAAGATACGCAAAAATGTACAAGTCAATTTTCCTCTAAGAAATACATTTAATGTTATCTAATTTCATCTGCAAGCTCGGAGAAGTTGAAGATTGTTATTTTTAGGAAGAGATTTGTTGCATTTAAATAAATTTTCGTGTTAAAATACAGAGCTATTCAAAGAGAATCGTTTGATTTCAAAATTCAGCATTTTCATTAAATAGAGCATATAAAATTATAAATAATACTTGAATGCAAAGGAAAAATGTGGAAGTTTGATATAATTTTTTATAACGCATATAATGTTAAGACGGTATGTAAATATCTGTTCAACATATTTTCACATAAATTCTTTTTTAATGGTGGTACACAATTAAACACTTTATCTCTTACAAATTCTCAAAGGAAGAAAACACATGGGTCATAATGGGTCATGGGGATTTATGTAGCCAGCTGCATATGGCTACTATCACAAAATATGATTCATTTCAATATTTGTGTACATTATTATCGTAAATTCAAGGAGATCTCTGAAAAATGTTTATTTGATTTATCAAACTTTAGTTTGACTTATCAAATATGATTCGTGGCAGATCTTCTTCGTGCCATACACATAAAATAAGGGTAAGTTTCATAAAAGAATGTTCTTTAAGGTTTTTATTAGAATAATCCTAAAAACTGCATTAAAAGTATTAAACAATAGGATGAAAAATGAAACAAGCAGAATGATAGATTAAATTTATTTTTTGTTTTAATTCGAAATTAGTTTGTTGGATACAATGTATGTATAACAATCATAATAGTAATTTTAAAATGTAAAGAAATACAGAAAAATGTTTCAGTTAAATTTTGATTCTTTGCCTGAGTAAACAAATAAAATTTTAAAAATTTATATTCGTTTACAACTTGATGGAAGTAAATCCGTATAATGTTTAATTTTATAATTTACATAAGCAAGCTATGAGTTTAAATAATATCTTAAGAGCAGATAATAACTTATCGCAAAATATTGAGATTACCTTAAAAATAGGAAAATTTTAAGAATGTTTTCGTGAATAACTGAAACAAGATAAATAAAAATACATTACCTCATCTTTATATGGATCTCCCCCAGAGCCACCACTTAGAACAGATGGTCTTGTAAAACCATATCCAGAGGAACCTCGTGCAATGCTTTGTGGTCCTTCTCCCGCCAAGAAAGCCTCGTACAATAAATCTTGTTGCTCAATCTTTTCTGGAACCTCAGTAACAGTTTTTATTGGGGCATCGTATTGTTTCTTTGTTCGTTTAGAGTCTAACATTTCCTTTTTTGTATCTGAAAGTACAGCAGTTATTGGTAAATATTTTTGTTCTGTTTTAATTTCACCCTTTCCTTTAACCCCACTTGGGTTTGATTTTGTTTTGACAGATGCGGATTTCAATGGCTTTCGAACGGGATATCTTCCTCCTACAATATCACTTTTTGTAGTTGGTGTAGATCCAATCTCACCTATACCTTTATATTCTTCTTGTGAGGGATAAGAGTTTTCGCTTTTAACTTCTTTCACCGTGTCTTCTTCGGCGGAATAAGGCTTTTGCTCAGTATCAATTCTTTTTGTATCTTCTGGTTTAGAATATGGCTTAGATCTACTGACGACTGACTGAGAACTCTCTCCTATTCCAGGATATTCAATACCCCCTATTCCGTTTGAATAATCGACGCCACCAGGAGTGCTCAAGCCTCCAGAAGAACCTGAGTCATAAGTAACTGATGCTCCAGGAGAATAGATATTTTGTCTTGAGTTTGATAAAGATCCTGTTACAGAGGCCGGATATCTAGAAGTTGCTGGTTGATGATTTTGAGATTGGTAATAGACAGTAGAACCTATATTAGGTTTTATATTGCCAACTGGGGATTTAATCGATGCCTGGTAGGGATTTTCGTTTCGTCTAATTGATTGTTGAGGATATTCACGGCTTACTTTAACAAATTTTTCATTATTATATATGTCCGGAGTACCAGAATATCTCTGGGCAGACACAGATTCATGATAATTTGGTGCTGATGATGCATGTGGGCCTCTCTGAACACCGGAATAAAAAGGTGTTCTGCTGCCTCTATTATACGAATTTTGCTGGTGTGAATATCTATTAACTCCAGATAGGGGTAGTTTTTGTCCACTATTTCCAAAATGACCTTGTGGTCTGTACCTGGTTGGCCTCTGATAAATAGGGCCAATATGAACTGGGTTTAAAGGTTCACTAGGTGTAAAACGGGGATAATTAACATTTGTTCCGAAATTGGGTTTTCCACTACCAAAATAACTTTCTGTCTGCTGTCTCGGTATGTTCCTCCTACTTCCAATATTATTATTATGATTTGAGTAGCCAGATCTTAAATTATGACCAAAAGATGGATAACCTAAATTATTATCTCTAGTTTTGTAATTTTGGATATTACGGGAAACCGGATGAGCTGCGTTGAAGTAACCTGTTGAAAGTCCACCAGTTGCTGTAGGATATTTTCTGTTGTTAGTGTCACTTAATTTTGCTTGATTTTCGAAATGTGGTGTTTGATATAGAGGTGCAGAGTTATCTTTACTGTAATCGTTCAATACACTGCTCTTGATATCAGAATCACTTTTGGATTCATAAAAAACGCCTGTAACTGCTTTAGAGGAGACTTTGATGTTACTTTTAACTTCTTTATAGTTTCCACTTTCTACAGATTTTTGTTCTAATTTTGGTACTGAACTGTCTGTATTTGATTTAGGATATTTCGGGGCATCAATACTGCCTATTCCTGGATATTCGGATCCACTTCCTCCGAGATTTTTATATTCGGACTGGGCATCATCATTCTTAAAAGAAACATCAACTGATTTCTGCCTTGGTTCTCCACCAGAATTTTTATTTTTTGAATCAGTATACTGTAACGTATTAGCATTGTAGTCTGTCTTAGAACTGCTTTCTATTGGTTTTTGTTCTAAAGTGACATCCGAATTATCTTGGTAATTTATCGAACCAGAGTTCTTTTTACTGTTAACCTGCTGATTGTTATCTTTTAAAGGTACATTGACAGATTTTTGCTCTAAATTTAGAGACAAATCAGTTTTGATGCTATCTGAATATGTTGGAGTATCGTCACTTTTGTATTCTGTATTACTATTACCATCATTATTGTAAATATTTGACTGTTCTGTTACCGACTTAATTCCCACTTCCACAGTTTTTTGTTGTACATTAAAATTATAATTATTTTGCCCGTTTGTTTGAGCATTAATGTCTTTTGAATAAGTCGTATCGTTTCCTAGATTGCTAAATGCAATAGAGTCCCCTAAAACGGTTTTTATACTTTCATCATCATCTCGCAATCTAATCAATATACCATCGTGATCATTTAAACTTCCCTGAAAGTTATTGGCGATCAATATCGGAGTGTTATGATCTAGTCTTATCCCAACGTTTGAATTCAAATCTTGTTGATATTGGATTCCATCTGTTATTCCAAGTTGCCTATATATGTGACCTACTGATCCAAAATTATTAGGAATTTCTGCGTATCCCTCAATATTGCCTCCATGAATTTTGATGTATTCAGACTGTTCCAAAGGACTTTCACTCAGTAAGACTGGATAAACTTTTTCATTATTTTGTAGTCCATAACTTGGTGAGTTGTAGTTATTGTTTAATCTTATGTTCTTATCATTGGAGGATTGTTGATTAGATTTCTGATCTTGGTTGTTTTTGTTTTCTTCAATGTTAACTTGTTCAACTTTTGTGTATGTTTGAACATTATCTCTGTTTCCCGATTTAGGTTCCGCATTTTGATTCAAACCCACATTAATAAATTTCTGCTGAATGAAGTCCTGTATATTTGATTGGATGTTTGAAATATATTGAGAATTTTGGTTCACTTTTTGTGATATATCTGCTTGACCATAGTTACCAGAATAATCATTTCTAATATTAAAACCCTGGAATAAATTTCCCTCCTGTGGAAGTTTTGCTTCTGCTTGATAATTTGTTTTCGTATCTTCATTATTTGACTGAGGCTGATTGTAGTTATTACCCACATCTTTAACTTCGATCTGCTGCTGGGTGACTTTTTGGTTTTCATTGGATTGTTTATTTTGATTGTTGTGATGAAAAATATTATTTCTAAAACTTCTTCCTCGTAATTCTGGTATTCTAAACCCCGAAGACTCTCCAATTATTCTAGGTAAAGAACTTATTGATTCTGGAATATATTGAAATCCCTGATCCTGAATATGAGGAAAAAGGATACCAGGACTGTGCTCCCCGTAGTCATCATCCAAATGAGTTTGATATAAAGGTCCATGAAATGATCCTAATTTGGTATCCCCAAGGATTCTAAAGCCAGAATTGTCATCTAATATATAAGTCGCAGATGCTATGGACCACACTACACTCACTAAGACTGCCAGCAAAATTATCTGAAATAAATTATTTTTTAGTATAATGACATATTAATTTCATTTATATTTAGCTTTTATGATTTATATCAGTTAATGGTTAACACAGTTCATATAAATAGCCATTTATTAGGTTTCTATTTGTATATGTTTAATAACTAAAGTTTTTAAAGGGAATAACACATAAAAAATTGACAAGTTAAAATCTAGAGTAGGGATAAAGTGAAATAAAGGGATAATTTCTCATAAAGTGTTTTGCGGAATCTTAAGACTCCACTTCAGGGGTTTTTCAAAAGAGATTTTTAAGCACGAAATTTTAAAGAAAATTCATAAATTCCTTCTGTAATTTACACTAATCCCTTACATAAGATTAAAAATAGTAACTAATACGCCAAAAGAGCTATATTAGGATACATAATCAATCATTCAAACCACACTTGACAGTACATCACAAAAAAGGTTGAAACAATCAATGAAATGTATCATTTTACTTGTATCATCTGATTAAAAAAATTCTTGCTTTAACGTCACCTTTTGTAAGTTCTATCTTAATTTTATACTGCTTTATATCGTTTAGTTTTAATGCTTATATTTAAACAGTGATAAATAATAAGCCCTTAGTTTCTCCTTAAGTTATATTTATTCAAGGGTTCCGTTGCTATGTATATAGTAAGAAAAAGGTATCGGGAGATTAAAAGTTTGAGAACTACTGCTCTAGTACTATCAGAAACTAGTACTATAAAACTATCAGAATATTTTCATGTTATCAAATGATTTTAAAATAAACTAGAGTGTTTTATGTATTATAACGATAAAATAAGTTCAAAAAGAGGTATTTTGTTTTACTGTCAAAATCTTAGAGCTTTGCGATATTTCATACAATGTCTGCTTCAATGTACTCAATAAATTTTAAATCCCTAGAAAAGGTTTTCTTTTTTGTCTCATTCAGTTCCGTAATAGTTTTCAGAATTTGCTGGCATAACAGAAAAAGCATGTTTGCTTGAATCTTGTTAAGTGATCAATTATTGTTATGTTTCACAAGAAGTTCATTTTATTTAAACATAAATATTTGGTTAATTCTTTTCCTTATCGGTCATTTATGTTCCTCTAACACGGTTTTGAATACAGGTAAAAAAATTAATATTAAACGGCCAATTTTTGAAAACATCCAATTTAAGTAAATTTTAAACTTTGTATATGGGTTTCACATATATTTATGTTCTTATCGTATGAGTAATAATCATTTTTAGTAATTAAAATAATTAAATTTAAACAAACTATACAGTGTGCTCCTACAAGACCGGATGAAATCTACACCCAAATTGTTTGGTATATATAAAATATGACAAAAGAACTGTAATTCTGCGACTCACAGTGTTTGTGAAAAATAAAGACTGTGTATGACGTCATATCTAGTATGCAAAAAAAAACCTTTATTCGAAATATAAATATTGTTACTGAAGTGAGGTCGTGTTTTATGGACACAACGATGCCAGATCTGAACCCTTTAGATTTCTTTTAATGAGACCATGTAAAGGTATTGATTTATCGAGACCCAGTTACTTCAGAGTTAGGCTTAGTTACTCGTTACTACGGTGCGTGTACAGTAGATATTACAAGAGAGAAACCTGAAGTCAAACACTTCACGATGCACGCATACATGCCGCCATATAGTCGGGAAAGATTTCCAACAACTTCCTACTGAAATTATGCAAATACCGATGTTCATGTTTCCAATAAAGTCTTCTTTCTTAAACCGGATATGACGTCGTACCATTTCTTTCGCATTTTCTGGAAAACTATGGGTTGTAGAAGTAGAAATCTTTGGGCATGTTTTATGTATTCCAAACAAAGAAAATCGTTGTGTAGATTTTATCCGGTCTTGATGGGGCAGTCTGTATTTATCTGAAGAGCTTAGATCATTTTGAAAGAATAGGGATATCTGTCAATTTTAAAATATATAGAAAATTGTTTAAGAGGTTACCAAAGCTCAAAACCGTGAGAGATAAAATAATCACAAACGTATAGAATTAACATATTTTCAAAAAGTTTTTTACTAAATTATACCGAAATACTCAGCTATTACGAAGCACATGAGGGCAAATTAAAAATTTAAAAGCTGCCTTTGAAGAAATTAGTTAAATCAGACAAACAAATTTTCGTACTGAATCTGATGATAGAAACTACAACTTACATTTTCACGTTAGATGTGTGTGGGACTTTCATTTAGCATAATCAAAATCTTCTTTCGCGAATGATACCTAACTTATGAAACTCACTCTCGTGAATCAGTAGAGTATTTTTAAAAAATACTATTAACTTAAAAAATTTAATATTGCCACAAATAATAAATACTATTTAAATTATAAGCCAAAATTTTTTTTCAAAAAAAAAAAAAAAAATCTTAATAAGAAGATAAAAATATAAGGATGAAATTCTAAATTTTTCTCTTTTTTCATGCATTAAAACTTTTTCCCTTCCTCTCTCCCTATTTCTCTATTTTCTCTCTGTCATATATATATATATATATATATATATATATAATTATTATTACCCCCAAAGAATATAACAATAACGTGTTGTTTAAGGTTAAACACTTCCATATCAGCCTTAAGAATCATTTGCAGTAGTGCCTCATCTTCAGTGTTTCTTTATTTATTTTACCCTATCTTTACACGAGGCGCGTTCGGTTCTTAAATACTCTTTAATGGACAATAAATAGTTAAGAGTAGTAAATAGAGATATTTCTGCTGCACTGGACAGTTTTTGTAGGTATTGAAGACTAAATAATAGAAATAACAAAATCGTTTCTAATACTCACACACAAAATCATATAAGTGTGTGTTTTTACATATATGTATGTATGCATATGTATATAATTTTCTGTGTGAATAAAAAGAAAATTTGAATAAAATATACAAGAATTTTGATCAAATTTGTGACAATTTTAAAGAAATTTTAAACAATTTAAAAGCGAATTTAGAAATTTTATGAACTAGATTATAATTGTTTTTAAAAATGCTACATAGTTTAAGATTTCTATATTACATAGAAATACATAAAAACAAAATACTGTACCTTGCATATTGAAGACCCAAATTAGTTACAAAAGTTTCTTGTTAAATTATAAACTTATTTTTACAACTACAATATAATAAGTGATTATTATAACATCGTAATAAATTATTCTGTTCCTGCTAAAAGCGGATCATAATGATGTTTCGTTTTAAGGAGGCATATGATCAATAATTTTTATTCAGCTTTCTATTTTTTTTTAAACTAAATAAATATTTAATATAGAAGAGTTTTTTACAATTACTAATTTTTTATTTTAAATGCTTATTTTTTCCAAATTTTTACAACCTGATAAAATTACCGCAAGTTCAATATTACATAGATTACACAATAAAATTATATTTTCTAGAAGATCATAATAAACCTCATAAAGAAAAAAAAACAATTCAATATTAATTTAAAATGTATTTAGTTAATATCAATTAAATTAATTTAATATTTTCAAGAAAATCTGTAAATAACTCATATTTAGTTAAAAAATTTGAAGAGCGAAATGTGAATTTAAATAATAAAAATATATTATGAATTCTTATTGATATTTTGCATGAAATATTATAACAAATCAATAAGTCGCAGTAGTAAAAATTAGGGGAAATAAAAGTATAAATTTCAGTAATAATACAAGATAAATAAAGGAAATTTTTAATGTAATTTATATTTAATGCAGGTTATAATTAATTCATTTTTTTACTCTTTAAGATTTGTTATTAATTTATTAATATGAGTAAATAAAAAGTTAAATATATAGCTCATTATTTACTTAATAAAACTGTATTTTATAGTATATGTTTAAATTTCAAATAAACATTTAGTGAACAAGTATGTACTAGATTTGTAGTTTGGAATTTTATGATATCAGGGATGTGTGAATCCTTTTCATTTAGAAAATATCATTTAAGTAGCATTTGTGTGGTGAAAAGTTGAACTTTGCCCCCAAAATCACTTAAATAAAGAAAGGGAGAAACTTTGCAGTGAATATAACGGTTTATCTCAATGATTGCTACGAATATTGATGTACAAAGTATTAATTTTATTTAGCATTGAATTTAGGTGAAAGACAGCATATGACAAAATCGGACAGAGCATTTAAAATGCTTATTTATATAATAACTATACCTACACACATGCACGTGAGACCCGACGTTATTAATATACATATACGTACATACACATACCCACAAATACACACACACACACACACATATATATATATATATATAATACACACGTCGTGGTGCACAGTTAAGGTGAATGAACAACAGTCTTCTTGATAATAATAAGTTTTATTAACTCATCGTTCTTAAGGAAAGCAACTTGAGCCATTTTCAATGTTCGTGGAGGAGATATGCGTGAAGGTGTTGACCGCTCCATGTCCACGCGCCAATTTCCATCTTATCTGTTTGCAAGCTCCTTAAATAGCTCAAAAATGCTTTCGCCTGACCAAATTATCATGAAAGGTTACGCGAGCGTGGGTCTTTTTCATTTATTTTATTATTATAAAAGAATTCGCTTTTTAAAATCGTTTCTCATCGTACTAATCGTTAACTTACTAAAAAACGTTAAATTTACTAATCGTTAACTTACATAATTTCCAACTACCCCTTTTTTAGACCTGATATATATATATATATATATATATATATATATATATATTATATATATATATATATATATATAATATATATATATATATATATATATATATGTATATATATGTATATATATGTATATATATATATATGTATATATATGTATATATATATATATATATATATATATATATATATATATATATATATATATATATATATATATATATATATATATATATATATATATATATATATATATATATATATATATATATATATATATATATATATATATATATATATATATATATATATATATATATATATATATATATATATATAATTATTTCTGTCATTTTTAGGCACATCTGCGGAAAGAAAATTATGTAATGAAATAGTGAGAGGAAATAATGTTACGAAAGTTTAACTATTAGATTTTTTATTATTACCTTTTTTTAAAAGGACATAGTTGATTAAAAGCTTTCTTTTCTAGAACACAGAAAATAAAAGGTATGGTTATGAACAAAGAGACTTTAACTCTGCCCAGTTATATATATATATATATATATATATATATATATATATATATATATATATATATATATATACATATAAAGTAGAGACAGAGAGAAGTGATGTAACCCACATAATGTACAAACTACTGACAAAATCATTAATTAACAAATCAATATGTATAAATTTTTATATTAAAATATAAAATTTCATTACTGTTATAAACTTTGGGTTTTTTTGTAGAATTTATCTTATAAATTAACAAAAACTTATGCGAGAGGTTTTAAGCACAAAATGTAATATTAAGGAAACAAACGCTACAATGCTCTTTATATTAAAAATAGGTTGTTTAAGAGTATGAATAGTAGAATAATATTTATATTATATATTTATTGTTCTTTAATGGACTGGTTTAATTAGGTTTATACCTAATATTTTGACCAGAGAAAATCTGCATTATAGAGTTCTAAGAGAAAAAAAAATAGGAAATTAATAATTTTAGTAAATTAAAAATTTTTTTGACTTTGAACAAATATAATCAATGTCGAAATAATAAGTAAACCCTTTAATAATAAAAAATGCTAATTGATCCATTTTAATTTAGAAAATTCTGAAAACAATAACAAATATTTAACGACATAGGCTCTTAAGCGATTGATAAATGTTTGATTCGGAAAGATTCTATCTCTATAATAATATTTAAACATTACAGTGTTTTTTTAGATTTGTATATGTTTTACTTTATAAACTAACAGATAATAACATAATGGTGTTAAAATTATAAATACCTGTTATGTTGACAGTTTAAAAATGTTTAAAAACATGCAACAGCTCAGAAATTTGAGAACAGTAAAATAAAAATTTCTAGTCAAAGAATATTTTTATAATATGTATTTGAATCATTTAGAGACACAGTAGAACAAAGAAAAAATTTAGGAAAAACTAAAATATATTGTGGATTCTGTACATACTACCGAAATGAACAAGACTATTTCCAAAACAATGAAATGAGATATTTATAAAATTTTCAACAAGATTGCACAAAAAAAATATTCAGTTGAATCAAGCGTGAATGGCAGGAGCAGTTAATCAAACCATATGGTTTAACAAAATTGGTTAAATTATACCATCCATTATTAATTAAGTGGGAAAATAACTTTCATTAATGATAAAAGTCTTAAACAATATTTTTATACAGCCGGTTAATCATTTCAATTAAATTTTTATTTTTAGACAAATTTTTTTGAATTACCCTTTTTAGTTAAATGAAAATATATCTAAGCAAAAGAAAAATAATAACCTTATAGACAACGTTTAGATAACTTAAAAATAAATAAATTGTACTAAATTAAGTTTATGCTATAAATTCATAACCTTTTGCAATGATGATTATACTTATCCATGAAAATTAGATTACCCCTCTTTTTTTGGTGATTATATTAAAAAAACTATAAATTTTCTTCCTCATTAAAAATGTTGAAAAGGGATATTCAAGAATACTGAGAATTGCCTTAACCAAAATCCACATTGTTCTAGCTTAGATCTATTCTATAATTTTATACCCCATTAGAATGCTGTCTATAATTGTCCATTAAAATTAAAATATCTTCTTTATTTGCTGATAATATTAATGTAATTATAAAATTTTCTTTCTTTAAGAAATTTAGGAAAGGGATATCTAAGTAAAATATACATTATACCCTTAAACATTATGCTCAAAATTCAAAATTTATTAACTTTAATCTATAATATGAATTTGCGACCCACTAAAATATTTATTAAAATTATCTATGAAAATTAAATTAAAAAATCTCTGATATATATATTTGTTATAAAGTAATTATAAATTTATCTTACTTAAAACAAATTAGGAAAGTGATATCTAAATAAAGTATACATTATATTGTTAAATATGATGTCCAAAATTCAAATTGAATTAATTTTAATTTATACAAGGAATTAATGATCTATTAAAATACCTATTAAAGTTATCTAAGAAAATTAAAATAAAAATATCTGATACCTGTATTTCTGATAATATTAATGTAACTATCAATTTGTCTTACTTTAAACAAATTAGGAAAGTGATATCTGAGTAAAACATAGTTATATTCTTAAACATTATGACCAAAATTAAAATTGTATTAATTTCAATCTATACAATGAATTAATGATTTATTGAAATACTGATTAAAATTATCTAGGAAAATTAAAATAAATATATCTGATACCTGTATTTCTGATAATATTAATGTAATTATCAATTTGTCTTATTTAAAACAAATTCGGAAAGTGATATCTGAATAAAATATGCATTATATCCTTAAACATACACCCAAAATTAAAATTTTATTAACTTTAATCTATACTATAAATTCATGACCCATTAAAATACTAATGAAGATTTTCTATGAAAATTAAATTTAAAAATTTCTGACATATGCATTTCTGATAATATTAATGTAATTATCAATTTGTCTTACTTAAAACAAATTAGGAAAGTGATATCTAAGAAAAGTACATATTATATTTTTAAACATTATGTCCAAAATTCAAATTGTATTAATTTAAATATATACAATGAATTAATGATTCATTGTAATTTATCTATTAAAATACTGATTAAAATTATCTAAGAAAATTAAATTAAAAATATCTGATACCTGTATTTCTGATAATATTAATGTATTTATCAATTTGTCTTACTTAAAACAAATTCGGAAAGTGATATCTAATTAAAACAATATGTCCAAAATTCAAATTGTATTAATTTAAATCTATACAATGAATTAATGATTTGTTAAAATACTGATTAAAATTATCTATGAAAAATAATTAAAAATATCTGATATCTGTATTTCTGATAATATTAGTGGAACTATCAAATTAGCCCTCCCTAATAAAATGTTGAAAAGTGATATCCAGACAAAATGAGAATTACCTTAAACATTATATCCGCTTTGTGTAATCCCGAGAGAAGGTATCACAGACGTTGATGGATAATGAGAATAAACTTTTATTTTCAATTGGTTTTCGCTTTTATACGGCTAATAGGAACAAACATAGGTTTGTGACTTGTAATATTCATTTCTTTTTTTATTTATGCCACATTCGCCCCTTGGCAATCGGATGATGTGTATGAGAAATACCTTAGGCAGAGCGATTAGTTTTTTTATACATCTCTTTCGATGCCTTTACCAGTCTGCATATTCAGGGCATTAAGTAAGTTCCTTTTGAAAACGCTTGGGTGTGCACGTTTGGCGATTTTTCTCTTTACTAAGCGATCGAGACTTAACGAAGGTTTTTTTTTTCTAGAAATGGAATCTCTGTAAATGATGTCACAGTGAAAAAGGAACTTTGAATAAAAAAGTATTTGGAAAAAATAAAAACTGTGTAACATTGAAAAGATTATAGGTTAGGTATCAAAAAATTTGTTTTGAAATATAATACTACTCGTTAATCTTCAAAACGAGTTTAAAATCATGTGTCTACATTAGTATCTATATTTAACTTTGAACGAATTACATTACAATACTGTGTAAACTATAGGGGAAATTACATTATTTTTAGAAAGAAAATTATACCACACTTAATATTAGTTAAAATATTTATAAAATGTTGTTAATAAATGCTTTAATAATACTTAACGGTTGCCATTTCAAGAGCTGTGATCTCTGTAAATGATGTCAAAATAAAAAAATAACTCGTAATAACAAAACATTTCAAAAAGTATAGAAAAATGTTTGAAATTGAAATGGTTATGGGTTAGGCCTTAAAAAGTTTGTTTTAAAATAAAGCACTATGTGTTAAGCTTCAAAATGTATATAGATGTTAGAATCATATACGTACATAAATATCTAAATATATCTTACTGTTTAAATTGTTGATAGAGAATAACACTGAAAATTAGACTAATCCGAGAAAGAAATATTTTATTAAGTTTTAACAATACTTAAAATGTTTATAATAATTTTAATAAAAGCAAAACTAATTGATCCTGTGTGGTGTTATAGGAACGTTATTGGAGTTAAACAATTTTAATTCTTGTCTTCTAGCTTAGTTCTTAAGGCACTACTTAAAACCCAGTTTATATTAATTCTAGAAATTTCAAGTATTTCGGAACTTGATAAGATTTTAATCGATTTTTCTTCTTTCCTGGTTAGAAATAAGGAAAAGACCCTCTTTCTAAATCAGGATAAGGGACCCTTATTAGGCTGCATAACAGAAGAGGAAGTACATAAGTTATAGATCTACATAATCATGGATGTAGAAAGGGGAACCTTCTGTGCTAAAAAAGAAACACAGAACAAAAAATCTGCCTAATTTAACTTCTATATCTGCAGACAATAGCTGAGCAAAATGGAGTGGTCCTTCATGCTTTGGGTGGCCCTAACAGAAGAATACACTCCCAACATGCTTTGCTAAGTTCACCTAGGGTGACACCTCACCAGCAATGCGCTTGACTAAAATCAGACGATAATGGGATAATTTAAATTGCCCAAGTCATCTAGACATGATGGAATTCCTTGGATGGGCCACCTTGGTAATGACGGGAAAAAGATTCTTGGCCATCATTAGTGAATCTTTGAATCTGGGAAGGATTCCTGTGATAATAAAAAGGCGATCATTATTACTGTTACGAAAGTGAAAAAAGAGTCAAACTCACCTAATAGCTATAAGCTCATTGCCTTAACTTGTATTATTTGTAAAAATATGAAGAATAATTAGTTTACGTCAGAATCTTTTTTTTTTAAATCTAAATACTTATGATCTTCTATTGGAGGTACAATATGATTTTAGAGAATACAGCAGTACAGACCAGGCCAAGAGATTTAGAGATGCCCACATCTCTGAAGTCAACGCATCGTACAATGATCCCTTTTGACAATGTATGATGACAAAAGCATGTAAAAAACACCACGAATTCTTTGGCATTTAATGAAAGGCTTTGACTTAGATATGGGATTTTTTGAGAGACAGCAAAGTCAAGTTAAAATTCAACAGTACCTTAACGGAGAACTTTAAGTTGTACGAAGGTGTTCTTTAGGGGTCTGTACTGAGACAAACTCTCTATTCTTTATTCTTAGCTCACTTTCAGGGTGTCATCTCGAAGAGATTCGAAGTGTCTTTCTTTGTTGATGATATTCTGTTGTAGGACTCTGACCCTTACACTAAGGAATTAGAGTCGAACATTGATCATACACTCATTGATGAATAAAATTTTTTGGAAAATCATAAATTTTTTTAATTCTCCTAAGTCTACTGATAATTTCTATAAAACTAAGAGGATAGTTTTGTTTGGAACACTGCGGTCTACTTTTTTTTGCAACACGAGGGCTAAAGGGACCGGGACTTCCTGCTTAAAGCCAATTCCGAATGGCTACAAGCATCCATACCACAGTGGGATTCGAAGTCTTGAACTCCGGTACCGAAGATCAGCACCGGCCATAATTCTGCTATAACTAAGAGAAATATTTTCAGTTACCTATCTAGAATCATCATGAATGTCTAGCCTATTTTAGCGGAATAATACCCGCAATATATTAAGTTTTCTATATCAGTTATGGTTCTCAAAATCCTAAAACTCCTGAATCTCTACAGGGATGGAATAAAAAGCAAAAGCTAAAAAGAAATAGTCATTTTAGCTAAACTAAAACTAACGACTTTTATCCAGGAAAATTGATTAGCACAACTTGAATCAATCCATTGACGTCATGGAGGATCTATTTGGAGATATTCACTTCCACACGGATCTTCCTTCAAGTGTCAGTAAGAAATCAGACGTTTCTTTGCTATATCGGCAATTGCATATTGAAATAATAAATAATATCGCTGAAGATGGTATCATGTTTTACACAGATGGAATCAAAGATGAACGAGACTCCTGTGGTAGTGGGATTTATATTAAATCACAAAGTTGCTGATTTAAAAATCCAGATTGCTGTTCTGATTCCCGAAGTAAACTTATTGTAATGGATGTGAGATTCAATTCGATTCCATCCTCTCCTGGTACGTTTACCATCTGGATCTTATCCCACAAGTTCCCTACAGCATCTCTCTATGTGTCACAATGAGGCGGATAATATGGGTGTGGTAAGGACAAACCAACTTAATCATATTTCTTGGTTTAGCGGGTACATCTTCAATAGATATCTTCCAGGTTAACCTTATAAAAGCAAGATTACGGACACTTTGTCGAAAGAAAGCGCTAGTGTGCCATTGGTCACCCCTCACTCGACATGGACTCTGACCTGGAATTATTTTCCATGTCAAAAATGTCTAATAGTGTCCCATGGACCACCCCACCTGTGCATCAGTGGTATCTGGATAGGTGACCTGGTCGCACTGTGACTCTTTGGAGCTGCAGACATAAATAAACATCCATTACTTGGCAGATTAGTGGTCACTGATTAGTAGATACCTCTCTCATTTCATTGATACGATGCTTATTCCGAATTGTACCAAATTTTGCAATAGTGTTCTCCCTCGAGCATTTATTCTCTAGACATAGGACTCTACAGACATGACCTTTATACTTCATCTTTACTAGTTTTGGACTTTATTAAAACTCACAATCTGCTTATCTTGGAGATTATCAACTAAATGATCTGAAATTGAAGGCCGTTTTCAATTAAAACCTGATATCTCGATAAATTATGTCACAATATGAAAAGATACGTAAAATGAGAAAAAATTGAAACTTTTTAACGTTGAAATGATTATGGGTTAGTTATAAATAATACTTTTCAACAAAGTAATTTATATACAGCTTCAAAACTAATTTTAAACACGTTCTTAGAATCATACGTAGACAAATAGAATCTAGTTTACACTGTTTTATAAGGCAAGAGAAAAACAATGAAAGTTATAATCATATTAATATTAAAAACAGTTTAGCATTTTATCTTTAAATAATTAGGAATTTCATTAATGACTGTAAATACTGATAACTACAAATCTAACATTCCTGATTGGAAGCATTAGAAGTTTATAATGCTGTTAATATGAGTATTTAAACACTCCAAGAACTTTTCTGACTCTCCTATGACTTTAAAATTTATTGTAATTTTTACATTAATGATTTTACATTTTTAAAAGCATGATTTGAATATTGTTGAAGTTTAAAATATTAGTATAGCATTTTAAAAATTTAAAAGATTAAAATTCTAAATATATTTATGGCTTTCGAAATATTAAATAAAATCATTTAGGAATATTAATATTTTGACTTGAAATTTTAACTCGTAATGCATATTAAATATATTAGCCTAATGAATATAGTGGTAATAGCAAATTTTTGAATAAATTAACTAAAAAACCTTTTTTTCTGTAAGTCCTTAGTAAATTTAAGAGAATGAAACAAAATGTTTACAAAACTTTCGGGTAATTCCATACCAAATCAACACAAGGTTTCTACCTGACCCCTTCCAATTTTGATTAAATTTGGTACAGTAAGTGACTTCATAGTAATAAAGAAAATACCCAAATTTTATGTTCAAATAAAAATTGGTTTGGGAGTTATAAGGCTTTAAAGTTGCCAGATTTGTCTAAAAAGTACACTATCAGCATACCTTTAAATTACACCTGCTCCTCACCTAATTAAGCTAGAGATATGTGCAAGGTGTTATTTTAAAGCGTTTTTAATGGGCTTTCATATGATATACAACATATGATGACTTGAAAATTTTTTTAAAAATTTAAATTTAAATTAAAATTTAAAATTTAAATTTCTCAAAAAGCCAAGTTTTTAAAATTTTGAAAAAAATCTCAAAAATTGCTCATATTATTGTTAATTAATCCTCAAAGTTTCATGTTGGGATCATAATGGGATCACAAGCTACAAAAGTTTTTTGTTTGATATATTTACTATTGCAATAACGAAAATGAGAACATGCATTCATTACTTTTAATCTAACTCATCTGTATAGGATGGCATTAATGTTTAAACACTACCTTATCGACATATACTCTAGTAAATAGTACATTTAACATTTGTGAAGATTTTAGAATGAAGAAAAATTATTAAAGTGCATTACTTTTGATGGATGGTGCTACTTATTTAGTTGAAACTGGTAGAAAGCTTTATGTGTTTTGAGAATTTCTACTTCAGAAAGAATATACATTGGTCCTGTTGGAGTTAAAGGATCCACCTTACACATAACATCGGAAATTGGAATCCATAGTACATCTGGCTTATATAGATATAAAAAAAGATGATGATGGTCCAGATGAGTGAAGGAATGTCACTTTTACCTCTTCAGAGTTTTTCTCTTCTTTCTCTTAACATAAATGTAAGCCACCAATTGCAATTATAAACAGCAGTAATATAGCCATTTTTATCAGCAAATAGAAGCTTTTATTGTGATGCTATAGTAGTTTGCATCAATAAATCTTGTGAAAAGGAAAATGTCTTCTCAAAGACTTTTGTTTTTGATTCTGTGGGTATAAAAGCATATTTCTGAGTCCCAGGAATTTCAAAAGCATTTTTAAATTGGTCATCTAGAAATATAGCTGTAGAAACATGTTCTTCTTGGGTTGAAAAACAAAATGTATTCTTGTGATGTTTTCCTGTGCCCAGTTAAAAAGTTGTTGTGGTGTAAGTATTTGATTTTTATATGGTCGTTGTAGGCTTGCTCAAGCCGCTAACTCTTGAGTGTACCTCCTACCCCATCACAAGGTCCTTTACCATGAGCTGTTGTCCAAAAATGCCATTCTGCCTCAATGCCAAAATCTTCCTTATGTAAGCATAAATTGGCAAAGTTTTTCTTATTTATATATTGTGCAGATGACCCATCTGAGAAATAAAATATTTTCCTTGCACTTTTTTTTAAAATTCTGTCTTAAAAAAAGTAATAAGCTTCTTTTGAAAACAGTAAACTGCTACTGTATTGGGCTCCAAACAGTCTTAAATTACAATGTATGTAAAGTGGTAAATTTGAAACTTCCCTTTGTAATATACAACAAATGGGTGAGTTGTAGATTGAACATTAGTCCAGTGGCAGCTCTGGGTCTCATCCTGTATAACAAATGAGTAATTTTCAGCAAAATCAAGAACTACAAACTCTGAATCTTTTAAATTTCCTTTTATATTGTTTATAAATGAATTTTGTTGTTTCACCACAAAGTAATGATAAACTAATACAGACATTTTCTCACAAAATAAGTCAATAAATTCTGATGCTGACTTTTGTATTGTTTCTAAAAAGCTCCTATCAACAGAAATCCACTGATTGAAAATGATCTTTTCCACCATATTTTCATCGAATGTTTCACCAAGTATGGTTTTTAATTATGTAGTCCCAGAACATGATGTACACTATCCCATGTGGCAGCTGACTGATGCTGGATTACAAATCATCATAGCAAGGCAGTCCTTGTATGTGTTAATTTTTCCATGTGTTAATGGAAGCTAATTTGGTATTTTATAGCTTGTGATCCCATTATAATCCCAATGTACTATGTCACAATGTATGAAGCCAGATGTACTATGAATTCCAATTTCAGATGTTATGTGTAAGGTGAATCCTTTAACTCTAACAGGACCAATGTATATTCTTTCTGAAGTAGAAATTCTCAAAACACATAAAGCTTTCTATCAGTTTCAACTAAATAAGTTAGCACCATCCATCAAAAGTAATGCACTTTAATGATATTTCTTCATTCTAAAATCTTCACAAATGTTAAATGTACTATTTACTAGAGTATATGTCGATAAGGTAGTGTGTAAACATTAATGCCATCCTATACAGATGAGTTAGATTAAAAGTAATGAATGCATGTTCTCATTTTCGTTATTGCAATAGTAAATATATCAAACAAAAAACTTTTGTAGCTTGTGATCCCATTATGATCCCAACATGAAACTTTGAGGATTAATTAACAATAATATGAGCAATTTTTGAGATTTTTTTCAAAATTTTAAAAACTTGGCTTTTTGAGAAATTTAAATTTTAAATTTTAATTTAAATTTAAATTTTTAAAAAAATTTTCAAGTCATCATGTGTTGTATATCATATGAAAGCCCATTAAAAAAGGTTTAAAATAACACCTTGCACATATCTCTAGCTTAATTAGGTGAGTAGCAAGTGTAATTTAAAGGTATGCCGATAGTGTATTTTTTAGACAAATCTGGCAACTTTAAAGCCTTATAACTCCCAAACCAATTATTATTTGAACATAAGATTTGGGGATTTTCTTTATTACCATGAAGTCGCTTACTGTACCAAATTTAATCAAAATTGGAGGGGTCAGGTAGAATTTGTTCTAAAATTGCGTCGATTTCACATGGAATAACCCTTTCAAGACTTGCAACAATGTCATATCCCGTAAGTATTATTTTACCGCATTACCTTATTTTTTACCACAAGATTCAGTTGTTTAGTTAACTAAAAATAAATTTAGTTTTGTTAATTAAAAGTGAAGTAGCTCAATATTTCATATAATTTTTTCCATGTGTTAATGGAAGCTAATTTGGTATTTTATAGCTTGTGATCCCATTATAATCCCAATGTACTATGTCACAATGTATGATGCCAGATGTACTATGAATTCCAATTTCAGATGTTATGTGTAAGGTGAATCCTTTAACTCTAACAAGACCAATGTATATTCTTTCTGAAGTAGAAATTCTCAAAACACATAAAGCTTTCTATCAGTTTCAACTAAATAAGTAGCACCATCCATCAAAAGTAATGCACTTTAATGATTTTTCTTCATTCTAAAATCTTCACAAATGTTAAATGTACTATTTACTAGAGTATATGTCGATAAGGTAGTGTGTAAACATTAATGCCATCCTATACAGATGAGTTAGATTAAAAGTAATGAATGCATGTTCTCATTTTCGTTATTACAATAGTAAATATATCAAACAAAAAACTTTTGTAGCTTGTGATCCCATTATGATCCCAACATGAAACTTTAAGGATTAATTAACAATAATATGAGCAATTTTTGAGATTTTTTTCAAAATTTTAAAAACTTGGCTTTTTGAGAAATTTAAATTTTAAATTTTAATTTAAATTTAAATTCTAAAAAAATTTCAAGTCATCATGTGTTGTATATCATATGAAAGCCCATTAAAAAAGGTTTAAAATAACACCTTGCACATATCTCTAACTTAATTAGGTGAGTAGCAAGTGTAATTTAAAGGTATGCCGATAGTGTATTTTTTAGACAAATCTGGCAACTTTAAAGCCTTATAACTCCCAAACCAATTATTATTTGAACATAAGATTTGGGGATTTTCTTTATTACCATGAAGTCGCTTACTGTACCAAATTTAATCAAAATTGGAGGGGGTCAGGTAGAATTTGTTCTAAAATTGTGTCGATTTCACATGGAATAACCCTTTCAAGACTTGCAACAATGTCATATCCCGTAAGTATTATTTTACCGCATTACCTTATTTTTTACCACAAGATTCAGTTGTTTAGTTAACTAAAAATAAATTTAGTTTTGTTAATTAAAAGTGAAGTAGCTCAATATTTCATAGATCATGAAGTTTTTCTTGGGTTTGTGCGTAATTCATAAAAGTATATAACATAAAAAAGTACATACAAACTCCTTGGCGCAACATCCCCTAGGGGGCCAGGGCCTACGGTGCCAATCTCCGTTTACATGACCAAGAGCCCTGGGGTGCGAAGCATATGTTCCGTTTAGGTAGTCAATCTTACGTGGAACCCTTAGTGTTTTAGCTCCCAAGCATGCTTGGACCTCAGTTCATCTACCCACTGAAGGGATGAAAGGCTGAGTCAACCATACCCAGCCCGAGGATCGAACCTCGGATCTGTGTCGTGAGAGCTCTACCCCAACGGCACTGAGCTTTATAAAAAAGTACATACCTAGGTAAATACGCTAATTTTCCTTTGAAATCATAATTTGCCATAACACAAATACATTTTATTTGGAAAAAATTGCACATAATCCTCATTATCAAAAAATTCAGAGGTACAATTTCAGCAAAAATTTTGATAATATCCTATTTTATAAATGCCATTTCAAAAATTAAAAGGGCAGTTACAGTATCGTTTAAAATATGAGGCTTTTATAATATTCTCAGGATTATTGTTTACGACAGGTCTAAAATATTTTTTAAGTTTGAAACCAACTATAAAATTAGAGATTTAATCTTCGTCTGTTAGCTGGGCTTGACCTTTTGGGTACACCAGGTTCTGGATTCAAAATCTGCTACTGGCATTAATGTTATTAAAAAAACTTTTGGAATCGGCTTTAACGAAAGTAGTAGGGCCTGGGCATGAGATGTTCTAGCAGTCACCGTTTGGGGCTAGAATCCTGAGGTCTAGATTTGAGTCTGGAAGGTGTAAAAAGTATCTGCACACTCAGCGGTATTGCAGACGGCCAATTGTGAAAATTGATATTTGTGGTTATAAATGACCTCTTACTGGGAGGTTGGTAGGAGGTAGTGAGGTACGGAAGCATCCGCCTCTTGAAGATGATAAAACGTGAGGCATATGTATCTTAAAATTCCTTATCCGCCAAAGCATGTGGCCCGTTCGGTAGTGTCAAGCGTGGTTTTGTTAACTATCGTGCCATAAAAAGTAGACAATATAGCTAAATATATCTATCTATTATAATGTAGTTTTATATTCAGTTATTGTAATAATCATAAAGCTCGTTTACATGATGACTGTAATGAATATTTTAAAGCACTGTTTGTTATGTACGAAAAATCGCCTTTCTAGGTCACAAGTTATAATCGATGCTGAACAGATTGGAGATATTGCATAGAATTTCCTAGTTTTCCTTACTTGTAACGCCATGGTGAACTCAATACTCACAGTGGCTTTTTACAGATTCTACCGTTCTTTTCAAACCAAGAAGAGTGTGTAAATTAAAGTGCCACCCCTTGTGTTGCAGTCAATTTAAAATAAACCAAATAATTTCTAACGCTAGCTTTTCCTGGGGGAAACGATATTTTTCTTAGTTCTTGTCATTGAAAAGAAAATGTTGTTTTGACAGAAACATATGCTTACATATTTAAGTGTAAGAACTGCAGCATCAAACAGATTCTAGCACACATGATGGCAGCGTAATTTCAACTATTTTTTAACGTAGTATTATATTGCAAAAAATATTAATCATTGTTCAAGATTCCGGATAAAACCACGAGTAATCGTTTCATTACTCTTGGAAAAAAATCATATCAAATTCTATTGAAATCTCAAAGAGAATTATAATTATTTAACTTTATTTTTTAAAAAACATCCTCTTCCATTCTAATCCTTCAAAATCTTTTTTCCCAGTCTCTAAATGTCTTAATCAAAGGAGTGTTCTCGACTTAAAACGACTTAAAATTCTTTCCATCCATTTTCCAAAGCTTTCTATCCTATAGATGTAAATTATCTATATATTCAACATGTTTCCCAACTGTCGTCTGCAAATGTTTCCCCTGATCTTACACTTAAATTCGCTGAGTAAGTGGGAAAATTCTTTCTGTCTTCGCTCTTGGGTGCACCTTTGTTCGAGCAGAGTGATTTTTGTGTCTTTCATTTGTCTGTTGTTGACTAGTAAAGATGTCCGTTTTAGAAGCTCTAAAATAAAGTTTTAATTAGACTTGTGCTTTTCTCTTTAATATGGCCCCACTGCATTTTTATTACACTGCTAGCTGATTTGGCTTCTCCTTGCCCAGTAGCCCTAACAAGTAAAAAATTAATATGGGCTACATAATTATTGTGACCGGCAGGTATAATTTTGATGGATTACACACACACACACACACACACACATATATATATATATATTACGTTCTTTTCTTTTTTTTCTCTTTTTATACCTTATTTTCATTTACCATTTTCTTAGTTTTACCGTAAAAATGCTGTGGAGTAAGGTTGGCGTCATTAATGACATATTTTAACTCCAATATGGAGTCAAAATGCTGTTTCTTCACATTTTTTACGAATTAAAAATTGAAATTGGCGTTTCCTTTTTTTAACCTTCTTTTTGGTATTTTGGCGTATAATCGTTTAGTTAAATATGCATATGTGGCCACGTAATTGAAAATACTACCCCGTGCGCAAGCACATGCCGCTGCTTCAGTGTCGGAGAAATAAATTAAATTCTAACATTTCTTTTTCCCTAATGGCATCATGTGAATGGTATTTCATCTTCTGCCATTTTTGTAGCAAAGCTGAGCTATGTCAAAAATTTCAGATTGAAGTGTTGGTGTTCTTATTTCCCTTATATATTCATACTTGGTGTCGGTGTAAATAAATTAATTATGAAAAAGCTGTGCTCGTCATTTCCGTCCACACACACACACACACACACACACACACACACACACACATATATATATATATATATATATATATATATATATGGTTGCATGCTACTTTATTACATATTGTAAGAAGAGCATAGACTTATTTTACCACACTCTGTATATTTAAATAAATCTCCCACAATTAAATTACATTTGGCGAATTTGGCGCAGCCGCTAACATGTTTCCAGTAACCTAAGATGATAACTTCCTGACGACAAAGAAGTTCCAAGTTAGTATATCGACCACACCCTATCTTCCTATAAAAAACCTCAAAGATGCCTCCGGTGAGGGTATGTCCCATAAAGAGAGTCTAGGGAAAAAATTCATCTGCTGGAACAATCAGTGAGGTGTTTTCTTTTTCCGTTTTTCACTTTTGGGCCCAGATGGCAATTACGTCTAATTTATAATACGTGATTTGGATATGTAATTATTTTCTTCATTAAAGCAGAAGTCTAGAGAGTATTTCTGTAATTCACCTTTTAATAGATCAGTGAGATCACAATGGTTTATATTGAAATTGTAAAATTGTTTCGTTGAAAAGCAATATAGTTCATTCAATCACGTGTATTATTGCTTTCAATTATAAGATGAAGTCCGCTATGAAGATCAATATTATTTTCCAACAGAAATACTTAATGAACTTAGTATAATTGTTTGAATGCAGCTGTATGTATTACAAAGCATAAGGAAATAGTGTATCCCCTAGGAAATGTAGATAAAATCTACAGACGATTAAAATTAGATTTTTAATCAAGTGTACTTCAAGAGTCTGTCGAAACCTCAGGCGTAAAAATCTCAGACTTTGAAAATTGATGTACTATTTTTTAGAGATTATGTCTTTTGAAATAAAGCAAACTTTACGTTACGCTCTGGTTGCAAACTCTAATCAAGTGTACATTCAAGAGATTCATTGAATGTACACTTGATTAGAGTTACTTGAATAAAAATCACTTGAATAAAAATAATTTTTAATTTTTTATCAAATGTACTTCAAGAGTCTGGTGATACTTTAGGCGTAAAAATCACAGACTTTGAAAATTGATGTACTATTTTTTAGAGATTATGTGTTTTTAAATAAAGTAAACTTTGTATTAAGTTCTGGTTGCAAGCTCTAATTAAGTGTACATTCAAGAGATTATTAGACTCTCTACCTCCCGTAAACCTTCCAGGGCCTGGAAACAGCTTTGCTAAATGAGTGGGACTAATTACTAGAGAAATTCATAAAATACCTTATTTCAAGTATGAAATCAAGCTTCGAGTCCTGTATATATGTAAGAGGACACTATACCTGTATTGAACTCATTTAATTTTGTTCTAATTTGTAACCGCTATTTCATACCTGCAACGAGTGTTATGTACGGCCATGCGTGTCTAATAAAAATGTTGAGTGGTAATTTGTTTTGTATGGTATCAATGCCTGTATATATCAAT
>CM063501.1:25049402-25064402 GCA_032207245.1 Pardosa pseudoannulata
AATATAAATTATTTGCATTTAACTTCATATACGGAATGATTTAGAGTTTAAAAATTTTTCACATATACAAAGACGCATCAATAAGTAAAGCACATGTAATTTTTCTTTAGTACAAAGTTGTTAGGTATAAGTGTTAAAGGTTACAGCGACATACACTGAAAATCTTGGAGATCTGAATGAATCGACATACAGGTAGAATTCTTCAGTTACAGTTAAAATCATATTTCCGCTTTCATCCGTTTTTAACTTGTGGCGTAAAATTATAAGGATTTGGTGTGGAAGTTTTTCGAACAACCACCATAACAGCCCGGACTTGGTACCACTCTCATTTTCAATGAACCCCATGAAGAGGTTCTTGGTGTTTAGCTGCTTGATTCTGTCGTCGACCTCAAACTGGTTTTTGCAACGACTCTACTCGCAGGTGACAGGGAGTTCGGGCCGAATGAGAAGAGCGCTGCTCTTCGGTACTGGAGTTTGTCGGTTTGAATCCCGCTGCTGGTATGGATGTTCGTAGCCATTCGAAATCGGATTTAGGCGGTAAGACTGGTCTCATTAGCTCTCTTGAGCAAAACAGTGCCGTAGCTCTCCAAACTAAACCAAACTAATCGGGGAATAGGGTCACAAGTTCTGTGGGAGTGGGATTTTGTATGTGGGACACGTACCAGTACGTTTTCAGACGATAGATACTTGAGCGTGGGTCACGTATTAGTACGGGTTAGTGTAACCACATGGTTTGTTTGTGGGTACAAAAATAACGGTCTATACAGGAAAACGAAGCCGAATGTTTTTGTCAACTACATAAATTGTGGAAATATTTAGACAAATAAAAACTAGTTTTTACACAGTCTATGCAGAAACCACAGAAAGGGAAAAATTAACGTATCCTTTCGTTTCTTCCAATGTTGAAGAGAATGATGAATTTTGAATTCTCGAATTAAATAAAATTTCATGTGGGACGAGGATTATATAGATGGGAATGGGATCTGCAATTGCATGAAAATTTAGAAAAACTAAGCAATATAAACTATAAATTTAGCAAATTAATTTTATACTTATAATAATACTTTACTGTGATATAAATTGTATTTGAAAAATTATTATTAGAAACGATAAAGTCGACTAAAAATAAAGTTTTATTTTTGTAATAACTTCTTCATCAAATCTGACACACCAACTTTACAATCTTGAGCTACATAAGGTTTTCAAGACCTAAATTCTAAATGATGATAATGATATATATATATATGAGACATGTATAAATACATAAGACATAAATGCCATATATGAGACATAAATGAGACATGTATATATACATAAGACATAAATGACATATATAAAACATAAATGAGACTTGTATAAGATGTGTTATTTTAAAGTAAAAATTAGTTGAAAAACTGTTTTAAATTATTTTTGTTAATCAAATTGGGAGCCATATATGAGGTTCATGTGATTGAAAAGGTTTAAAAGATATTTTACAACGGGCTACACAAAAGTAATACATCATTCTGATTAAGGAAGCATTACGGAGAACTATACGTCAAAAATATATTCCATAAAATAAAAATTAGTTGAAAAACTGTTTTAAACTATTTCTATTAATCAAATTAGGAGCCATATATGAGGTTCATGTGAGTGAAAAGGTTTAAAAGATATTTTACAACGGGCTACACAAAAGGAATATATCACTCTGATTACGGAAGCATTACGGAGCAGTATACGGAGAAAATATATTCCATTCGATCTTTGTTAAAAATATTAAACTATTTCCTGTTAATGAAATCTTAGGACATTTCGATGGTTTCATGTGATTTTTATATTTTCCAACGGGCAAAAGTAATACATCATTCTGATAAGGAAGCATTACGGAGCACTATACGTCGAAATATATTCCATAAAATAAAAAATTGAAACTGTTTTAAACTATTCGTTGATCAAATTAGGAGTATATGAGGTTCATGTGAGTGAAATGGTTTAAAATTTTACAACGGTCTACACAAAAGAAATATATCACTCTGATTACGGAAGCATTACGGAGCAGTATACGGAGAAAATATATTCTATTCGATCTTTGTTAACACAATATTAAGCCGTTATATAAAATCTTAGCGACATTTCGATGGTTTCCTCATGTCATTTCTCTCTTCCTACGGGGAAACCACAGTTAATGAACGAAATAGAATGTATCTCAAATGAAACAGACAGGCAATCAGTAGGAAATGCCAACTAGATTATCATTGCTGGCGGGGTATGAAGATGATTTATGGACCATTTTTTTGGTAACGACTATACAATTTCACTTTCATTAATTACCTCCCCTAATGAGTAGGACCAAAGGGTTAGGATTAATGAAAGCAATAAATACTTACAAGTTGATGTATTTTTGTCTCAATAAATTTAGCAACAAAGGAAAGTATGAACTCTGTGCACTACTTCCGCCTTCATATTCTCCTATGTACTCTTTGTATGTATACATTATAGGACTATGATGTAAATTTTATCACACACAGTTTTCATGATACGATAGAAAACCTTAAATACGGACATCCAAAATTTCAGAATGCCCCCAAATCTGAGCACTTTCCAACTGATTTTTTTTAATCAATTATAACTTATAACTTATTATTATATTTTTTATATGTTATGAATTAAAATCGGAATTTCTTCTTATTTATTTATTTTTCCACAAAAAGTTATTATTTTTAGGAATTTCGTATGCTATCATTTGCAAATTTTTAAAACTGGGTTGACAGCTCCTTGTACTCTTTTAACGATGAAGACAAATCTTTTATTTGTTTCAAATGTCGAATTCTCCCACAGCAAATCAGTTGTAAAAAAGAAAAAAAAGATGGTTTGTACAAGGAGAAATTTAATCATATGTCTAAAAAGAGATGAATTGGTGGAAAAACTAATGCACTAGTGATTGCAAATCGGAACCCAAAAAGGCGCCATCTTCTTTCATTTCTTAAGGATTACAAAATAATGCATATCTGCATAGTGATACACACGAATCTTGAACATAATTTGCACAAATGTTTGTATACTGTAAGGGCATGGGTGTCTTTACATCAGAAAAAATTTAATCAAAATTGCCCAAAATTCAGTATTGTCAAGGTCCTGATTTGAGGCACTTAACTGTTCTTATAATTTCACAGGCAAACACAATTCGAAAAGTATACTTTTCCTTCAGGTTTTCAAACAAAGAATGTGATATTTATTTAGAGTTTTTGTTTCTATATGTTGTATTGTTTTACACAACTCGTTTAAATTCATTTAGCTTAATTTAGGATTATTTCTTATCACTTTTCTTCATCAAGCCCGTGTGGGTTTTCCGTCCCAAGTTAAAATGTCTGAAACGTTTTAGAACATTAGTGTGTTGGATTCAAATATGCTTTGAAATTTTTTTAGAAATGCACCTTTGAGTATAGACTATAATAGAGGATTCTCCCATGTGTTCCGCCTTTTGCTTTGCTTCTGAAGAAAAAAACCACAGCTAAAAAGCTGACTATAACTAAAGGCTTCCAGAGAGGAACTGACACTTACTAAAGAAAAATAAGCAGTTAAATTTAAGTATTTAATTACAAATATCTATATAAATGGCCGAAAAATCGAATTAATTCCAACTAAATCCAACATTATAAAAAGTAAGAACGACAATGCTGAAAAACTATTGTTTTGAGGTTAAGTTACATTGGAGAGCGTCCTCTTGTGATCGGGCAAATCCTGATGGTTACACTGATTGAGACATTTTCTACAGTTTTTTCTAGTTATTTAACAAAGATTTCTCAAATTATTTAGAGTTTAAGCCTGTGCTGTTTTATGTAAAGTTGTTATTTTAGGCTAATAGAGGATAATATCTCAACGTTTTTCTTCTTGATAGAGCTCATGTAAAGTTTTCTACACAAGTAAAAATGTTTTATAGGTTATAAAATATTAGGGAGCTAGTTTAATATATTTTATGAAATTTTCTTTAGAAATGCTTCTTTCTTAGAATGGACTCTTCTAGAGAATCCTACCCTCTGCACGCGTTCTCCATTTTGCTTTGACTGTACGTTTTTAATTATTATAAAAATTGAAAATTGACTTCGAATTTTTATAATAATTAAAATTTTAATTAAATTTTTATAAGTTAAATTAAAAAGTCTTAAACTGGGGAAGTTAGCTTGATTTTTCTGAATAATACGGCATGCTTGTTTTCATCTTAAGCTACACATATCAAGTAAAATTATATAGTTACAATTTCTGGGGAATTTTTTAATAAATCGTAAACTTTCCTTCCATAAATATATATTCTAAAAGTTCGTTGTTTAACATACTTGTTGCCACTGAAAATAACTGTTATCTCGGAAACTGATAATATATGATAATCAACCAATGTTCTAGAAGTCGATAATACATGAAGATACACCACTGATTATTCGTCAGGAACAGAAATAAGATGCCTTATTCCGAAGACTGAATAGTATAAGAGAGAAAAATATTTTTATGAAAATATTATATTTTCATCTTTCTATTTAGAAACTTTGCAGCATTATAGTTCTGTAGTATTCAGTATTACAATGCAGTAGAAAATATTTAGTTTTATAATTTTTAGGGAAGCCAATGAATGTTTACACTATCCTTATTATTCTGTAGGCAATCTAATACAAGATTAAAAAAGATTCATATTTGGTACTAATGTGATTGACGTGTAATAAGGTAATAATATTCTGTTTTTACAATAGATGAAAATAAAATTTTCATTTTATTGATGCTTGTTTACATTTACACTGTTTCATTTATCTGCAATATTCATTTTGATTCAAGCTAAAATAAATCGCTTTTTTTGCTAATAACTTTTGAACTATCATGAGAAAATGTTTTTAAAATAGATAATCTGTCAATACTAAATTGATTCCATGCCTGACGTGTAATAAGGTAATAATATTCTGTTTTTACAATAGATGAAAATAAAATTTTCATTTTATTGATGCTTGTTTACATTTACACTGTTTCATTTATCTGCAATATTCATTTTGATTCAAGCTAAAATAAATCGCCTTTTTTGCTAATACCTCTTAAACTATCAGGCGAAAATGTTTTTAAAATAGATAATCTGTCAATATTAAATTAATTCCCTGCCTGACGTGTAATGAGGTAATAATATTCTGTTTTTACAATAGATGAAATTTAAAATTTTCATTTTACTGATGCTTATTTATATTTACACTGTTTCATTTATCTACAATATTCATTTTGATTCAAGCTAAAATAAATCGCTTTTTTTGCTAATAACTTTTGAACTATCATGAGAAAATGTTTTTAAAATAGATAATCTGTCAATACTAAATTGATTCCATGCCTGACGTGTAATGAGGTTATAACATTCGGTTTTTACAAAAGATAAAATTTAAAATTTTCATTTTACTGATGCATATTTATATTTACACTGTTTCATTTATCTACAATATTCATTTTGATTCAAGCTAAAATAAATCGCTTTTTTTGCTAATACCTTTTAAACTATCATGAGAAAATGTTTTTAAAATAGATAATCTGTCAATACTAAATTGATTCCATGCCTTAATTTGATAAAAATTAATTAACTGATATTATTTATATTGTAAATCAATGAAACAAATGTTTTGAAATTCTAGATTTATAAGTACATTTGAATTATAATCATAAAGTTATATATTGGATAATTAAGAAGTGATATCCAGCATATGTGATGGCATGTATGTAACTATGTAACATGTTAAATTGTACACGTGAACACTGTTAGAAACGTGCGTCGGTAATATGCTTCTTAAAAGTATGTAATCTTTTCCTGCACTAAAAATTTAAATTTCTGATCACCAAACAGGTATATGGAACGTTACAAAGTATATGAAATACTCTTCCTGCAGCTAAAAGAAAGTGATTAATTTATAATTTTATAAACACTTGAAAAATCATTATAGAAAGCATTAATTGTTCGACGAGAAATTGCTTATTTAAAAGTAATTATAAATTAACCCCGTCGCTATTGAAAGTAAGGCTTCGTAAACCTAGTCACGTTCATCGTGACTGGCATAAAAACTAAGGCTTTCTTATCCATTATAATCATTGTGTTGATGATGGAAGACAGTATAGAAATTGATGATTCATTAAGTGCAGGTTTTAATCCTTTTACTGGAGCAATAATTTTTGCTTTCGAAAATATAAATATGGCTTTTCCAATTCGAATTTTTATTTATGACTGCTTTTTCGAAAGAGGGCATAATCTGATAATTAAATCATAGGTCTATTTTCAGCAGCTTGGAGGAAGTATTATTAGCAAGCGTTGTTAAAAAGGGACTGGGAGGGAATTGACGAATGTATGCCTTTTTTGGTTTGTGCCCTAAATTTTCATTATCTCAAGACAGGAATGAAAAGCGGTACATTTAATTTAAACTTCCATTCATTACCAAGATCTAGAAATTTTTTTTCTTATTGGGTGGCTTTTCTATTGAAGCAGGTGTTATACTTTTCTCATTCACATTTTACAATGAAGGTCTAATTCATAAATGGTCACAGAATTATCTAGAATTAACTTTGTTAAACTATTAACTAATTTAAATTCTCCCATTAGGCAGGGGAGTAATGCTGTAGTAGAGCCCGTATTTTTCTAGTTTGTAGTTCCCACTGATTTGTATTTTTCTAAAATTAAATTATTTTCACTAGAATTAACAAAATAACATATTTTATATACTATTTAATTCATTGTTTGAAGTACTGCAATTGGCAAGACAAGGTTTAGTGAGGTTTGGAGAGATACGGCCAAAATATTGCAGAATGGTAGAGCGCTGCTCTTCGGTACCGGATTTCGCAGATTGGAAACCCGCTGCTGGTATAGATGTTCATAACAGTTCTGAATCGGCTTTAGGAAGTAGTTCAGCTCTCGTGAGAAAAACTTTAGATCGTAGCACTTATAACCAAACCAAACCTTGGAGCGCTTCGGTCTACTTCTTTGCTACATGAGAGTTATTGATACTGGGACCTACCGCTTAAAGCCGATTATGAACTTCCCTGCTAAGTAGAATTTGAACCCACTTTCTCCTATACTGAAGAGTAGCACCTTACCCATTCGGTCATCGTTCGGCTCAGAATTCAAGGCAAATACCCATTTTGTCTGAATCATTTTAACTGATTTAGGGCTTTACATATATGCTGCATAGAAAAAAACAGATTCAAATTGGTTTAATTTAGAACGTTACGGTCTATTATTTTAATAAAAGAAAACCAATAAGACCTTACTTATATTCATTTTCCCTACTCCTGAATAAATTTCGACTAGTTTCGAAGTAACATCTTACGTTAACATCTTACGTATGTATCTATAGATATATGTGCTTATGCTTTCGCTTAAGTCAAAATTTATTAGACATAGAATGTTGAAACTTTGTGTGTAGGACTGAATAGACTAGGGGTTGAAAAAAATAATAAAATAATAATAAAAATTAAATAGAAGTTATTGATTGTACGAACATGTTAACAAATAGAGAAAAGACCTTGTGCTACCAGAAAAGTCCTGAAATTTATTGAGAGAGGAAAAAAAATTATAAAGTATTTGACTCATAGACCCTAAACTTTTTACAGAACATTTGGTATTATAAAATTTTCATTTCCTAAGCTCGTTACAAATTCATTAGTTTTTATTAAAAAATTTGAATAATTTACGAAACAGAATATATTTTCTACAGTATATAAAAATATAAACTTAACAAATGGGTCTTTTTCACTTGTTTGGCTTACTGTAACATACAGTTAAGTGTTCATATATCAAAATATATTTTCCTTTACATAAATCCTAAGATTACCATAGTTACGGTACAATAAATATTTAATATACAATTTGTCATAACGATACCTTTGTTTAAACATTACATTGTCTTTCAATAATTGACATACATTGCCTGACCGAGAGCTTAAAAAATCTGACTTAAACAAATATTATAATCTTGAATAAACAAAAGGGAGAGAAACATTCATACCATTATATATTATTTTTATTATTCTAAGTTTTTATTGCTAATGCTGATGCCTATGTACTAAGCCCGCGAAATTTCATAAATACTCTTTTGATATAAATTAGTGAGGAGTTACATGAAACTGAAGAGTAGTGTCCTGGAATTCCCAAGGCAATTTCCTGGTCTGGTTCAATGCAAAGCCTAGATTTCCCAAGGACCATTTACTATATGTAGCTTGTTGAGAATGAAGACATTCCAACGGAAGTGAAGTGATGATGCCCGAATGTGGTATATATACGACGCTGCTGCTACAGATCGGCAGTTAGCTTGGGCAATGTTGCATATTTATGTAATAAAGTATTTGCAGCTTTCTTTGACTCTGGCGGAATTCTTGAAACACAATTTTTTACACAGCTTACCTATTTAATGTCAGAAGCTCGGAAATCTACCATTACCGGTAGACAAGTTAGTCGTTACTTTATTAGTATGTTTTAATTTTAAATACACATTATTTAAATATAATTACAACTGTCGTCTCCCGAATATTTATCTTGCCTATTTCCACGATGTTCTGCTTTAAAGAGAATTTCAAAAGTGCGATCGAAAATGGTATTTTACAATCACTTTTCATATAAATAGAAAATACTTAGACACAATGTATTCGTATATGTAACGCAAAGAGTCTGGGTGACCATTCAGCCAACCAATATGGAATTTCCTATTCCTATTTTCCTAATTTTTATATGGAATTTACTTGCACTAATTGGCCAGTGATGAACGGTAATTTGCAATTTTAGACATTTTGTTGGTAATCTAGAAATTATCAAAAGAATAATTTTGAAAACATGGCATAAATTAATCATGACAGATAAAATACATTTTTATGTTTTCCCTATCTCCTATTGAGGACCGTAAATAAATTGAGGAAAACGAATATAATTTGGATAACACTGTAAAAACAAGTATCTCAAAAGTGTTGAAAATTTGGAACATGATTAAGAGGCTTCTTGTAATTATCTGTATTCGTTTTAAGAGGATATCACATATGGAAATCGTGGAAAATTTAAGGTTTCAATATAAATAATTGTACATTTCGATTAGTTTTCTGCTTATAATTTGCAGATTCTTTAATACAGAAGAATGATATTTTCAGAAAGCATGACAAATGACATTGTACATAGTACTCTGCAATCAAAATTGAAAAATAATATATTTTATATATACTCGATGCTACGGATATTGATAGGGGTCAAGCCTACTTTACTCTCCTTATATCTCTTTTTCTATAGAAGAGTTTGAAAGGGTAGAGAAAAGTACACAGTAAAGTAAAATAAATAAAGTATGCAGAGTACAGACTTTTTCTATACAGAATATGGTATCTTCTTCTCTATACTTTATATAGCAAAAAAGTTTTTTAATCGACTATCTCATTTCAAACATCCGTAAATAATACTAAAAAAGTAATGTTAAAAAATTCATTATGCAATTTCATTACACGATTACGACACATGGTTTTATTAGAATTTTGTTAATGCAGATGAGTCTAAAAACAACACACACACACACACACACACACACACACACATATATATATATATATATATATATATATATATATATATATATATATATATATATATATATATATATATATATAGTTAAAATTATGAATACACCTGAAATAAGTATATTAACATGCCTAATAGATCCCCAAAATTTTCTCAAAATATAAGCCATGCATGCTTTCGAATGGGAAATCAGAAGTAATAGTTCGTATATCTCTAACCCTTCTAGGATGAACAGGACAAACGTCTAGGATTCTTTACCTTCTAGGATGAACAGTGGAAAAACAGAATGGACCAATCACGTTTCACAGAAATTAATCTGTGGTTTTCTAAATGCAATTTCTTTGGCAATTTGCGACACATGGAGACAAATTAACCCCAAAGAGTGGGATCAAGGTATAAAGCAGATAACACCAGCTTTCGTAACTTTCCGAGAAGATTAAAAAATAAATGGTAATGACGAGATTCACCTATATAATGCTAAACATTAAAATTAATAAAAAGAAAAAAACTGTTGTGTTTTTAAGTTTTCTTTTAGACAGGAGTTTTAAAGTCAAGACATTTGCCTTCTTTGTAGATCATCCTGACATTTACTAGAGCTATTCCTTTTATTTTCTTACTTAAGTGGTGGAATGCTAAGAGATTTGCTTAGATTCCAAATTAATTTCGAGATCTGCTAGCTTTAAAGATGCTCCAGCCTTTGATTATTCCTTGCTAGCTTATATTCTTCTTATAGCCCAGCTTTGATTGATATTTCCTTGTGCTTAAACTCAGCAAAATCCGCAGTATTCAGAACCACCGGATCCTCCTTTAGAAATAAAGCGGATCTCGAGTTAGATTACGGTAAGAATTCAATTTGATTTGTCTCCCCAATTTGAGTGGAATTGGAGACTTTATACAACTTAGGAAATTTCTTTCTCAGAAATATGAGTTTAAGGTAAATAAATCTTTATTGTAAATTATCAGCATTCTCATCAAAATTCGTCCAGCCTGAAATAAAGCATTTTTAATCTAGAAACAAAGTGCAGAATAGGAGTATGTTTGAAAGATCTTCCTTCACCGATTGTTAGATATGGCAACCATTACTGATTCGAACACAGACAGTACAATACATGTACACACACACACATATATATATATAAATATATATATATATATATATATATATATATATATCCATATATATGTATATATGTATATATGCATATATATATATATATATATATATATATATGTATATATATATATATATGTATATATGTATATATATGTATATATATATATATATATATATATATATGTATATATATATATATATATATATATATATATATATATATATATATACATGTATATATATATACATATATATATATATATATATATATATATATATATATATATATATATTATATATATATATATATATATATATATATATATATATATATATATATATATATATATATATATACACGGTCCGTGGTTAAGGCGTGGAAGACACATTTGATTTCATATATAAAAACTTCTTTATTGTAATTCTTCTGTCCGTAACTGTGCCATTTAGATATCCTTTATTACTTCATTCAAAATTTCAAAATAAAATCAATTTTATTGTTTCCAATGAATTTCAAAAATCAAATTTTACGCTATCAAATGTTTGGCATAAATAGACGCTAAGCTATCGATGGTAAGGTAATTACCTTTATCCTTTGTTCTCATAATTTGCTCACGACAAGCGTGGAGTATATTATCAGCCCGAGTTCCCGCTCAGAACTCACTCTTTTGGCGTTGCTTACTAAGCAAAATTCCTATGTCTACTTCCCCGTCGGCTTCTTCACTCTGTATAGTTCCACTCGAGGGTGTGTCTTTCTCCTATTACGTTATCGTTAATGAGTTCTAACTATTTTTAATTATAATTCATTTATATCCTAACCCCCTTTTTTAAATCTGACCTATATATATATGTATATATCAAGCTTATATTTTCCACAGGCTCTTGTCTTGTTTGCTGAAAAAAAAATCGTTAAAGTGCGAAATATAAATTTCCCTTACACTTTAAAAGTACAATTAAGTATACTATGTATCCTACTATAATATTGCAATGCCATGCAATTAGGTATTTGCTTTACGTTTGTACCTTCACATGTGTGTGTGTGTGTGCAAATCTAGACTATATCACATTGAGGGCACTCTACGAATGCCATCGAAAAAGAGGATGCTCTCTTTATTTTTTTCCATTTTTAGATGACTCTCTCCTTTTTTTCCTAATTGTATAGCTATTCTCCCTTTTTATAGCCATTAAATTCTTTTCTAATTATTACTGCATTCAAAATTTCAAAATAAAATCAATTTTATTGCTTCCAATGAATTTCAGAATTCAAATTTTACGCTATCAAATGTTTGGCATAAATAGACGCTAAGCTATCGATGTTAACGTAATTATCTTTATCAACAATGATGTTTATACTTGCTAGAGAGCAATCATCTGCAATGTTTCATCATACGAGTTATACTTTGTCCTGACTCGTTACAATTCATCTTTATCTCTTTCTAATGCTGTAGAGTGTACGTCCTCCAGCCCTGTTTTATTCTAATCTACTGGGTTACCGGCGGCTATAGCGCTTTTCGAGATATTTATCGGGACAGCCTGTGGTTTGTGGTCTGGTCACCCGCCGAGTTTGCTCAAACTCTGAGTGAATGACCCGATACAACCAAACTGGTCCTGACTTACTTTTCTCTATAATTACCGCCATGTGTTTCAACCTTCTTTTTTCCCTTTAGACAGAAGAAAATATAAAGAAATGTACCGGAACAGTTCAAGCAGTTTCCGCTACTTAAAATTATTTTAGGAGGTGTGCATGTATGATGAATTTTGGTTTAATTATAGATCTTATCTCTATGCCTTTCGAAAGTGTTAATGAATACTGTCTATTTTTAGAGGTGTAGTATTTTAAAGTCTTTAAATTTTGGGTTTATTGCATGATTATTAAACTATAGTGGTAGACTTTATTACCGTAATATATAGCAGTGTAAAACTAACTGCATTAATGTGTAAATAGATTTATCTTATCACACATTCTTGAGTAAATGCATTAAAAATATATACTGTTAGACTTTATTACTGTAATATATAGCAATGTAAAACTAACTGCATTAATGTGTAAATAGATTTATCTTATCACACATTCTTGAGTAAAATGCATTAAAAATATATACTGTTAGACTTTATTACTGTAATATATAGCAGTGAAAAACTAACTGCATTAATGTGTAAATAGATTTATCTTATCCCACATTCTTGAGTAAAATGCATTAAAAATCTATACTGTTAGACTTTATTACTGTAATATATAGCAGAGTAAAACTAACTACATTAATATGTAAATAGATTTATCTTATCCCACATTCTTGAGTAAAATGCATTAAAAATCTATACTGTTAGACTTTATTACTGTAATATATAGCAGAGTAAAACTAACTACATTAATGTGTAAATAGATTTATCTTATCCCACATTCTTGAGTAAAATGCATTAAAAATCTATACTGTTAGACTTTATTACTGTAATATATAGCAGTGTAAAACTAACTGCATTAATGTGTAAATAGATTTATTTTATCACACATTCTTGAGTAAAATGAATTAAAAACATATACTGTTTGACTTTATTATTGCAATATATAGCAGTGTAAAACTAACTGCATTGATATGTAATTAGATTTATCTTATCACACATTCTTGAGTAAAATGCATTAAAAATATATACTGTTAGACTTTATTACTGTAATATATAGCAGTGTTAAACTAAATGTATTAATGTATAAATAGATTTATGTTATCTCACGTTCTTGAGTAAAATGCTTTAAAAATCTATACTGTTAGACTTTATTACTGTAATATATAGCAGTGTAAAACTAACTGCATTGATATGTAATTAGATTTATCTTATCACACATTCTTGAGTAAAATGCATTAAAAATATATACTGCTAGACTTTATTACTGTAATATATAGCAATGTAAAACTAACTTCATTAATGTGTAAATAGATTTATCTTATTACACATTCTTCAGTAAAATGCATTAAAAATATATACTGTTTGACTTTATTACTGTAATATATAGCAGTGTAAAACTAACTGCATTAATGTGTAAATAGATTTATCTTATCACACATTCTTGAGTAAAATTCATTAAAAATCTATATTGTTAGATTTTATTACTGTAATATATAGCAGTGTAAAACTAACTACATTAATATGTAAATAGATTTATCTTATCCCACATTCTTGAGTAAAATGCATTAAAAATCTATACTGTTAGACTTTATTACTGTAATATATAGCAGAGTAAAACTAACTACATTAATGTGTAAATAGATTTATCTTATCCCACATTCTTGAGTAAAATGCATTAAAAATCTATACTGTTAGACTTTATTATTGTAATATATAGCAGTGTAAAACTAACTGCATTAATGTGTAAATAGATTTATTTTATCACACATTCTTGAGTAAAATGAATTAAAAACATATACTGTTTGACTTTATTACTGTAATATATAGCAGTGTAAAACTAACTGCATTAATGTGTAAATAGATTTATCTTATCACACATTTTTGAGTAAAATGCATTAAAAATATATACTGTTAGACTTTATTACTGTAATATAAAGCAGCGTAAAACTAACTGCATTAATGTGTAAATAGATTTATCTTATCCCACATTCTTGAGTAAAATGCATTAAAAATATATACTGTTAGACTTTATTACTGTAATATATAGCAGTGTTAAACTAAATGCATTAATGTGTAAATAGATTTATCTTATCACACATTCTTGAGTAAAATGCATTAAAATATATACTGTTAGACTTTATTATTGTAATATATAGCAGGGTAAAACTAACTGCATTAATGTGTAAATAGATTTATCTTATCCCACATTCTTGAGTAAAATGCATTAAAAATCTATATTGTTAGACTTTATTATTGTAATATATAGAGTAGTGTAAAACAACTGCATTAATGTGTAAATAGATTTATCTTATTACACATTCTTCAGTAAAATGCATTAAAAATATATACTGTTTGACTTTATTACTGTAATATATAGCAGTGTAAAACTAACTGCAATAATGTATAAAAGATTTATATATCCCACATTCTTGATTAAAATGATTAAAATTCTATATTGTTAAATTTTATTATTGTAATATAAAGAGTAGTGTAAAAAAAAAAACTTCATTAAATGTGTAAATAGATATATTCTTTCTTAAGTAAAATGCATTAAAAATATATACTGTTAGACTTTATTATTGTAATATATAGCAGTGTAAAACTAACTGCATTAATGTATAAATAGATTTATTTTATCACACATTCTTGAGTAAAATTCATTAAAAATCTATATTGTTAGATTTTATTATTGTAATATATAGAAGTGTAAAACTAACTGCATTAATGT
>CM063501.1:25069402-25074402 GCA_032207245.1 Pardosa pseudoannulata
TAAATGTAAAAATTTGTATCCATACATGAAGAGTAAATAAATTGAAAAGTGAAAGTCGAGAAATATACGAAAAACAAATGTTGTAAACAAGCTAAAGCCTCTACCTTATCTGACTATACTTTGAGATTAGAGATAATTATTAACCGTTGCTTTTCCGAAAAGAAGTCACATCAGAAGTTATTTTTTACAGAATTCTTTAAAAAACCCTTTAATTCCAGCTTAAAAACACCAGGTTTATAAAAATTGCCTCAGGAAAAACTCTAACCCGTATAGGAACAAACGTGAATAAAATGAAGAATGAAATGGACATGATTATCAACTAAACGTACTTTTCATTGAATTTTATAGATAATAATCAGATAAATCTTTGAAATTTTCTTGGATTAGTGTGTAATAAGTAAAGGAAATGAAAGATGTCTTCTGATATATTATTTCGAAACCTGATACGCAAATACACACAAATATATAAATATATATATTAACGGCTGTCGTTTTTAGGCTCATCTGACTTAGAAATATAGACAGACGAAATTTTTTTCCATTACTTTTTTACTATTACCTAAGTTTAAAATGACATGGTTAATTAAAATCTTTTTTATAAAGAGTCCTGATAAAAAAGACAAGCCTTGTTTCTGGCATGGCGACCTCATATCTATATATCTAACTATTACCTATAATCATACGCAAAAACACACACGCACACACATATGTCATCTTATCATCTATCATATCTATATACATATACACAAAATATATATCTATATATATATATATATATATATATATATATATATATATGACAGACTTTGCAGCCACATGAAGACTCAGATATCCAATTAGTTCATTATAATGCCTTTATTCAAGTATATTGCATAGTTTAACAGTTAACCATTAAACATGGCAGCGTATGGCTAGCATCTAGTCTCTAAGAAAGAAGCCCTACTCGGTGAGGGTTTATACAGCAACTCTTTCTCAAGACATTCTCTCTGAATCCTTACGCGTCAAGTGCTTTTATAATGAGTTATTAAAGATTCATGAGCCTGCATTAAAAGAATGAGCTGCATTTTCTTCTCTCAAATCCCTAAATTATTAATTTTACAATTTCAAGCTTGACATATATATATATATATTTATAAGGAAGAAACATGTAAATATGATACATTGAACAATTCCTATATTTTCGAATAAATTATTAATATCTGCCTTTTCTGACTGAAACGAAAACCATCTATATAATATTATGAAATATAAATTATATAATTTTGTCTCAATATTTTGTACTATGTACTTGAGTCTATTTCTATGAAAGAAAAATTCGTCATTAATAAGATTCAAAATTTTGTTTTGATATCACGAAGTAAAAAACAAAAAGTTTTCTAAATTTTTATCAAAATTTATTAACTGGGAAATACTTTTTTGAATAAAACAGGATTTTAAAAAAGGATTTGAATTAAAAAGGACAAACCAGAAATGTTTAATTGTTTAATTCTTTGAAATTTATTAAAACATTTACAAATTTTTATTCTATACTATAAATTCATGACCCATTTATATATATATATATATGTTTATAATACTTTTAAAAAAAAGCAAATGTGTGTTTTAGTTTATTTTTAAATATATTGATTATAAAATAATAGTCATACACTAAAAATAAATAAATTTCTTTTTTTACTTTAGTTTCGGCTTTCTATTACTAGATGGCAGCACCAGAAAGAAAATATATCCGGAATTTGAAATCTGAAATGTAGGAATGTATAATAACGTTTTTAACAGGGATTTCCAACTTGTAAAAGGTTACGAGGGCTGCATTTGAAACCTAATTTTCATAAATCTGTGCAAATAGGCCATTTTTAACTGGGAAACAAATGTTTAGTTATTTTAAAGGTCTAACACAGTTGGAAACCGCTGCCTTATAAAACACATTTCTGGGAATCATGTCATTTTGTGCATTTTAAATGTAAGAATAAGCATGAAACAGGAGGAAATAAAATTAGAAAAATATATCTGTCGCAATATATATTAAGTTTTCTATATTTATCAGTTATTCAATAAAGGTGTATTCAGACAGCCAGGGCATATTTTTAAAATTATATTGATACATTTATTGATATAAATTGTTCACTCCTATATGTGTTCAAAAGACTAGACAGTTATCCTTGTATTTTAACGTTTACGTAACGTTTTTCAAGCATAATAAAAAATAATTATGCTTGTTAAACAAATACAATAGGTTTCAAAAAGAAGGGGCTCAACGATTGTCGAAGGGTATCTAAAATAATACGATAGGCATTTCACTCATTTTCCGGAGACTTTATAGGCTGGGGAGGTTAGATAGATTATCGATATACTTCGATATTAATTTGCAATGACCAGCCATGATAGGTGAGAGCACATGATGGTTATTATGGTTTGGTGTCACAGCCATAGACTTCATGGCTCCACTCCACTGTTACGCCGGCCCCATCTGCTTGAGAATAAAGGGTGAAAATAGCAGGTCTCTTCGTCGGTGACAAGTCGGCCATTGTAATTCGAGGCATGAGTCTGGAACTCTATAGGGGTGTTCGGAATCGGCTTTAAGCAGTAGATCCCGGTCATTTGTAACATGATCCCTCGTGTTACAAAAAGTAGACCGTAGTGCTCCAAACCAAACCAAATCAAAAAGGGTGGGGGATTGAACTTTTAAAACAACACGCCAGTCGGCACAGGAATAACGTCTGGACTAATGAAATTACCTAACAGCAAGTTTGCACAACAAACTGTCATTTAACTCTTTGCGGAACGTCCGTTACATGTGTAGTCGCCGAGCTACAGCCGATGAAGCTTTTAAAATGTAACTCGAAACAAAGTGCTTATAGCTGAGTATCTCTATAATTCTAGCTGAGCAGTTTAACTACTTGACTACGGACTCTAATGAAATACTTAAATATATCTAGAATCTCTCATGACTCATGATATTTGAATGTAGAGATATCTAATTTTTATTCGATTGTTATTTATCTGATTATCATCCGGCAATGACTTCGGTTTACAATCTAGCAGAAAGATGTAAGCCTCTCCCACCCCTCACTTGTTGTTCCGCTTCGTTTACAGAAACTTTTCAAATGATTGGGAATTAAAGAGCAATGTTTGTGTTTTCTTCTAATTGGAAAAAAAAACGACATCCGTGAAGGAATTAACACGACAGTGGTCAAGCGCATCCCCGTTTCTAGTTACCACGGAATATAGAGAATTTAGTCATTAAGAGAGAATTCTTAATTTTTGTTTCGAAATACTCGTCTGTAGAAATTGAGCAAGTGAGAAACTGTATTCATTCATGAATATGACAAAAAAATCAAAGTATAGATCCTTTAAAATGATTTCTGGAATGTTCGAGAAAGTGGAAGAATCGAGACGGATAATATATAAGTAGAAACTTTATGTACTGAGAGAAAAATTTTATTCTTTGCAACGTTGGTGACTGAAACCTTACGGGTTTGGGGTCAATCCTGAATCAACGATTTACGGTGTATTTTAATATAAGCATCAATAAGAAAGACCTTAGGCGAAGCATCTACAAACAAACGGGTGATTTCAACCAGATCAATTGGACACCAATCACTCAACATAAAAGTGGGAGTGAAAACTTTTCCAGTTAACGATCTCCAAAGAGTCAAAAATAAAGTTACCCCACATGTAGTTGAATGGCAAGGATATTGTCTAACTGGTGATCGGTTTGAATGACGTTAGTGCAAGGGGACGAATACATTAAAAAAGTAACGTGCGACCGCCTCGGGGATTATTCTTCGTGGGTTGAAAATGTAAAATAGACAGATCGTACAGGAACGCTTGATACGGAGGACAAAAAGTTGTTGACCTATTAACTGTCCTCTACGTTGTCTGATGATGACAGATTGTACATAAGGTATAGATATATTTTTCTTGCGGTGATTATGCCTTCCTAACATCTTTTTTTTAAATCTTAAATAAATTATTATTATTTTGTTTTAAAAAATCATGTCAGTCTTTTTATTTTATGGGTAGTCAAAGAACATTCCGGGGTTTATCAAGCGAACAACTTAGCTTAACGATTTGCCAAGACAGTTAGGACAAAAAATTGAAAATCACCCAAATAAAATTTACAATGTTATTGAGTCATTTTGGAGACTGGTGATATATTTAAAGCCCTTGTTCTTCGTAGAATAAGCCATTGACTCTGACATTTTCCGGAGCTTTCTACCATGGTTTATATGAAATGTGAAACGCGAGATCACTGAGTGATTTATGCATAGAACCAATTGGTCCTAAGTGTGTTGTAAATCATACTCCCAATATCCTATATATGTAAATTAAAATTGTACTGTCTCTAATATAGGTAACGGAAGAATTTATTTTGTTATTAAACAAATATTGTTAGAGATTTAAGTCCAGTCATCAAGTGAAGGTCATTTCAGTTGATAAACAGCTGCCCAGAAAAATCAGTTTGCTATGCGATATCGGAAATAATAATCTTTCGAACCTTCATGGGTGAAATAGCCGAACGATGGCCAAATGGTTAGGGTGCTAGCCTTCGGTACGATGTTCATGAATTCGAATCTCACTATGGCATGGATGTTCGTAGCCGTTCGGAATCGGTTGTAAAGTGTAGGTACCGGTCTCATTAGCCCTTATATTTTAAAAAAGTAGACCGTAGCACTCCAAACTAAACCAAACCAAATCTATTTAATCTATGCAGGAATACAATCTGATAGTTAGTTACCCCGAATGGAATTGATGTCTTCCTGAGATTGAAAGAGACTTCTCCTTCCTGAGATCGTAAGAAAATAAATGATCAGTTTCTTGTACAATTACTCAACGGAGCTGGTCTAAATTGTTTTAAAATTTCACTTATCACTTATACCATTTATATAATGGTTATGGCTGTTTTCTTTCTTTTCCACAACAAAAAGTGTTGCAAAAAGTAGACCGTAGCACTCCAAGCTAAACCAAACCAAACCATGTGAGAAATAATCATATAAAAA
>CM063501.1:25079402-25129402 GCA_032207245.1 Pardosa pseudoannulata
GATGAAAAAATTTTCTAATTAACACATTGTGTGCAGGTACATTTCGCAGCGGAATTTTACCGGAAGCTGGCGTTTTGAGCGTAAATTTAATTATTGAGTTAAATCTCAACTGATCGAAAATTATTTAATATTTTCTTATTTTATATTGAAATATATATAAACAAATATATAAATATAAATATATAAATAACAACCATAAGATTTTTGTAAACAAAAAATATATTTTTAGTGGATAAATTTATAATAGTATCGAAAATATGAAAAATTAAATAGAAATAGTAGTATATAGTGTTAATTTTTTTGAATTATGTTATATATAAGCATTTTTACATTATAAAAAAATGAAAAGAGCAATAATAAAACTAATAATGTAAAAACTAGTTTTTATTTGCCTAAATTTTTCCTAATCAATATAGTAAACAAGAACATTTCAGCTCCGTTTTCTTGTATATACCGTTATTTTTGTACCCACAAACAAACCATGTTGTTACACTAACCCGTACTAGTACTGACGCTCTCTCAAGTATCAATCGTCAGAAAACGTACGTGTCCCGCATACAATGTATTAAGAGAGGACGTTCGACTCACAAATCAAAGTATCAAGTAAAGAGAACTGTTAAGATGTTATTATTATGAAATATAGAAATTATTTAGAAGCTTAGATCAATCATAGGTTTTATAACATTCTTTGTAAACAAGAAAGTTCATCCACGACTTTCTTAGAGACAATGCTCATACTTTAAACAACATTTAAAACTATTTGTAAAGAAAGTATTATATTAAAAGTAATTCGTAAGTAGAACTTACAAAAAGTAGTATAATTGATTACACTGCACATGTATCTAACATTGTATAAAAAGATTTCTTAAATTTATGTGTTACAACTAAGGGTAGTTAAAGTAAAATATTCATTAATACCTGTATAAAGAGGCTACAATGTTATAAAATTGCTGTAAAAATAGATACAAGAAAAGCATTAAACAGGAATTTATCCTTGAAGAATAAAATAATGCATCTACCTAGGTACATTTTTTATACTGAAGTGTTTAGCAGCACGGATGTTATTGTCAATTGAAAGGGAAATCAAACAAAAGTGCGTTAAAGGAAAATGTATGAGTACTTAATGTCAAAAACAATAACCTTAAATGGTAAATTCTTTCTTTTGAAACTTCAGGGAAAAAGGAATACATTTGCCATTGGAAGAGTTAATAGACCGCTTAGTTTCACTGATAGTATTTAAAGGAATCAACTAAAATGAAATAGATAATCATTTAAAGTAGAAATTTTTAGAATATTTTTTCCGAGAAAAAATGCGTAATTCAGTATAAAGTTGTTATATACTCCTTCAATAATTTACTGATATTACTTATAACATTTGGCGGGTAATTTTGGCTGTGTACAGCATAAATACTGTGAGAGTGCAGCTATGTTTTACATAAGGTTTGCTAAGCTGATTTGCTCACCGCACTCGCATGTTGTGGATTGCATGCCCGAGTATTTTTTCGCGACTCCAGTAAGCGTGTGGTGTGAAAACGATTGCACTTAAGCTTCACCAAGTTTTGGAGAGTTGTGATTGGTCTCCAGCAGGTGATTCAGAACCATCCTTAGAGTTCTGGTTCTTCTGGATAGAGCCGGGAAAGGACGCATTGTCCACAGGACAACGCAACAACGAACGCATCAGCACAGGATAATAGAAAAGTCTAGGGCTCAGAAGGAAGTCAAGGTGTGGACTTTGGCAATTTTTTCTTTTAGGTGTAGCACGTGGAGTTCATTTACTTTTTAATTTTTTTATATATTTTTTAGCTTACTTTCTTGTATTTTGCTCTATATTTGAATATTGTAATGTAGTTCGGTGGCATTTTACTATAATTAAAGACGATATAAAGCAAATTCGGGTTATTAATGGCTTTGAAATAAGAACAACAATGTACTGCACAACAGAAAATACATTTAAGCAAAGAAACTAACTCACATCATCGTATTTGAAATCCTCCTCTTGCGAGCCTGAGTGACTGTCTATATGTTGGTTCTGGTATGTGTCTGCAATTTTATATCCGCCTCCTGACTGGCCATAGAGTGTTGCTCGGTGATAGGGGGATGAGGGATTCTCTTCTGTAATTTTGTTGTTTCCATATCCATGCTGGCGACTAGGCACGTAATCAAGGATATTGTACTTCTTTGCTGATGACTTAGGTGGAGAATAGGGTACAGAGCTTGATGAATCATCATCTTCTTCTCTTTTAAGAGGTCGCCTTGAAATATCTGTCATCATAAAAATTTAATACAAATGGTTAATAAAGGTAACACAGGAATGGATTTACATATTGCATATAGTTGCATAAAAATCTATGCATTTATTTTTTAATGTACAAATAGTATGTAATAAAGTTTCTGAACAAATAAAGAGTAGTAAAGTAGACAGCAGGAGGTAATAGAGTTTGCAAATACAAGCAACTTTACAAACAGAATCTCAGCTTATATCAACTAAGGAAAACGTCACTTTTTACAAAACCCGTTATACTGTTCTGTTCGTCATCAATGATGCAGTGATATTTGATGGCTAAGAAGACCAATATGCATCTTATGTAAGAGTCTGAAAACTATAATGCCGAAGAAGTGATAAAACTTGACTTGGAGCTATTTCTAAACATAGTGCAGCTAAATTGGAGATAATTTCAATGTTGACCAGATAACTTTTGAAGAGGGTTAGTTCTTTGAACAAAGATAGGACATAGGTAGCCCAAATGACACGGAAATATATGAATACGAGCACATTTCTCCAAGATTGGGCAAAAAGTACTGGATGAAAACTATACTAGCCATTGTAGGCCCGTCTCTTGTATTCTCAGATATTCCGATCATTTCTGGATTTTCTCTATTGAGACAGCTAAAAATAATCGTTTACAAGACACATTAAACCATCGGAAGATAATGTCTTTATTGTTACTAATGCCGACTGGATGAACTAATCATGTGAGCCAGAGGTTTTTCATATTAAGAAGAAAAAATTAATTTTTCTTTTAAAGAGCACTACTAGCATGAAAAACGACTTTGCTCAAGTGAGTCCTCTAAAATCACAAGCTGAAACCAAGCTGTAGGCTTCTCCCCCGATTTCTCACGATTGATATGCCACCTTCAGGGTACTTTTTGGGAACTTGGAGGGCATTTCAACCCCAAACATATTTTACGTTACAAATGAATACAACGGTTCTAAGGATGATTCAAACTTCGATTTAGCTACCATCCAGTTACAAGATCTTTGCTGACTGAACTATTGCAAATCAACGGCAGATATTTGTAAAATCTAACTTATCTTCCAATGGATGCACAACACTCCGTCGCTAAAATGTTCTCTATTTTCATCAAGTAGAAACCTCTGGCAACTCTCTGTTTATTTACTCAAATTGTATTGGGAAAGTTTTTTTGGAGCGTTATATCCCCATGACTTAAGCGGGATTTTAAACCACGCTCTCCAGCAGGACATTCGGTCCTGCTATTACACTATGCCAACCGGACACTGTATATATATATATATATATATATATATATATATATATATATATATATATATATATATATATATATATATATATATATATATATATATATATATATGTATATATATATATATGTAATATATATATATATATGTATATATATATATGTATATATATATATGTATATGTATATATATATGTATATATATATATATGTATGTATATATATATATATTATATATATATATATATATATATATATATATATATATATATATATATATATATATATATATATATATATATATATTATATATATATATATATATATATATATATATATATATATATATATATATATATATATACACTACATAAATATCTCATTCTTTAACACTGATTTTTTTCGAGATTGGATATAAATTAAATGTAATTATTCATGTGCAACATATAGTAAATTATATTATTAAATTGATCTTTATAAGAGTTATATAAGTGAACCTTACATTTTTATTACTTTATGGAAACTACACATAAATAACAAAAGTACAAACAAAAATTACACATCAGAATATTTTGTCTTGTGTTTATATGTTTCTAAAATAATATTGGTGACTTGTTTTATACTGAAAAACAATTTTTATTTCAATATAGTTTTCTTTTGCTTTCTTTCTAACTTATTTTTTTATCACCAATCTTGATGAAATAAATATGTGCATTAAGTTACTCTTATCTCGAATCTAACACTAAAATGTCAGTTTCAAAGATGTAATCCTTAACTTTGTATTTTTATAGGAGTTATAAAGAGAACCTTACATTTTTATTACTTTATGGAAACGACACATAAATAACAAAAGTACAAACAAAAATTACACATCAGAACATTTTGTCTTGTGTTTATATATGTCTGTAAAGCAATATTGGTGGCTTGTTTTACACTAAAAACCAATTTTCATTTCAACATAATTTTCTTTTGCTTTCATTCTAAGTTATTGTTTTATCATTGATCTTAAAGAAATAAACATGTGCATTAAATTACTCTTATCTTGAATCTAACACTAAAATGTCAATTTCAAAGATCTAATTCATAACATTGCATTTTTACAGGAGTTACATAAGATAACCTTACATTTTTATTACTTTATGGAAACTACACATAAATAACAAAATTACAAACAACAATTACACATCAGAATATTTTGTCTTGTGTTTATGTATGTCTGTAAAGTAATATTGGTGACTTGTTTTACACTAAAAATCAATTTTCACTTTAACATAATCTTCTTTTGCTTTCATTCTAACTTATTGTTTTATCACCAATCTTAAAGAAATAAATATGTACATTAAATTACTCTTATCTTGAATCTAACACTAAAATGTCAGTTTCAAAGATCTAATCCATAAATGGCAGTTAAAGCAAAAAATATGACCTTTTGTATACCCAAGTGCAACGCTCTAATTGTTATCAGAATCTAAAGACACTTGGAGTGATGTGCAACCTGTGATTACTTCATCACTTTCATTTAATTGTTCTCCACAGCATCTAAAATTACAAAGCAAAGGATGATGAACTCATTTCTGATGATTAGTTTTGAACCTTCTCAAGATATTTTTTCATTTTGACTGATAGTTGAGTGACTCCGCTTGCAGCCTTGTGGAATGATATGGATTTTCGAAGTTTTCAACGAATAATTAGCTACACTAAGCTCCTGCTTTTTAATTCTTAAGTAGAACGTGAATGATCTAGCTTCAACCTTATATGCTTTGAGAGAATTAAAATAGAAACTCTGTATTTAGGATGCTCTAGGATAAAAATAAGGAGCATTCACGATTGTCCCTCATTCACTATCAATAAGAGAAGTAATTTGTTTCCAAGCTAGGGCTTTTAAAATGTTCTTATAACATAAAAAACATGAAATGAATGAGGGAGTTTAGAAACAAGCATTCCTTTAAAAAGTACAGCTATAAATTTTTACAAAATAATATTGATGTCTTTATAGATAAGCAGAATAGAGCTATTCTATAAATAAAAACGTTTATACATTGTAGTTATGATTTTCTTGACTTAAAAATGATCGCTTTATAACACCAAAGTAAAACCCGTTTAAGAAGTTCTTGCTTAAGTTTTCCCTCTTAAGAAGTTTATACTTTCGGTACCAATTTTTTCCCCTATTCATGCAATGTTAAAATAACCCGTTTATAAAATTTCGTTCCAAACTCTTTCCCGCTTAAAACGTTTTCTTTCATTTCTAAGTTTACTTACAGAAAGCGATTACTATTTTTTTCTCCTCTATTTCTGTTTGTAAAGGTCAAAATTTATGGATTAAAACGATTGTTGTCATTTTTATTTAAAATGTGCCTGAAGAAGTTTTTAAAAGCTTAAGACCACTGGACTGTTATCAATTACAAATTACCGATAAAAAACAAAAACAAAAACTATAACCGATTTTTTCTGCAAAACCGATTCCAGTGGTGTTAAAGCAAAATTTCTTAGCTGAATTAAAGATATTCTAAGGTAATTATGTTGTTTTCCTTTATTAGCTGATTTTTCATGTAAGTAAAAAATGTAAATTTTTGAGAAAAACCAAAACTATTGTTTATATATTAAAAAAACTCTCCTCATTATCTATGTGATTATTTTGTTTTAAAAAAAAATAATTTCGTTTAAGAAGTTTTCTCTTTCCATTCCCATAGAAAACTTCTTAAGTGGGTTTTACCGTATATATATATACTAATGTATATATATTTATATACATATATATATATATATATATACATATATAAATATATATATACTTATATACATATATACATACATTATAAATATATACATATATATATATATATATATATAAATATATATATATATATATACACATATACATATATTATAATATATATATATATATTATATATATATATATATATATATATATATATATAATATTATAATATATATATATTTTATTAAAAACTATATTAATATCATATATATATAATATATATATATATTATATATAATTAATATTATTTTCTTATAAATAAAATATATAAAACTATAATATATATATATATTATTAACATAATATATATGTATTAAAGCTAAAATATAATAACTAATAAATATATATATATTTATATTTCCAGAACTTAAGAATAAGTTGTTATGCTACATATATTATAAATTAAATATTTTATATTCGGATATTCATATTAACATATATATTTTTTAAACTAAAGTTTAATTACTTTTTCATATAAAAATTTTCATTGTATTTTTTTGTATAAAATAATATATGTATATTTTAACCTCCGATAGAACAAATAGAAAAACATCTCCAAAAAATACGCTAAAGGTTTACTGTGTCAGTGGCCAAATTCTATGATTTTTCCTTCACCCTTTGTTGACTAGAATAATAAAACCCATCGTTATTGTCCCTTTACTTCCGGTAATATATAGATATATAAATAGATATTATAAATTGTAATTTTTTAATACACATAAAGCTTGTCAAGTCTGGAATATTATCCCATAAAAAATAATGGATTCTAAAAGTACAAATAAAAATATTCTTTGAGAGACTTATTGCTATTTTTTACGAACGTCATCCAAGATATTTAAGTTGTGCAATTAGAGATGCATCTGGTAAACGAAATACTTCGAAATAGAGATTTACAAAGCCATGAAAAGCTATCAGAGTCTTTGTGCCTCAGGGGGTGGGGTTGCATCCCTCAAGAAATGTCAGGGAAAGAGGAGTGCAGTTCCTAAACAATCGACTTGACCCTTGTACCTCAAAAGACCACGGAGGAAAGCACTGGCAAAAATGCACATAACATCCATTTTCGGAGCGTTTTTGGAGGTCGAAAATTGTACGTTTTGCAGTCATCAAAGGTTTGGCGGAATTGTACGTGCGAACCGCTTAGAGGGTTAATATTTTATGCCAACTGCGGAATTTTTTTACGTTGTCTTTTTTTAAAATAAGTTATAATCAACAATTAAGAGTTATAATCATCCAATTTGGAACTTTTTAATTAACTAGTCTATTGTGATTTGTTTACCTATCATAAATAAAATATCAAAAGAGTTATTATTTCGATTATATATATTCATTTTTGTATTATCTTTAATTTCGGATAATAACTTAATCACAACTTTAGTTTATTTGATTTATCCGTACAGCTTTGGCCTTTCATAAGTAGTCATTAGATTTTGCTTGCAAACAGCTTGTTATTAGAAACGATTAATTTCATGTTTGATTGAATGAAACTAAAGCTAGTGAACCAATTTACAAGCACTTACGGCATACTTAGTGTAAGCGTAAGTGACTGTTCTAATTAATCAATCTTCTTGAACGATTTAATTCCTAATCAGACAACGGAGGATATCCCTCGGAAGATCGAAGAATCAAAATAAAATGGTTAGGTAATTTACTGATGTGAAACAGTTTGACACATTATGATTGCTGTAAACATGAAAAATTTTGTAGTAAATGCAAAATAACTGAACCAAATCATAAGGAAAATATTATCATGAAAAAAAAATGGTATCCTTGAAGCCTACTTTTTAAATATTTTTTGGGTGTAAATTTTTTTATGAAAAAGTAGTGTAATATGCACTTACAAAAGAGCAATTAAATGTAAATCAGTGGTGAACTAATAATATTAAGTGTTACTTGAAGTGATGATTTGACCTCGATCCAAATGTTTTAACCTGAGGGTACTACAGAATGATAAAGATTGTAACTGAAGCTGTAATAAGGCATTTAGGAAACCATAGAAAATGTTTGTGCTACATACAGAACCCAATTACCTGGTTCTGAAGCAGACCAGTCATTTCAAGGTTATACTGCCCTGTAATTATTACACTAGGATAGTTTTTTAGTTTGGAAGGTTTATTTCCGTTTCCCCTTATGTTCATTAACTACATCTAAATGAGATCAATAATTTAGAAATCATACCAGGAAATTTCTACATTTTTCACCCTATAAAGGAAATGAAAAAGGTCTGTGTTCTTTCATATTATGTAAGATGTTAGAAATAAGTGTGTAATTTAAGGTGGTACCACCAGCCAATCTGAGTTTTTGAATTTTGAATATATATTTAAAAGGATGCATGATTCACTATTATATTTGGTTAACACTTAATGAATATTTATATTTCAGAATAACCAATAAAAGTAGTTAATATTCTTTGATGCTTAAAATCCTTAACTATGTACTTAAAATAATTACTTTAATAGTTTGTATAAGAAAAATACATACTTTTAATACTGTTCTACTTTTTCTCAATATATTCTTGGTGTATGGCAATGAGTAAGTAACATTTTAATTTCTAATATATACGTTATAAATAAAAATTTCTACATATTGTACAAAAGGAATTCTTATTTAACATTTTGAATAAAAGCACTTTGGTCTAAAAGACCCACGAGAAACCTATTATTTGTTTTTCAAAATTCTATTTTAGTCATCAACTTAGTCTCCTCTAAGGGTGAATAATTCATTCATAACTTCTTTATGATTTTTATGTTTTTTAACACACTAAATTGTTGAGACCTCCTCCAAAAAAATTCAGTTTTGAATATAATTTTGTCATTTTTGCCACATCTCTCTTGCGGCAAAATTTTGAGATTTACGAACATGTAATAGACAGGTCTAAAGAATATAGTGCATAATAATGTATATAATAATGTATATAATAATGTTTATTATCCCTTAATTACTTCTACCAATACTCTGAGTAATCTAAATGTTAATTTTTTTGTTTTACTATGAGCAAACGCAGCTCTTATTTGAAAAACAGTTTTTTCATGTACAAATTTTTGTGCAAACTATTGTACACATAACATAACCTTAAGACACCAAACCTTAAGACATTTTAAGAATATCGTATATATTCTGCAACTAAATTTTATTGATGTTAAAAAAATTTTGAATTGGCATTTACTTGTTTACTTTATCTTCAAAATACCACTACGATTAACTAGAGATTGATTTTTTCATACAAAAAGTAAATATAAGGAATATGATAGAGTGAACGTTAGTAGAAAACCAGATAAGGGATATTATTAACAATCCATTTTTCCTTTTTTGTTTATTTCTTGCATTTCTGACAATTTGTGTCCTTTTAATTATTTTCAAAGTATTGTTGCACATTTTAACAAGTCTAAGAGTCTTTTACAAATAAAAATTATAAAAACTGCAATATATATTACTTTGATTTTAACACATTGTGTGCTGGTACATTTCTCAACGGAATTGTACCGGGAACGGGCGTTTTGAGCGTAAATTTAGTTATTTAGTTAAATCTCAATAGATAGAAAATTATTTAATTTTTTTAACCAACTTTTCATATTTATACTGAAATATATAAACAAATATATAAATAATAAGCATAAGATTTTTGAAAAAACAAAAACATATTTTTTAGTGGATAAATTTATAAAAGTATCTTAAATATGAAAAATCAAATAGAATTAGTAATATATAGTTTTATTTTTTCCGAATTATGTTATATATAAACATGTTTACATTATTAAAAAATAAAATACAAGAACATTCGGCTTCATTTTCCTGTATATGCCGTTATTTTTGTACCCACAAACAAACCATGTTGTTACACTAACCCGTACTAGTACGTGTCCCGAGCTCAAGTATCAATCGTCAGAAAACGTACTAGTACTTGCCCCGCATACAATGTGTTAATATTTTCTAGCTTGATATACAAACACAACAACTAGTGTGTTTTAGTCCTAGCAAGAAGTGATATTTTAAATAAAAGATTTTACCAGGACTTCCCGCAGAAGTATCTATACTGTCTTCAGAACTCTCTGATCTACTAGCAGCTTTTCGAGGGACGTAGGATGCATACCCTCTATATCCACCATCATTACCATAAAGAGGAGCAGAGTAGGTGAGAGCAATTACTGTGCTTAAAAACAGCACCTAAAACATAAAATGAATAACATTTTACTTTATTAAATTATAACGAATTTGCATTAATATATTGCTGACAAAATTAAATTTCAACTTGATAGAATTAATGAAAAATAAATTAATTTTAAAAAGCTCCTGCAAACTTAAGATTTTCAAGGAATATAATTTTAAGCAGAGAAATTTCCCAGGATATATGTATGCATTAAGTTGATAAATAAATAGGTATGATATGACAAATCGATTAAGAATTAAAACACATTAAAATATTTTTGAAACAAATTCAGAATTTTAAAAATTTTCTTAAATATTACGTCGAAAGTCGGAGAAGTGGAATGGAATTCGAGTTATGTATTATCCCAAATCAAATAAGTAATTTTCATATACCTACCTAAATGATTATAAAAATTATATTTTACAAATTCTTATATTTTACAGTTTCTTATATTTTAGAAATCTATAAAAATAAATAGAAGAGAAATCAATAAAAATAAGGTTAATTGTTTTTAAGATAGGGAAATATATTTTGCTTTTATTGATGAAGTATTATTTACAACTGAAAAAAATAAGGTTGATGTAGCAAACTAACAAATATAGGAGTACTGTCAAATAGATTTATTTCTACTGCAAGCGTTTCAAATTATCTTACTACTTCCATATATTTCTCAGCAATCACAGTTACAGAATGTATATTTTGGCTGAGGATGAAGCAACAAATTTAGTATGATGAATAAATTACTATTTATATATAATCTATATTAATATTATATCTCTTTTTATAAAGACTTCTTAACACTGATCGAAAATAGTGATGGTCGAAGTATGTTCATCTATTTCAGACGTTTTATTCATAATAGAGTACCATAAAAATTTAATTCAAATTCATGTTGTTTCTTCACTGTTGAAAATGATTTCAGGAAACATATTACATAAACTGAAAAAAAAAATGCTGTCGAAAAAGTCAGTCTTGCCATGAAATCTAACATAAAGCTTTTCGAAAAGGAAGTTCTCTCCTGTGAATGAATTTGCTACATTATTGAGGAAAATAATTTATTGATTTTAATTGAGACTATTAAGATCTATTTTTGTTGTTACTCATCTTCCTGGTATAAGAAATCATACACCAGGCCCACCAGATACCATCACGATATGCGAATAATGAATAGCAGATTATGAATATGATTGTTATTAAAAGCTGAATAATTGGCACTGACTTTAAACTTTTGATGAAAGTCACTAACCAGGTGTTTTGAATTTACTACATTATTGAGGAAAATAATTTATTAATTTTAATTGAGACTATTAAAACCTATTTTTGTAACTCATCTTTCCGGTGTAAAAAAGTCATACACCATGCCCACCAGATAAATCACAATATACGAATAATGAATAGCAGATATGAATATAATTGTTATTAAAAGCTGAATAATTGGAACTGAAGTACAGTATCTGACTTTAACGATAAAACTGTGATATTCTTGAGTCAAACTCAGAGTACCTGTAACATTTTTCTAAAGGAAAAGTACTGGTTTAAATTAATAAAAAATATCATTTTAAGTAAACTATCATGTGACACTTTTACAAAATTCCAAAAATTAAATACTTTTATTCTTAAGTTACCAATTTTAAAACTTTCTGTTCATTCTTATATCTTAAAAACAGAAAAAATAGATATGAGATGCTTTTGGATAAATATATTTTAACTCATTTGTTAACCACTTCAAGAGGGAGAAAAAGTAGTTAAAATTTTTTCCCTCTCAGAAGAGATGAATTTGTAATTTGGTGTTACTGATAAGGTTGGTATTTCAATCTTTTGAATAATATACACATTTAAAATGTTAGCATTGCTTCAAAGAATTTTTAAGCAAATAAAAGCTTACTTTTGGATTAAAATTATAGAATAAATTTAATTTACTGATTTTTGAAGGCCACCAACAACATACACACTCCAGTCTGTCATTAACAAAAGAAAATTACACAATGTTTTCCAGCATTAGTGTTTTCCAGCAGTATGCCGGATAACATGAGCGAGTTCTGAGATGTACCAAAAAATTGCGTATTTTTATTAATTTGGAGCCCCCTAGAGTGAGGGCTCGAATGCCCCGCCGTTAATCAGGCTCTGGAGCTACGGTTTATTGTTTTTGCTACACGAGGGCTAACGAAACCGAAACCTACTGTTTATATCCGATTTCAAACAGCTAGCAGCAAAATTCGGACCCGAGAACTCCGGTACCGATTAGCAGGGCTCTATCATTCGGCTATCGTTCGGCGCTGGAAATTATAAGGACTTTGCAACCCCATCCCTATTTTAAGTGCCTTAGCGTCGAGCCTCGATCCCTCTACCCTCCATTTACGAGATCGATCTATTGAGGTCTAACTTTATAAAAGCAGAAATTAAGAGCAGACATACTTTTTTTCTACTTAGGATAACTTCTAACTTTATAGTTAAAATAGATTACGCCTTCTAAAATTTAGATCTTTAATTTAAAAATATTGCAAGCACCATTAGTGCTAATGTTTCTTTAATAATAGTGTAGAATCGCATATAGTAAATCTATTATTTTATTTTACCTAAAAGTTTATTTTAAACTCATCATTCTTTTTTTAATTATAGTAACGAGGTAAGAGTAAAAAGCTGTGAATGACCTTGGAACTGCTTACCCTCCAATATCAGCAACGGTAGCTCCGATTTTTTGTTGTTTAAGAATTTTCCTTTTGTCCTGAAAAGCGCGAACAAATGTATGTTCAACTAGGCGTAGCTAAATCACCGATTTTAGCCTTTTTCTTTGTCTTTTGATATGATTTCATTGATTTTATTTCTTGACTCTCACTTCACGGTTGATTTAAAGCGTAAGTGAGGAAGTTCAATTCAGTCACATTCCGCGATATCTGAAATGTATCCCATAATTATCCAGATAGAAATAAAAATGCATTGTGGGTGGAGGAAAATTTGTTTGAATAGAATGTTGTTTTTATTGAAAATGAAAACTAAACTTTCCTTTTTTATCTTGTATCTGTAAGAATGATTGATACAAAAATAAAGTAGCAATATCATCAAGTTATTGATACTATCATGAAATCTTACATGTGAAAGAATTCCTGTACAAATAGTTATTGGCAATTTACTGCACTTGTAAATAAAATATACATTCTTTTCTTTTTTTTTCAAACTATGAATTTAATAATCAAAAGAAAAATATCAATTAAATTTGGTATATATTTAAAAACATATTTATAAAAATAAATATTGCCTTTTACTCCTTTTTTTAGATTTTAGGGTCTTGTAAGTTTAAAATCATGTTCTTAAAGGAATAAAAAGTTATGTTAACACATTGTGTGCGGGTACATTACTCAGCGAAATTGTACCGGGAGCAGGCGTTTGAGCATAAATTTAGTTATCCAGTTAAATCTCAATAGACCGAAAATTATTTAATTTTTTAACCAACTTTTCCTATTTTATATTTAAATATATAAACAGATATATAAATAGAAATATATAAATTACAACCATAAGATTTTTGTAAACAAAAAATATATTTTTTATTGGATAAATTTATAATAGTATCGTAAATATGAAAAATCAAATAGAAATAGTAGTATATAGTTTTAATTTTTTTCGAATTATGTTATATATAAACATTTTTACATTATAAAAAACTGAAAAGGGCAATCAAAAACTAATAATGTAAAAACTAGCTTTTATTTGTCAAAATTTTTCCAGAATCTATGTATTAGACAAGAACATTTGGCTTCATTTTCATGTATATACCGTTATTTTTGTACCCACAAAAAACCATGTTGTTACACTAAACCGTACTAGTAAATGACTCGAGCTCAAGTATCAGTCGTCAAAAACGTACTAGTACGAGTCCCGCATACAATGTGCTAATTACTATGGACATTATAATAAGTTTTATTTTACAAGTAAAGCAAACTATTATTAATTACGATGTTTTTTTAAATAGGGGTTGCAGATAAAAACTTTCATATATTCTTCTAATTAATTCTTAATTTTATAGTCATCCATTTAAACATTATATATAGGTTTTAACATAAACTACATTCTTATATTGCATTATTTACCTTTAAAGTTGTATTATTAATATGTGTGTTTCATTTATTTCAGTAATAGGATTTACAAATAAGAATTTACATTTTTTTGGAGTAAAAAAAGGTAATTTTTGTTGGATTTTAGTTTCTTGTTGTATTTTTGAAATCATGTTCTTAAAATAATCCAAAAAGGTTATGTGCATTACTATAAACGCTATAATAAATTTTATTTTACAAATAAAGCAAAAATATGATTAATTATTATTTTTTCATTGAAAAAGGGGTTAAATAAAAAAGAACTGTATAATCAAAAACTTTAAAGCATTTTTCTAATTAATTCTAATTTTATAGAAACCATTTAAACATTATATATATGTTGTACTATAAACCATTTTTCATACTGCATTATTTACCTTTAAAGTTGTATCATTGGTATGTGTGTTTCATTTATTTCAGTAATAGGATTTACAAATAAAAATTTACATTTTTTTTGGAGTAAAAAAAGGTAATTTTTTTAGATTTTAGTGTCTTGTTGTATTTTTAAAATCATTTTCATAAAATAATCCAAAAAGTTATGTATATTACTATTAATGCTATAATAAATTTTATTTTACAAATAAAGCAAAAATATGATTAATCATGATTATTTCATTGAAAAAGGGGTTAAATATAAAAAAGAACTATATAATCAAAAACTTTGAAGCATTTTTCTAATTAATTATAATTTTATAGAAATCATTTATCCATTATATATAGGTTGTACTATAAGTCACTTTTTTTAATGCATTATTTACCTTTAAAGCCGTATCATTGGTATGTGTGGTTCATTTATTTCAGTAACAGGATTTACAAATAAAAATTTACATTTTCTTTTTGGAGTAAAAAAAAGGTAATTTTTTTAGATTTTAAAGTTTTGTCGTATTTTTAAAATCATGTTCTTAAAATACCCCAAAAAGTTATGTGCATTACTATGAACTCTATAATAAATTTTATTTTACAAATAAAGCAAAAATAAGATTAATTAGGATTTTTTCATTGAAAAAGGGGTTAAATAAAAAAAAAGAACTATATGAAATCCAAAACTTTGATGTATTTTTCTAATTACTTCTTAATTGTATAGAAATCATTTAAACATTATATATAGGTTTTAACATAAACCACATTTTTATATCGCATTATATAGCTTTAAAGTTGTATAATTGGTATGTGTGTTTCATTTATTTCAGTAATAGGATTTACAAATAAATATTTACATTTTTTCTGGAGTAAAAAAAGTAATCAAAATTGTTTTCAAAATTCATAACAGTGTTACAATGCAAAAATGTTACAATTCATAACAAAACAGTTAATATTGATATAAATGCTGAAAATACTTTTATGAAAATAAATATAAAATGTCACCTGTTTTAGGTTTTTATGCACTTAGTGTATTTTTACCGTTAAAGGTATATAGTAATCTCGATTGTCATGTAAAGACTACGGCTGTTATTGAAAATAACGATAACTTTTGTGTTTCAAATAAAACTAAAATATTGATCATAATTTCTGCTTTAAAAAAGTTGTTTCTAGGTCAGAAAGCTTAGAATCATTTATAATTTAGAATATTTTCTTATACTTTCTTGTATCTAACAGATTTATCTTTTGTTATAAGTTTAAAAAGTGACACTGTTTTTAACAGAATTACTATGATTAAATCGGACATTATCAAAATCAAACACAAAAATAAATCAAGAAATTAGAGATATCGTTTTTTCAATATTGTACAACCATCTTTTATCGATAATTAAATAAAATTTAAAGCAATCATGAGGTCTGGATATATAAAGAGCCACCATAAAGGTAAGGTTTTCACAAAAAAATATTTTAAAGTATTTTATTACTTAAATCAAGTGTCTCATGTGAACAGTTGGCCTTCGGTACCGGAGTTCGTGGGTTCGAATCCCAGAGTGGCATGGATGTTCGTAGCTGTTCGGAATCGGCTTTAAGCTGTAGGTCCCGGTCTCATTATCCCTCGTGTTGCAAAAAGTAGACCGTAGCACTCCAAACCAAACTAAACCAAACCATGTGAACAGTAGTCGAGGGGGATAATTGTGATTTATTAAGGTTCTTTGAAAAACTTCCTCAATTTTAGCACGTGCTTTGGTTGTGAGATTATTATTTAATTAATTTTATTAAATAAATCATTTTTTAGAAAATGTAGAGGTTTATCTTATGGGAACAAAACTTTTTATTTAAAATGTCTAAAATATATTAGTGATTAAAAACTTGGTTGTTTGCTTTAAATTGCGATTAACAGTGGTAATAAGGTTTTTATAGAATTAAATTTATAGCACACATTGTTCTGTTTGCTGACTTATATATTGCTATTTCATTGTAGATGAATCTTGAAATTTCATTGTAGGGTTGTCAATATTTCTTCTCATAAAGGAACAATTTAAATACACCCTAACCTTCTTTAGAGATCGAACCCAATACAACAGCGTAGGAGAACAAAACACTAACTATTCTACAAAATGGAACCTTTCGTAATAAACAAATTGCAATCGGATTTAAACTTTCGCCCATTTTCATTAGTATTTAATACAAATGTTAAATGACGTAATCTACTATAACATGTTTCACATTAGATATCGTCGATTAACTGTATTAATTATTTTAATACATTAGCAAACCAATGGAGACACTAATAAATATTAAGCGCTAGTAAACACTCTAATGTTGTTTAAGTGACTTATTAAAATGGTTCTACCCAGAGTGAGACGAAAATTACTTCCTACTGGCTGGACTAAACTTTTCCTCTTCAAAGAATGAGAGAAATCGGTGGAAGAAGTAATTTTCTATGAGTGGAAAAGTAGTATGATATTATAGTTTGTGGAAGTAATGCAATACTACATTTCCTGTCTCAGTGAAATTTTTTGACAACTTCTTTAATATATGACATAATAAAGCAATTTAAGAAATCATTTCTGAATAATCAAAAGTAATTGGTTTCTTTTCCTAGAATTTTGAAAAGTGAAAATGAAGGAAAAAATAATAAAACTGTTCTATATTTAACACAGTAGAACCCTATCTATCATTCCAGCACTGACCATTCTCCTCATCTAGTCCCGAATTTATCCCCATAAAATTAATATAATTTTTTCCCGCACTTTTCGTTATATAGTTTTTCGTTATCCTGCAGCAATCATTCAAGGATTTTGGTCATGTCAGTTTTTGTTTCTGGAAGCATTAAAATATGTGGAATAAAGGGATGTTGGGTAAATGAATTTTACTTTTTGATATAAAAGTTTCAGGGTTATGTGGACTGTAAAACATTTCTGACTTATAAGGTTTTTTACTTGATCACCAGAAGGCTAGAAATTACACTACAGCAGAGGGACTATGCACAAAACAGAAGAAAGATTTTATGAGAAATGTGATGAAAAGACAAAACAAACCTGAATTAGTTCCGAGTATTTCTAATGCGTAAAACTTTATTCAAAATTCAAAGCTAATAACTTTTTATTTTAAAACGTAAAGAGTCCTAAGTCTAGATGTAAGCTATATTTTATAAAGTCTTAAGTACTTCCAGCCAATTTTGTAAATAATTAATTCATGGTCACATATTTTACCAAATTCCCTCATCTAATTACCGCATGGCCTACACACATTTATCGTATTTACTTAAGGAATGATGGATCGAGATTCCACTTTACAATACACAAAGTTTATAAGATAATTTCGAAAATTGTTAAACATTTAAAATCATTGGGTAAGGGGACAGAATTTCTGGCAACAATCGATTTATACATGTTATTAATATTTTAACATTAGACCTTAAAATATGTTGTTTTAATTTTGTTTTATTAAATAAAATTTAAATACTATTTTATAATTGCAATAAAATATGAAGAATAGTACTCAAATCTTTTCTTTAAAATATTTTTCATATACGAATATTTGCATGAAAATTACTGTAATTTCAAATAGAGTTACATGTAATGACGGGATAATAGTAATTACTTAAATACATTAAATTTTGCACATATATGTTGTGTAAAACTAAACTCTGCAAATGCGTAACAGCTTGATGGTTATTGCTTAATAAGTTAACTTTCAAATTAAAGATAGTTTAGAGTAGTTGATAAAGTTAAGTATTTGTTTAAATTAGAATTGAACAAAGTAAAATTATTTTTGATTTGTTATTTCATTAAAGCTGATTACATATAAAGCAACAGATATAATATTGTAGACATTTGTTAAAAGTTTCTATATTTTTCATATACGAATATTTGCATGAAAATTACTGTAATTTCAAATACGGTTACATGTAACCACGTGATAATAGTAATTATTTAAATACATTAAATTTTTCACAGATATGTTATGTAAAACTAAACCTTGCAAATGCGTAACAGTTTGATGGTTATTGCTTAATAAGTTAACTTTCAAATTAAAGATAGTTTAGAGTAGTTGATAAAGTTAAGTATTTGTTTAAATTAGTATTGAACAAAGTAAAATTATTTTTGATTTGTTATTTCATTAAAGCTGTTTACATTTAAAGCAACAAATATAATATAGTAGATATTTGTTAAAAGTTCTACCTATGTACCTTGTGTTATATTAAAGAATTTAATTTTTTCCCTTTTATGTAAATTTATACATTTTATAATTTTTAGTAATATAAGGAAATTTGACTGAAAGAATAAAAAAAAAATCAATAACTATATTTTAAACATTTTTTGTACTTTAATCATAAGAATATTTCTTTCTTATTTAAATTTATCTACACGTACTATGAAATGATAGGACGGTGACACCCATGGCTCAAATAACTGAAATTTTATTTTTATAAATTTTAAAATGGGTAACACATATTAATAACTGAATGATAAAATAATGAATAAAATAGCTTAATTTAAATTATTTTATATTTTACATTTTACTGTAAATTGTAATCAAGTTGTTTTAAAATCAATATATATCCCTATAAAAATCTATTTTATTCAAAGTGCAGGAAATTTACTAAGCATATTTGTACAAATTTGGTAGAATTTTTGTAATTTTTAAACAAGTCATACTTTCATGTAATTGAAATTCGCTAAATATACTATACTATGTCTTTAATCTATTATTGATGTACGTTTATATTGTGTGCTAAACAGAATTTATCAGATACAAAGTGTGATAAAAAAATAAACTTTCAATTTTTAATATGAAAATAAACATTATTCCATCTTGAACAAACGTTAAGCTGTCATTAAAATAATAAGAATGGTAACCTGCATTAACAGGCAACACCTTTTCCATAAATATGTCATTAAAATTTGTTTTTTGCAGTTTTTCATAATTATGGTATTTTGTAGTTATACATCAGGATTTTCGTAGTTGTAATTACAATGCTTTTAATAAACAGGTTTTCTAATTTCAACCAAACCTCACTTTCAGCCACTTTTTCAGCCAAAGAAACCTGTATTATATATCTCATTTATTGAAGCATTTCTCACACAAAACATCTTATATACGTACATAAGAGGGTGTAAAAAGTTAAGAAAGTAACTAGTTCAAAGGATATTAAAAGAAAAGTTAACCTTAACTTTACTAGTATTAAAATTCAAGCTGTGTAACACATAAAGTAAGTTATAAGTCATATCTTTATGTTGCAGTCTGTAGATGGAAATATTCTTGATCTGCATTTCTCAAATTTGTCTATCTTAACTACATCAAATTGAGAAATATTTTCTCAAATATTAGAACATAATATATTACGCATATAAAGAATAATTTAAATAACTTAAAATATAAAAATAAAAGTTTATTGGTAAAATAGTAAATATTCTACGAAAAGTAAAGTACAGGATTATAAATGCTATAAATTATTTTGCACAAAAAGTAACTTTACATAATTCACATTAAGTTACCTCTGTGACAAAATATACTTTTGGTGTCTCCATGTTTCTAATTTTTTATTGTTTGCAAATACAAAGTTTATTTCAATAATAATCATTTGTATCCGACTATGCAAAACATGATTCTCTGGTGTAATATAACAAAATGTCTTTTAAATTTCCCTTTACAATGATATTAATTTCTATACATACAAAAGGTAACACTCATGGTTAATCCTAGAATGTTTTGATTCCTAAATTAATATAGAGAGGAGAAAATAGTTTATAGTAATCGTTTTATAGCTCGTACTAACAGCACATTTAAATGACTGAAATATTTTCCTATTTATGTAATTTACTAGCTGCATTACTGTGGTATATAAAAAGTATATAAGTTACTTGAGTAGTAACTAATTTATATCAAATTTGCAACCCTATACCTCTTTAGCATTATGAAAAATACAGCTATTTTTTTCATTCGCTTTCGTCTTCAGTATATTTTCTACCAAATGAGATTTCATAATATAGCCTATAGTGAAATAATGGACGTACAATATTTAAAGGTTTGTAGCGTCACAAATGCCTTACACCCGTCAAAGTACGTGGTCCGTTGTGAGGTTTCAAAGGTGTTTCAGCTTTTTGCATATAACTATGTAGGCAATTCCCAGCTTAATACTTTATTATTTTGTTCTCATTATTTTTTTGTCGAAGAAGTTTCTCCTTTACAGTATCGTGTAATTATTTTAGATTTTGAAATTAAAAAGTCTGAAAGACGAATCTTGGTATATAGTTTTAGCTTGTTGGGATATGGTCAGTGAATGGTAGTGAATGGTAATGAATGGTTTTATAATGTATACAGTAGATTAAAAAGTAAAAAAAGAAATGTTATCATTGATTTTACACCCGGCTTTAAAATACCCTCTTAGGATTTAAGAGAAATTGTTATAAAATTAATTAATTAACTGTAAATCATATTTAATAATTCTCATAAAATAGCATTCTCCCTTTCGTTTCTTGTGACTTTAAGAAAAAAATTGTACACACAAAGGATTAAAACTACAATTACTTCCTAAATAGGCAATAAGTATCTTGAGGTACTAGATGTTAAAAATATTTTGAAGTCCTCTTGTAGTTATATCAGTAGCCAATATAATTAAACGAATTAAGAACTTAGAAATGTTATAAATTTAAAATATTATAAATTTAAAGTTTTATTATATTTTAAAATTTATTTTATAAAAATATAAACAGTTTAATTATGGAGATTTAAGTTTACATCCCAATGTATTTTCATTAATTCTCCATTAATTTTTTTATTTGTTTTTTCTGTTAAAGTTCATGATTTTATTACTATTTTATCGTTACAAAATGTCGTTATATAGTAAGAAGAAAAAAAGAAAATATTGATAAGACAGAAATCTTTTATGAATTACATTTGTGTTTGTCAACAAAACTTAAGTAACTTTTGTCACTGAATTATTTTTACAAACACTATAGTGTTTACGAATATATAATAAAAATAAATCATCATATAATCTTTATATCGTATACATTATAATATGGGTCATTCACTTGTGAAAATTCAACTGATTATTATTTTGTAAAAGGTAAAGTAAAATAAATATTGGAAAAAATATTGTAAAAATATGAAATTTGTAAAAATAAAGCCTCACAAGAAGTTTTATAATTGGCATTATCTAATGCGTAATTAGAAACATTATCGAATAAAAAATAAATGTAATACATTTGTATTAAACATTTGATTGCATAATATAATTTTAATATTAATATTTTACATAATTAGAGTAATAATTATTTAACTAGTTAATGAGTGTTATAATGATTCTATATAATATTTTTACTAACAGTATAGTGTTTACAAATGTATGATAAAAACAAATCATCGCTGAAAATTTATAAAGCATACATCATAATATTGGGGATTCATTTGTGAAAATTTAAATTAATATTATTTTGTAAAAGGTAGAGTAAAATAATTATTCGAAGAATATTTCTAGTATTAAAATTGTAAAGAACCCCACAAAAATGTTTTTTAATTGGCATAATATAATGCGTAATTTGAATTATTATCGTTTAAAAAATAAATGTAATACATTTGTATTAAATATTTGATTGCATAACATAATTTTAATATTACTATTTTGCATAATTAAAGAAATAATAATTCAACTAGTTAATTAGCGTTATAAGGATATAAATAATATTAATATTATAATTGTATTCATAATATTTATAAATATTCTAATTATTTTCATAAAAATAATATATTATTGTCATTTATCATAAACACATTTTCTAAATTTAAACTAATATTTTTGAAAAGGGAATTTAAACAAGTTATAGACAGAATATCAATAACATTAATCATGAAAGAATCATTTGCAAAACATTTTCTAATCAACATATTATAAAAACTTCAGAAAAATTTTAGTTAAAAATTAGTTCCCATTCAGTTATATGTTATTCTAATAAATTACATAATTTTAATATTTTATATTTAAAAAAGTAATTAACATAATAACTTAATAAATAAATAAAATTATTTTAAAGGACAAATTGTATTTTGCAAAAGGGAAAAATTTATTTATCATGAATTTTCTGAAAATTATTTGTTTTCATACCTTATCAAAATTTGCAAATATCTAATATGAAATGTAATTAATGAGCTTACCCCTTTCATCATTATTGATTGCTCTTGAGGATATTCTTCGAGAACTACTTATGTATGCTACCGAAACACGTTTGCTGGATATTTATATGAGACTATGAAAGAGAACAAGGCCACAAAGTTATCGACAAGCGAAGTATCAATAGAGGTATTAAACCGGCAAGAGAAGAAGTGTTTCAAATTCGACAGCGCGTGAAACGGTAGAGGTTGATCGCCAAACCGTCGCCAAGCATCAAAGAATTTGGTTTCATTATACTTAATTGAAACAAGAGTTGTGTTAACACAAATGTGCGGAATTAAAAAAAGAAAACTGGTTGTTCGATTCATAATTATGTCTATCGATAGAAGTTCATATAGTTCACTCTTAGATAATTATTTCTGTTTATATATGATTAATTAAATTAATGTGATATTAATATTCTAATATAAAAATCTTTTTAGTTTCACCATATAATGTTCATGATTCAAAAAATTTTATTTAAAGGATCTAATATTTTTAGGCTAAAAAGCCTAGATCGAAACAGCTTACTTTCGATTCAATATAAAATGGAAAGTTCAAAATTTTCTATATAATTACTATAATAGTCTTTATAAAACTATACATTATAAAACTATAACGTTATATAAAGTTATATACTTTTGCTGTATCAAATAATTATCAAATTTTAAAATATATATACTAGTATTTTTTGAGCTAAAAAGTATTACTCGAAACAGCCAACTTTCGATTCAATACAAAATGGAAAGTTCAAAATTTCCTATATAGTTACTATAATAGTCTTTATAAAAAGGATATTTTATAAAACTATAACTTTATATAAATTTATTTACTTTTGCTGTATCAAATAATTATCAAATTTTAAAATATATATCTAGCATTTTTGAGCTAAAAATCATTAATCGAAATAGCCTACATTCAATTCAATATAAAATGGAAAGTTCAAAATTTATTATGTAATTACTATAATAGCCTTTATAAAAACTATACTTTATAAAACTATAACTTTATATAAAGTTATTTACTTTTTCTGTATCAAAACATTATCAAATTTTAAAATATATACACGAAATAAAAAAGGGAAATTATTTTTACCCATAACATACTTTAAAAATTTCTAAATTAAAAACTAGTTTTTATGCCAAATAGAATCTAACTATGACTTTTGATCTGTGGACATCATTTATATTAATATGTGTAATATATTTTACTTTATAGCAGGGTAAAGTCAAATATTTTTAATTTACAATTTTCTAATAGTTTTCAAAATTTTTCAATTTTAAAATGTCAGATAAGCTTTAGTTTGTTCCTTTTAAGACATACTTTTTTCAACTTGATATAAAAATTTAGTTGCTATCATACATGTTTCAAAAGTTATCTTGGGGCCAATAAATTTCATTTATCACATTAAATATATATTTTTATGTTAATGTAAAAAATATAGCTCATGAAATAACAAAATTAAATAATAGTTTAAGCTACAGTCATAGTAAAAAACAAGGAAAATATTGATTATTAAATGATTAAACATTTTATTTTATGGTGAATTAGCAGAAGGAAGTTATAAACATTTTTAAGTTTTGAAAGGTACTACACTGTCTACCAATAAGTATTTGGACAGCTGTGATAGAAAAGAAAACTAACTTTATTCAAAAACAATAGTTGGTAAAGCCTCTACGAGAGGCAATTACAATGTGAATAATCCGGGGTATACTTTACACAAGTCTTTGTATTTCAGCTAGTGGTACTGTCTTCCACTCGGCTTGGAGTAGGCACACAAGTTCCTTCCCCGATTTTGGACAGGTAGTGCCCCTTAATTCGGCGATCCAACTCGTCCCAGAGGTTCTCGATAGGGTTCAGGTCTGGGCTTTGGGCAGGTCAGTCCATTCGATGAACTCCATTGGCACCATTCCAATCCTTGGTTAACCTCGAAACATAACAACTGGCATTGTTTTCCTGAAAGTAACAGAGTCCAACCCGTAAAACTGCCACAACGTTGGAAGCATATTATCCTCCAAAATAGTGCAGTAGGCATCGGCGTTGAGCTTACCATGAATGGGGACAAAGGGTCCCAGTCCATACCAGGAGAAACACCCCCAGACCATAATTGCACCTCCGACGAACTTGACTCTTAGAACAATGCATTCTGGCAAACGTTCTCCAGGCAGACGCCAGACCCAGACCCTGCCATTTGAAAGGTAAAGGATGGACCTTTAATCGTTGCTCAAAAGAACTGATCTACGGTCCAATTTCCACATTAACCGAGCAGCGAGGTTGGACTTGTGATCAAAGGCTTATGGGCAGCAGCACTACTATGAAAGCCAAGCAGATGTGCTTTCTTATGGATGGTATTAATTAAAACAATACTCCCGGATACCTGTTGAAACTCCGCGGATGAGGGCCATCGGTTGGGTACGGTTCTTCCGAATTTCTCTGGACAGCACTCGTCGGTCTCTATCGCCCAGTTTCGTTGGTCTGCCGACTCGGGTCACATTCTACCAATTACTTCTCACCTTCCACTTCTTAATCACATAGACCACTGTCGATTTTTGGTACCTGAGATCGCTAGATATGTCCTTTAAGGATCGGCAACATTTGTGATACCCGATAATTATACCTTTCCGCGGCATTTTGCTTGCGACTAATGCCGATGCTGTTTCCTAATTAATATAACGGGGGAAGCCGTGACGTACCTCAGGACCGCAGATATCGTCATTTGCATAGGTGTTCAAATACTTATTGGTAAACAGTGTATGTCCTCATAATACCACATTAGCCTATTCATAAAATACGGAAACTATAGACGATTATCGTCCAAGTATACAAAGCATTATAAAATTTAGCTTCTTCATTCATAAATATTTTTAATTTTCGAAAGGTACTATGTTCTCTGAATGCTAAATTAAAACATTGTAAAATACTGAAACTAGAGGGAATCATCATCAAATTGTATTCAAGTATTGAAAAGATTATTTTCTCGATTCATTATACGCAATTAAGGAAGAATGTTTTTAACATAGATGTTCAGAGATAAAAAATACGAACTGTTGTTTGTTAAATACATAATCATATTTCATAAACTTTCGATGCAGAGCTCTTGTCTTATAAAGACGGTTAGGTGATCAGATCATTTTTATCATCAATACATTTAAAATTCCACATTTCCATACTTGTGTTTCTGATGGTTCATGACTGCATTAAGATTAAGAGCTTTTTTATTGTCCAGAACACCTGGGAAATTTAAATAATAAGGACTAATTTAACAAGTAATATATGAAGGAAAATTTTCACCGGATACACACACACTCACACATATACATACATAATTTCACTCTAAAAACGAAATATGTTCATATACACAAATATATATATATATATATATATATATATATATATATATATATATATATATATATATATATATATATATATATATATATATATATATATATATATATATATATATATATATATATACATATATATATATATACATACATATATATATATATATATATATATATATATATATATATATATATATATATGTATATATATGTATATATATATATATATATATATATATATATATATATATATATATATATATATATATATATATATATATATATATATATATATATATATATATATATATATATATATATATATATATATATATATATTATATATATATATATATATATATATATATATATATATATATATATATATATATATATATACATATTATGTCAATTTTAGTTTTTCTGATTTGCATTAGTGCTATAACAAGAATTTTTACGGTTCTCGGTCCTGCGTGATTAAAAATAGTTACAAATATTGCAGCCAAGTCACATAGTTAGGTTTTCTGTCAATGAAATTAATGTAAATAAAGAAACAGACGGTGGCCGAATGGGTAGAGTGCTTCTATTTGGAACCGAATTCCACAGGTTCAAATACCACTGTCGACATGGATTTTCATAGCCGTTCTGATTACAAACAGAACAGTTGGTACCTGTCTTTTATCGTTTCGAGAAACAAATTGTCTTCCAAACATAAAGAGAGATATTCAAATTTAAATAAATATGTAAAGACGGTACAAAACGGCTATGGACATACATGTCATCAATGGAATTCGAACCCTTGTACTCCGGTACCGAAGAGCAGCATCCTGCCTTTCTGTCACCAGACTATGCCCAGAAAACGTGGATTAACTATCAGAGAAGAAGTTAAATTCTTAGAAATTAATAGAACATCAACGCTTTCTTGTTTGATTAATAATACTTTTAGGATAACTTTTTTTAGATAATTTCCGAATGCCCAGATCCTATTATTACAATTGAAAATAATCCGAGAATTAAAACTGATAACCTGTTTGCCATGGAGCCTCTCTTTTATCATTTATTTAATAATATATAGATATTTGAGATTATTAATTTTAAAACTTAAATAATATTTATGAAACATTATAAGAGCTTTTTATTGCAGTGAAAGCAAAAAATTTCATAAAGTTGTTGAGAATAAATAATTAAACATCTGAAAGCAATATGAAGATTGCCTTTGGCATTTTTAATAAAAATAGCTCATAAAAACTATTTAGAAAATAAAATCAACCTGATATTTTATGAGCCATCATTTTTTATGAACCATCATCATCTCTCATTTTTTATTGAATAAAAAAGAAAAAGATGGGATTTACTATAAATTGTATGACAATTGAATAGTATTAGATTGCATACTAAAATAATTTGTTTATAGTAATGATAATAAGTAAAATTCATGGAGAAACAGGGGAAGGAGAGAAATTAAAGAAAAGAGACAGTATGTTTAGATAGTAAATTGTCTATTTATTAAAATCTTACATTGTTATAGATGGTATTTTAAAGATATAGTTCCCCATCCGAGAGGACTGATGATGTAGAACAGGGACTTGCAAAAATTTTGAAAGGTAAAGCTGCAGGTATGGAAGAAATTTATCCCTGGATAGACCCAGACGGTAGAAACTGATTGGTATGACCTTGGTCTATGGCAGGTTGCAGTATTCTAGACTTAATTGTGTGTATGTAAGTTAAAAATATTAATTAAGACCAAAAGAGGATATAATGCAACAAATCTAAGACAACAAAATTTCAGTCTTCTGCTAACTCAATCACATTTGAAACCACACATGATGACATAATGTTAAAAAAGTGTCATAAAATATAAAGTTGTTGAACAATTATGTCACTGATTAAATTAGCAACCACATTAAAGGCTCAGTTGAGCTAGAGTGTTAATAATTATAGACAAAGATGGCTTGGCCATCCAATTTATATCTGAATACTCAATCACAATCGAGGGGATCACTTTAACTAATGTCGATATGAGAAAGACGGAAAAGTTTCCCATTCAAAAGGATTGATATTGTTGAACATGGCCTTCGTAAAATTTTGAAATGTAAAGCTGCAGGTATGGAAGAAATATATCCATGGATAGACACAGACGGTAGAAGCTGATTGGATTGACCTTGGCCTATGACAGGTTGCAGTATTGTAGACTTAATTGTGTGTATGTAAGATAAAAATATTAATTAAGACCAAAAGAGGATATAATGCAACAAATCTAAGACAACAAAATTTCAGTCTTCTGCTAACCCAGTCAAATTTGAAGCCACGTATGAGGACATAATGTTAAAAAAGTGTCATAAAAGATAAATTTGTTGAAAAATTATGTCATTCCTTAAATTAGCATTCCCTTTAAAGGTTCAGTTGAGCTAGAGAGTTAATAATTTTAGACAAAAATGGCTTGGACATCTAATTTATAATTCAATCAGAATCAAGGAGATCACTTTAACTAATGTCGATATGGGAAAGATGGAAAAGTTCAAGAGGATTGATATTGTTGAACATGGCCTTGGAAAAATCTTGAAAATTAAAGCTGCAGCTATTGAAGCAAAATATCCCTGGATAGACCCAGACGGTAGAAATTGATTGGAATTACCTTGGTCTATGACAGGTTGCAGCATTCTAGACTTAGTTGTGCATAAGTAAGTAAAAAATATTAGTTAAGACCCAAAGAAGGCATAATTCAACAAATTTTCAGCCTTGGTCAACTCAATCAAATTTGAAGTCACATATGATGACATAATGTTAAAAAGTATCATAAAAGATAAATTTGTTGAAAAATTATGTCATTGCTTAAATTAGCATCCACATTAAAGGTTCCGTTGAGCTAGAGAGTTAATAACTATGGACAGACATGGCTTGGACATCTAATTTATATCTGAGAATTCAATCACAATCAAGGGGATCACTTTAACAAATCCTGACGATATGAGAAAGATGGGAAAGTTCCCCATCCAAGAGGATTGATAATGTTGAACATGTCCTTGCTAAAATTTTGAAAGGTAAAGCTGCAGGTATGAAAGAAATATACCCCTGGATAGACCCAGACGGTAGAAACTGATGAGATTGACCTTAGTCTATGACAGGTTGCGTCATTCTAGACTTAGTTGTGCATATGTAAGTAAAAAAATATTAGTTAAGACCCAAAGAGGATATAATTCAACAAAACTAAGACAACAAATTTTCAGCCTTGTGCTAACTCAATCAAATTTGAAGCGACATATGAGTATATCAATGTTAAAGAAGTATCTTAAAAGATACGTTTTTGAAGTTTTATGTCATTGCTTAAATTAGCAACAACATTAAAGTTACAGTTGAGCTTGAGTGTTAATAATTATACACAAAGATAGCTTGGATAGCTGATTTATATCTGACAATTCAATAACAATCAAGGGGATCATTTTAACTAATGTCGATATCAGAAAGACGGAAAAGTTTCCCATTCAAGAAGATTGATATTGTTGAACATGGCTTTGGTAAAATTTTGAAAGGTAAAGCTGCAGGTATTTAACAAATATATCCATGGATAGACACAGACGGTAAAAACTGATTGGATTGACCTTGGCCTATGACAGGTTGCAGTATTCTAGACTTAATTGTGCGTATGTAAGTTAAAAATATTAATTAAGACCAAAAGAGGATATAATGCAACAAATCTAAGACAACAAAATTTCAGTCTTCTAACTCAATCAAATTTGAAGCCACAAATGAGGAAGTAATGTTAAAGAAGTACCATAAAAGATAAAAATTTGTTGAAAAATTATGTCATTGCTTAAATTAACAACCACATTAAAGGTTCAGTTGAGCTAGAGAGTTAATAACTATGGACAGAGATGGCTTGGACATCTAATTTATATCTTAGAATTCAATCACAATCAAGGGGATCGCTTTAACTAATCCTGACAATATGAGAAATATGGGAAAGTTCCCCATCCAAGAGGATTAATATGTTGAACATGTCCTTGCTAAAATTTTGAAAGGTAAAGCTGCAGGTATGGAAGAAATATATATATATATATATATATATATATATATATATATATATATATATATATATATCCCTGGATAGAACCAGATCGTTGAAGCTGATTAGATTAACCTTGGACTATGATAAGTTGCAGTATTATAGATCTAGTCGTGTATATGGAAATAAAAACATATTAATTCCTCATTAGTGTTTTGAATAAAATTTTGAAAAATAAAAACAAGATGAAGAAATTCTATATAATTATAAAAAACTTATTTAAAATTTACTCGATAAAAATATTGTTACTTTGCAATCAGCGATATAACACTTTCACTCACATGATAGTTAACGTAATGAAATATAACATTAAAGCTTTCGTAATCGTAAAAATTACAATTTTTAAACATAGAAAAATTTCTATCCATCAGTTTACAAGCGAACTTATATGCAAAACGATAGATACGAGAAACGAAAAATTTTAGAAATAGATATCAAAATGTAAAATGTGTGGTTGGTTTTTAATTCTTTACAATACTAAATGGAAGTACTTAGTATTTCAGGAAACATAACATACATTAAAAATAATACTTAACATTTAAAACATTTTGTAATAGATACTTGCTTAATGTAAATGGATCACATGAATACAAAGAATGACCGTTCTTACATCATTTAGCACTGAAAGTACATTATCATTCTCAGTGTACGCATAACAAATATCGATCGTTAAATAACCGAAAAAAACAACAGATACTATGTTAAAAGGATGAAAAAAGGAAATAAAGAGCTTTATATTTAGCTCAGAGTTATCTAAAGATAACTGTGTAATTATCTCAAAAGTGTTTAACATTCAAGAGGCAATAAATAGATGTTAATCCAGTAAATTAAAATGAATTCTTTGTTTCATCTTTTTGCTTCCTCTTTGACAATTAATTCGTTTAATATTAAAAATAGAAAAGAAAATTATTCAAATGTATAATAGTAATGTGTTCTGTCAAAAAGGAAAAAAAAGTGAAAAAAGAATAAATATCGAAAATGAAAACATGGAGTTTAACACATTGTGTGAGGGTATTTTTCGCAGTGGAATTGTACCGGGAGCGGGCGTTTTGTGCGTAAATTTACTTAGTCAGTTAAATCTCAATAGATCAAAAATTATTTAACCAAAATTTCGTATTTTATATTGAAATATATAAACAAATATATATAATATATAAATATACATATATTCATATATATATATATATATATATATATATATATATACATATATATATATATATATATATATATATATATATATATATATATATATATATATATATATATATATATATATATATATATATATATATATATATATATATATATATATATATATAACATCTTTATTATGCAGCTTACAGAGCAAAAACCCAACAAAGGATGGTCGCGCAGCCTTATATAACCTTGGATACCCTAACCGCTTGAGAAAGGAATTTGTTACTCTCCAAATTATAAGTGATTTTAAGTGCTCTTAACCATCAAAGTAGGTTGGTGAGTTAAGCTAGCCAACAGGGAGGAAACAAAAGAGTTTAACGCCGAAAGGCCACTAAAAAAATGAAGAATTTGCGGCTTTGGTGGTTTTTTAATAGAGGTGTTAGTAATTTTAGTTTAGGATTAAAGTGTTAAGTTTTTACATTACATATATATATATATATATATATATATATATATATATATATATATATATATATATATATATATATATAATATATAAATATACATATACATAATATCATTTTCGCAAGGATAAATAAAAAGTTAATTTTAAATCTAAATTGATTTTTTAATCAACCTTCCCGTTCTGTGGTTCCGCATCGACTTATGTAAAAACTAGTTTTTATTTGTCTAAATTTTTCCAGAATCTATGTAGTAGACAAGAACATTCGGCTTCGTTTTCCTTTATATACCGTTATTTTTGTACCCACAAACAAACCATGTTGTTACACTAACCCGTATTAGTACGTGACCTGCGCTCAAGTATCAATCGTCAGAAAACGTATTAGTACGTGTCCGCATACAATATGTTAACAGTAAATGTTGGACCTAACACAAAAAATATTATTTCGCTCAAGACAACTACGAACCTCGAAAAAAAGGGACAGACATATTAGTTAAATAAGACAAAGATAACCCATCTTCTCACAACAAATCAGTGGAGGTGAAATGTTATATGGTTGTATCGATAAGTTTAATATTCGATATGGTTGTTTCGATAGTTTTCGATAAGAATAATATCTTAGTATAGTATTCCATCCAATTCATTAACATCATAAAAAATCCTCTAGTGTTCTAGTAAATATCCTAAATTAATCAGATCTTAGATAAGCAACGTTCCCCCTTCTCAAACGCACACGCACAACTGGAAACAATCTTATCAGCAACAAAACTCACTACCTAAGCGCTTCTCAATTCTACAAAACGAAAGCATTCCGGAAAAAATTGATGGGTAAGAACTTTTTCAACGATAAATGTGGGGAAACGTTAGTTTTATGGGAATAAATCTGTGAATGAATGAATAAAATGATAAATGTGGGAAAACTAATAATGCGAGAGGGATAGATTTAGGTTCTACTGTATTTTCATTAACAGGATTGATCAGTGACAATGAGCTTTTTTTATATTTATTTTATATTTATTTCAGTAGATACTTCTCCGTTTTCAATAATTTACAGCATTTGTTATGAATTGTTATACATAATCGAGCATTTTTAAAGCAGAAGGGATATATCTAGTTCTTATCAGCAACAAAACTCACTACCTAAGCTCTTATAAATTTTACAAAACGAAAGCATTCCGGAAAAACGAAGGGTAAGAACTTTTTCAACGATAAATGTGGGGAAACGAATATTCCAAGAAAAAATAACATTAGTTTTATTTGAATAAATTTGTGACCGAATGACTAGAATGGTAAATGTGGGAAAACAAATAATGCGGAGATGATAGATTTATGTTCTACTGTATTTTCATTAACAGTGTTAATCAGCGATAATGAGCTTTTTTATATTTATTTTATATTTAATTCAGTAGATATTTCGCCTTTTTCTATAATTTATAAAATTTGTTACGAATTGTTGCACATAATTGAGTATTTTTAAAGCAGGAGGGATATATCTAGTTCTTATCAGCAACAAAACTCACTACCTAAGCTCTTATTAATTTTACAAAACGAAAGCATTCCGGAAAAAATCGAAGGGTAAGAACTTTTTCAACGATAAATGAGGGAAAACGAATATTCTAAGAAAAAGTAACATTATTTTTATTGGAATAAATCTGTGAATGAATGAATAGAATGATAAATGTTGGAAAACTAATAATGCGGGATGGATAGATTTTTCTACTGTAATTTCATTAACAAGATTGATCATTGATATTGAGCTTTTAATTATATTTATTTCATATTTATTTCAGTAGTTACTTCTCCTTTTGCAATAATTTATAGCTTTGGTACGAATTGTTGCATATAATCTAGTATTTTTATAGCAGGAGGGATAGATCCAGTTTGTACTATATTTTCATTAAATGAACTGATCCGTAGTATATTTATTTTATATTTATTTCAGTAGATACTATTCCTTTTTCAATACTTTATAGCATTAGTTACGAATTGTTGTATGAATGAGTATTTTTAATGCAGAAGTGATAGATCCAGTTTCTACTATATTTTCATTAATATTTATTTAATAGTTGTTACTTTTTTTAGTTTATTATAGTATTTGTTAAGAAGTGCTATATGTAAATGCTTTTGCCTACAGTAATATGTTCTAACTTCCTTCGCGAAAGGTTAATAAACGCATTAATTAATATTAACAAACATTTGCTTAATGGCTTAAAAATAAAGCACAGCTGTACCTGAATTTCCTGGAATAAATATTTCTAAACTAACTTCTCTTTCTACTCAGTGTCATCATTCCTTTATCTTCATAGAAAAAAAGACACCATAAAAAAATTCCGCCTAAGAAAACGATGGCCATAATGCGAAAAGCGTGCAAGAGTAAAAAGTCATCTTCTAAACTGGTACTCAACATGCTTTCTTTTGTTTAGGCTCGTGCTTCAACTTTGTTGTTTGTGAAACACCTTCGTGGTCAAGGGCAAACGTGAGAGAAATCCTGGAGTGTAGATTATAAAAAGATAAGCCATTCAGCCCTTGTTTGTGACCTCGAACAGTGATCTCTTCAACTCAGATCTTCATTGCAAATAAGAAGAGAGTTAAAGTTAACTTTTCTGTTTATTTAAGAAAGGATTTTCTTCCTTTAGTGGATCTTTAGTTTAATTTTAACTAACTGAATAGATTTCCCGTACTTTCTAGAAGAATGTGTTTATTAAGAAATAAATTGTAATGAATTGCCAGTATTCTAAGCAGTACGTAGACGATCAAACAATCTTCTTCATAAAAGTTTTTTGAAATATGAATATAAAAGCAAATTTCTCATGTATGTTAGAAATTATGTAAGATTAATTAAACTTTAAAGCTTAATAACAGTTTTATGATGTCAATACAAATTATTTAAAGGAAAAAATGTTCCAATAAAGTAATAACACTTAGGAAGTCATTTAAAATATAAGCGTCTGCCTAATAAAAGAAATAAACTTAATCTCACACCAATAAAAAGAAAGATATAAATTTGAAAACTTGTGGATGCATTTTATGAGGTTGGGTTTTCTAAATATTTTTTATGCGCATTACAAATTTTAATCAGGAAATGATAAATAAAAGCAAAAAGTAAACAAAATAATAACAGATTGAATAGATTTATTTTATTCTCAAATGACTTAAAAGTTTTATATTTAAAAGCTTTAAAAATTTTAGATTTTTAAATTTTTCCATTCTATGCTATAATTGTACTACTTATATTCATTTTAACAGAGATAAATAAATCACAAAATGTAGATAATTGATGTTTAACTGTAATATTCTTTTGTCTGGATTAGCATTTAAATGCTTTCGAATAAATGTTTGCAGTATTACGTCATAAACTAATTTATCATTACACAGAATTAAAAAAATAATTTAAAATGACATAGCCAGTAACTGAATTTAGATTATTAGGTTTTTTTAGTTTAAACCCAAAAGTTTGCTAGGATCTAATTTCATCATTATTAATATGAACTAGAAATTAATTAATACAGAACTGTTAAAAATCGTGATTTTTTTATAAAACCTGAGTTTAAATGTTGTTAGTCTGAACTATGTATGATAACTTATGTATGATATATGAATCCATAAATAATTTCGTTGGAGAATCCTAAGACACAAAGGGAAAGAATCTTAATTGAAACTGATCTAAATAAGAACTTTTTTCTTTTATGTATTAGAATGTAGAAAAAAAATATGTTAGCAAACATTTACAAAATTCACTTTTATCTTATTGCTATTACAGAAATGAGTAATTTTTTTTCTAGAAGTATCCTGAACATAAGTTTCATTTTTAAATTACATGTGAAATTATACCACTAATAAAGAAATAAAATTTTAAAACTGTGTTCAAAATGAATGTTATTTTAATTAAATAATTCTGAATATTGACCGTGACCTGATTTCCAAGTCAGTTTTCAAGACACTTAATTCATTCCTTAAAATATATCTTCAAGTTTCCTTCATTCTTCTTCTATTTTAGATTTAGTGTGCCTCCTAACGTTTTATATAAAAGTGTAGAGTAAAATTTTACAATTATTCTACTGACACAAAAGTTTCATCGTTTTCAAGAAAAAGTTGACTTCCTATGGATATTACATTATCTCTTTCGAATGTTCTTAGCAATTCATTATATTAAATGATAGACATTATTTTAAATAAATGAAACATTAATGTCGTAGCAAAGGGTGGAAACATTGTTATTACTATTGAATATTTAAAATAACGATTAAAGTATTTTTGCCATTTTTATATCAACGTTATTACGCTTGGGCTTAAAGATAGCAAACATTCAAGGATTAATAACTACTGTAATATTTAGTTATTTAGTTATCCAATAAAGAGCATTAACAGAATAACGTACCCATCTATGTAACACAGTAAATTTAAACAAGGCACTAAATAATTAGTGGAGGTAATGTATATATAGCATAGATTAAATTGCAATTTAAGCTCAGTGCAAACGAATATTTCTGGAAGCTTACATTGGAAACCCTTACATTGGAATAATACATTGGAATCGTTAGGGTGTTGATATTGGTACCGAAGTTCGTAGGTTCGAATCCCTATTGTATTGGGTCCTATATGTTTTGTAAATCCTACTGCCGATACCCTACATATGTAAATTTCAATTCTACTGTCTCTAATATAGGTAACTGAAGAAAGTATTTTATTATTAGAGAAATATAGTTAAGGTTTAAGTCCAGTCATCAGCTGAAAGTCATTTCAGTTGATCAACAGCTGTCCAGAAAAATCGATTTGCGAAGTGACATCGGAAATAATATTCATTCAAACCCTCATGGGTGAATTAGCCGAACTATGGTCGAATGGTTAGGGTGCTGGCCTTCGGTACAGAAGTTACTGGGTTCGAATCCCACTGAGGCATAGCTGTTCGTAGCAACTCGGAATAGGCTTTAAGAAATAGGTCCTGGTCTCATTAGCCCTTATGTTTTAAAAAAGTAGACCGTAGCACTCCAAACTAAACCAAACCAAATCTATTTAATCTCTGTAAGAATACAATCTGATAGTTAGTTACCCCGAATGGAATTGATGTCTTCCTGAGATTGAAAGTGACTTCTCCTTCCTGAGATCGTAAGAAAATAAATGATTAGTTTCTTGCACAATTACTCAACGCAGCTGCTCTAAATTGTCTTAAAATTTCACTTATCTATACCAATTATATAATGGTTATGGCTGTTTTCTTTTTAACCCACAACCAATCAAATAATGATCAATGGACATTTCAGCATTTTTGCTAACCAGTTATCAGTACATCCAAGATTTTCTCACGCACTTCAATCACAGAATTAAGGAAGTTTTCGAGATGAATAAATGATAGGGAAGTGGAGGGCTGAAAGAGAGCTGTCAGTACCTTTCTCAGTGAACAGGCTGGCATCGCTTAGTTAATTGCTTCTCTTTCCACGACGTCACAGATCAGTGAATCAGAAGAAAAGTGAAAGCTTGCCATTTCGGATAAACAGATAAAATAAGTAGAAAGACACCGGAAACATGGCATTTCCTGGACTCGGATCCAGTGTTATTAAATGACTGTTAATGGAATGATATTGAATGGCAATCGATAGGAAATATTATTGACAAAGAGGAAAGATATACAAAGTTAGATGATTTGTATTTTTATTTTCTTGTAAAAATTTTTGGTTTTTCATTCATCTATTACAATCACCAAGGAAATAGATCAATTAAGAAAAGAAAAAAATTAATATACTTTTTAAATATACTGTTCAGATAATAAGAAAGGATATGGTATTTAGTATAAGTAAATGTGTGTATAAATAAATATAGAAATATACATACATGTATGTATGTATGTATATATATACATATATATGTATGTATATATATACATATATATGTATGTATATATATACATATATATGTATGTATTTATATATATGTATATGTACATAGGTATATATGTATATTTGTGTATACAAACACATAGGTGTGGGTATGTAATAGGCAAATTACTTCATAAGAAAGATAAGGGAAATCACATCGGCCTGAGTGCTTTTGTAATAAAGATGGTTGAAAAAAAAAACAACAGAATTTTGAAAAAAAAAAACCAATCATAGATTTATTTATCAAACCCTCCCGAAGGCTACTTGGGTGCAAACGCTTACATGTATATAGGTGTCATTTATAGGTGTGTGAGCCAACCAATCAGGATTCCTAGAGGTTTGTCACATGAGAGACGCCTGTGACTACTTTGTTAGGAATGGGGTTTAAGCTTCACCAACGTAAGAATAAATGGTAAATTGTTAACTACATATATAATATTTCAGTTTTCATTAATATACATAATGATATTACAGTCACCCAATGATGACATGAATACACATATGAATACACATACATACATACATACATACATACATATATGTCTAAACAGGGGGGTTGGAAAACATTAAGCGAGTTGTGAACAATTTAAAAGGTAACTCGTGATAACAAAATAAATGGAAAAACCGACGCTCACGTAAGTTTTTAGGATAATACGGTCAAGCGGAAAGATATTGGTGGAATTTCATGAAAATGCAAAAGGATAAGGACGGTTTGCGCGAAGACATAGAGCTGTCTGCATCATCAACTCTTAGCTCCGCCACGAATAACTGAAAATGGCGCAAGCGACGCCTTAAAAAGAAAACTATATTATGAAATAAAGAGATGATTTACCAAGAAAAACTGCTTCTTCCATTCGCCTACCTTTGGATATGACATATATATATATTTGTCAGTTAAATGTAGACCAGATAGTAATCTCTAACAACACAAAATGTTAAGCTCTTTCTTCAGCACTCAAGAACTAGTTAGCAGAAGAGTACTGACCATCGTACTAAATTAATAACTCTTTTATATATTATGGGAATAGTCTAGAAGCTCATTCTAAACTCTTTTAAAATTAACAGAAACATAAATTCAATTACATGTGAATTAGCTTTTGAACTTAAGACTTGTTGCATAGAAAAACCACCCGTTAGAGTTGAGAGAAAAGGATATTAAATGTCAATATATACACATGTGTGTGTGTGTGCCAGCGCGTGTCAATAAGAGTAAATTAATAACTACCAGTTCTGTGGTCTGCTAGTCAATTTTTTCCTTTAAAAAATAACTTCTTAGTTTTAAATATTATTTTGCATTTATTACTCTTGTATTTACTTTATCATGAAATACTTTTTATTCAGGATATGTTATAAATTGAATCTGAAATACCTGGAAGAAGTAACAACTGATAGAATGCCGAAAATCTTCAACATACTATAAAAGAATTTAATAAAGGTAACCATATCGTTAATTATATTTTAGTAGATTGAAATAACACTCTCTAGTGGTTTAGTGAAAATTTATTCCTTTTAATCATGAATCCTTAAATTACTAATTATTTCAATAAAAGTACTTAAGGAATTTAAAACTTGGGTTCTGTACACCAGTTTTTGAGCTTATAATGTTTCATAGTAATATCTACAGGCAAAAAAACATATGAAGCAAGAGGAACGAAAAGTGTATTTTCTCTGATTATTCTCTTAAAAGTTGTCGTAAGAATTTTTTTAAATATGAATTGAGACAACTCTTTTTCTTTATTATTTTAAAAAGATCACATTACATGAAAACCATTTGTTTGGCTATAGACTCATTGTTATTTTCCCCTCAATTACAGAACAATTTAATTTCTGTTTCCTATCGGGAAAATTTACTTTTAAATTTTGGGTTATAAGTGACACGATTGTTTTACTCGGGATATCTCAAGTGGTGATCTTAGATTATGGATTATTTATTTTTACAAGTTCAAATACAGAAGTATTGTAACATAAAATCTCATTTCCCTAAGCTGCAACACCAAATTGTCGTGTATTTCATCAATGTTCTTAACACTTCTAAAATGATAAATAGATACATTTGTAAAAAATAGAAGATACGGGTAATTGCCAATTGCTTAAGCACTTATTGTAAATATATACTCCAAATCCACTGTGAATTGTATTGTCTTTGAAAATGAAGTGAATCAGCTATTGAACGCAGCTAAATTTGTTTATGACTCTATCACATTAATAAGAAGTCTTTGTGTTTAACGATGATATATCTTAAAACTGGGAGAACCGCTTTATGGAAAATCTGGACAAAGAAAATATATTACCTTTCAAAAATATATTCTACAACTCTTTTAACTGTTTTAGGTGTGAGATATTTTGAAGTATATCTCCCTGCAGATTTAAAGATCGTAGATATTTATTTTAAAATATATTCTGAAGACGTGCATCTTAACAAATATTTTATTAAATATTTCAAACCAATTGTGTGTATAACATAAAGCTACCTACGTACAAATTAATATTTATTGAAAAATTATTGCAAGCAAGTTTATAATTAAATAAAATTTCTACGTAAATAAACATAATGTGTTTATATAAAAAATTATTTAAACTTAAATGTATACTTAAACAAAGGCTTTATACAGATATAAAAACAGTTTTTAGTCAATAAATAATATTTAGTAAAACTTGCTTAGGTATGGTAATTTTAAAGTATGCTTTTTCACAAAAGAGGCACAATAAGGTTAGACCCTAATAAAATCGAATTTATTTTCTTTATTCTTTTTAAAATTTCTTTCCTTGATTTGCCACTGTAAACTTTCCCTTTGCTATCTGATGTATCATTCTGTTAAATTACCTATTACAATTTCTTGCAATATTTTCTTTTAATAAAAGGTTCACAGATATTATAAGAATAGGCTATGAACATATGTAATCGATAATTAAGAAAGTTTAAAGTTGGTTCGGAGAAAGACTCGAACTTTTTGACGAAAACAGTAGTCATAATAAAACTCAGTATTTAACCCGCAAAGTGCTATGAGCGCATTACAACTAAAACGACTTCTTTAGAGTTAAAAATTTAATTTAATATCCAAAACACAATTTGTAAATGATAAATAGATAGAAATTTTTATAATTTTTATCGATGATACTAAAATGGATAATTTGTTTTAAAACACCAAAGAATCCCCTATACAATAATTGCCTAAGTTATCTGTCCGTCTGTCCTCGAATTAAGTGGTTGGGCCTGGAATGGAGAGAGGCATCCATATTGGATTCTTGATGAGTTATGTTTAGCAAAATTCAAAGCGAGTTCGAAAATGATCGAAATAAACCCCTTCCCTCCTTTTCGATCGTTTAATGCCATTTTTCAAGCCCTATTTTCCCCGGTTAAAAGCAGGCGATTAAATTCATCCATTTATCACATTATAAATAGATGAAAAACAACATTTTTCTAGCATTATGATGTCATTCCCTTAATCATCTCATTTAATCATTTATTATTTTGAAACATTTAAATATCGTCAGCATTATTTTCCTATGTTTTTTCACTGAACTTAGATATTACGTAAATGATTTTCTTTTATATTTGGCTTAAATAGTAGATTAGGTACATATGTGATAATTTTAAATTTGATCATAGATTATTTTTTGTTGCAGTGAAACTTTTATAACTGGTATTAAAAACAAATTCTTTTTATAGTCTAGAAGTCTATATCACGGACTATTAAATATCTCACGTTTAAGTTATATATATTGAAAAATTAAGAAGTTTGTTCGTTTGTCTGTTTGTTTTTTATATATAACCACACGATTTGGAATCGATTCGCTAAATTTTGGACATCATTCATGTATACCACCAAATAATCACTGTCACTATTAAAATCTCTGCTGTCCATACTATCAATTAATGTGACAAGATAAATTAAAGTTGGCAACTATCATATGGTCAGTAAAGATAAACAAGTTATTGAGCGTGTACCAGATAATTCTCAGACAAAAATTCAAACCACTTTTTGCCTGAATCATAGGGTACTTTACAATTCTGGAAAATTAAAAATTTTACTGATACCGTCATATGACGTGCTGTATTCTAGTATTTAAATAAATATGTGCCAATAAGATGTTAAAATAACTGGATATTTTTTTATAGTATGTTTTGTATATAACTGCAATATCTATACATATTCTCTCTTTTCTATATGAAAGATTAATTACTATGAATAAGATTTTCAAAGAGATTTTACTGGTTTACAATTTTCTACTTTGAACATGTGCAAATTATGCTATCTCTATTTAAAAAAATACACTCAGTAAACACTGCTTATTTTCTTTTAACTACTTTTAAAATAAATTTAATAACTGAAAGTTCATTTATATATTTTTTAAATTTAAATAGGTATAAATATACCAAGCTATTTATTTATAGAAAATATGGCGTATAAATAGAATAAATAGGAAGTAATGTTTCTTGAACGAAATGATTAATAGATGTTTTCTTTTCCGCCATATCAAGGAGATACTTTAAGAGAGAGGTAGTTACATAATAAGGCCTTTTGTTTGAAAGCTGTTTAAGCTCTTAAAGTCAGAGATTAATATCACTTGTGTCTTTAATGTGTAATTAGGTGAAACTTGAGGAGCACTTTAAGGAAAAGCAAGTTAAGTATTTTTAAAAAAGATTAAAAGTAAAGTTTAATTTCTTTAAATGAGCGATATTAAAGCTTTATGCTGTCATTTTTAATGTGTATGTAAAAATACACACTCACAACAAAATTTTAAGATGAAAAGGGACATTTTAAATTAATTTTTTACCAAAAATACAAAATGAATTTGTCTAAAAAAGTCCAGCTAGGCGTTCTTTTTATGATCTGTTCAATTTTTGGAAAAATCAAATGAATACTTTAGTTCATGAGCACTTTCTTTTGTAAGTTCTTATTTGAAATTTAAAGATTTTTTTCAGTTTGGGATTTTTATATCTTAAGAAAGCCTTCAAAAATTTTTCCAGATTTATTACTTATTACTCAATTTTGCTCAAATGTTTCACCATTGTCACAAATATGAGTATGCTTTTTAAAAGTCGAATTATATGTTTAGTTGCAATGGCTGGCAATGAAAAATTGAAGTAACGAATAATTTTATTAATGAGTTTCACAAGTTTAAATAATTTTCAAATAAATTGTGTTTAACGTAAAGAAAATTCATACTCAGATTTGCTTTTATGTTAGTTCTAAACATTCAGCTGTAAAATGGCTAATATTCAATAATCATTTGAATAAATATCTTTGGATATCTTATTTTCCAGGTGCATTACTTTTTACTGAATCCTACTCAAATGTTTCACTATTGTCAGAAATCTATGCTCTTTTATAAGTTGAATTATATATTCAGTTACAAAGGCTGACAACGAAAAATTGAAGCATCAAATAATTTTATTAAAGAGTTATACAAGTTTTTACATAATCATTTTAAATAAATTGTGTTAAATATAAAGAAAATCCATACTCAAATTTGTTATTATATTAGTTCTAAACATTCAGCCGTAAAATGGCTAATATTCAATAATCATTTGAATAAATCTCTTTTTATATTTTATTTTTTTATGAAAATCTGTATTATTTCACTTAATTTTTTCTTTTGAAGATTTTAATATCTTTCATACACTATGTAATAGTATTACTTTCATTCTTACTAAGAATATTGCTAAAAGTTGAATAATTTTAAAAGTGTGATTTGAGGATTCTTATTTCCTGAGATCTTTCAATGCTGCTTAAAAAACAGAATAAGAATTATGATTCAGAACTTAAATATTTTTACTTTATTGTACAAAATAGATAAACTATTGTCATAGCGGAAAATTTCAAATTAATACTACAAAGTAAAATTCCCTTGATTATAACATCATTGATATATATTATTAATAATATTCTTTAATCTCAATAAAGAAAGTACTCATTTTACTATCTTCTCTCAAAGATGTAGAACTTTTTCATCAGTTGGTTGTTTTTAATTTATGTTTTTCGAAATGAAATAAAAGCTTCAACTTTAAATAAGTTATTTCATTTATAATGGGTTCTTAACACTTTGCGGTTACATACTAAATGTCACTAGGTCTTCTATTTTCAACGCATAATTTTCTAAAATCTCGCATTTATATGTTTCCCCTCTGTTTTTATAATACCCATGAATCTTCTATTAAAAATTTTTGTAATAAGAAATTGTAACAGATAATATAATATAAAGATAAGTCAGATAACATTCAGATACGCATTTTGAGAGTGACTGGATCAATTGGGAAAAGTTTTATCTTCAAACTTACATACAAAACAAATTAAGTGTTGAAAAGGTAAATATACATTTTGACTATCCATTAATTCATTTTAACCATTTTCATCGAGTACAGTACGTATGCAGCTTGCATTATTATACTTCATTAATGAATGTCAATATGATATTAAAATTAATGTATATATTTATAGCATGTACTGTACAAAACTGCGCTATATTCATGCAAGTTCCATGTCTACAATATAAAAGATATATTTTTTATAAAAGAATGAGAGATTTTTAAAAAGATTTCACTGAATAGGAATTTTTCTACGTTAGACATGTGCAAATTATGCAATCTTAATTTGAAAAAGTGAATACTATTAATTTTCTTGGAATTCTATCATAATAAATTTAATAACAAAAGTTCATTTTCATATTGTTTAAAATGATTAATTCTAGAAGCTTGATATTTTATTTTAAAGACTGTCACAACATCTGAATGTACATCTTCTCTTGTGCTTCTAATTTACACTCTATATAACAAAATATTTTAATATAACAATGATTAACATTGCCGGAATTATTTAAGGATGATTAGAATTAATATGTTGACATTTTGTAATGAGACATATTATTATATTTAGTTCTGCACCTCCATATGTAAATGAAATCTGCACACCGTATAGTAAAAATTTTAATATAACGTACACAAACGCTACCGGTTTACACAAATAAAAATTCTGTAATATTACAATGCTAACATGATGATATCAATATAATCTCATACAACTGAAACAAGGCTTTTTAGTGCATTTATAAAAGAGCAAGTTAAAATGAAAATAAAACTACTTTCAGTTTATTATTTTTCACAGTATAATTGAAATTTTTATTATCTTTTGGAAAGCATTAAAAAATATTGTATTTGTGAAAAACTTTGGCTTAAAATGAACTATGTGTATAATGAAAAAATCTCCATTATCTGATATTAACGCCGCCGGTCTGTACGAGATGGCAAGTTCTTGAATTCCGCTTAAATAACATATTACCCTTAAGAAACGAAGTTTACTTTCAAATGTTTAAGAAATACTGAAATAATATAAGAAAGAAAATGTAGGGAATAAATGTGGTGAGGAATAGCATAATATGATAAAGTCATGTGATGTTCACATTAGATATTTTAATTTTTGCTTCAGATAAAGAATTTTATTATTATCTTTTTAATAAATAAAAACATAAAGTTAAATTGAATTAATTACAGCTTTTAGATTTAAGTATTTTCTTTATTGAAAGCTTCAAAATTCGTAATTAAGATAAAAATTTCTCTTATTATTTCCTCAATATTAAATAACAAATAAACATGAGTCAACACAATGAAAGGATCAAGATGGATAAATCTTTAGTTGGCCATCTTGATATATATTAGATAAGTTGGCAATGTCGCCCAGCTGATAACCTCAGGGTAGTGGGATGGACGCCAAAGTTCCGACGTTTTCATTAATGACTGTGGGAATCACGTAAGATAGGTATGTGGCCGCAATGCCCTCCAAGTTCCCAAACGATACCTCTGGAGATTGCATGTCAAGCCTAAGGGTCATATATTTGGTCCCTGCTTCTAAATTATGAGGACCAACTTTGAGCAAAGTCATTCTTTCGCCCTAGCGAAGCTGTTCGATTAGCCTGTTTCACTTTTTACTTATCCAAGTGGCATTAGTTACTACAACAAAGCTTCATTTACTTATCTTATTGACTTCACGTCTTCAAAATGTAATCACATAAGTGTAAATAGTGATAATTACTATTTCCTGTAAGGAAAAGGTTTCTGTGTTTCAATAATGAAGGTCATTATAAAAGAGTTCAAGAATCTATGATTACTGCTGACTTCCTTTTCGTATAATGATGAATTCTTCAGGATCTGATAAGTTGATCATGCGTTTTATTTTCGGGGATTATCCACGGATAATTATTATTGTTATTATCATGGATGTGTCTTTATGATAAATTATCTATTAAATATAAACAGATTTATTAATATCACATAAATGTAAAGCAATGTATACGAATACAGAATTCTTCGCAAAGAATGGAAAAATATATTTATACTATTACAATACAAAATACCTGGATCTGCTTGATAGTTAAGAACATTTTTAGACACATATGTAGTCATTTAATAAGTTAAATAAAGATTAACTATCTATAGTCCTTTATTAAAAATCTGTAGAATATCGAATTTAAAGTGATAAAGTTAGACATGGGGGTTTGCAATTATTAAACAGACCATCTAGCAGCTTCTTGAATGTGTTAAGATTCCTACTTTTATAAACAACACTGAAGTTTTCAAAGTACTTTACTGAAGCTTTACTTTTGTAAAAACGGAACCAGGTACCTTTATATTTATTAGTATGTAGTAAGCATATGTTTTAATATTAGCTTTAGTGACGAGTTTGGATTTTTTTTTTACAAATATTATTTGTTATTCTTGGAATTGATTTTAGAGAGTGACTAAAAAATGAAAGTACTCTCATCAGAAAACTTGTTATGCAGATAAGTTTGAAGAGAAATGTGTTGAAAAGTGTAGAAATGAAATGTATAGATGTGTGTAATGAGTGTGGTAAGAGGTGTATAAGTGTTATACTGATAACGATAAGTAATATTAAGTGCAATAATAGTTAAAATAATTGAATTATAAGCTTTAAAGGTCATTTTTAAATTTAGTAATTATTGTAACTATAGGAAATTCAGAAAAATTGTAAACAAAACTAATAATAAAAATTTGATTCAAGTATTTACATGTAATCTCATTTCATTATGCTTAATATATTTAACTTAATCTGTCAAATAGTATAAAACTGATAGCAATTTTCCGTAAAAACACTATTTGAAATATTTTTACTTATGTAATAACTTCATGTAACTAAATATATGTTTTGAAACTAAACTATTAGAACGCATAAAAGATTTTTGCGTAAATAATTATGTAACAATAAAATATTCTTGCTTTTAAATGCTTTCGCAATGACATTAAGCAAGAATACAAGAATTGCATAATTTGTAAATAAATTATGCAATTCTTGCTTTTAGATAATACACTCTTTAGCATGTTTACATGCGAATTTATTATGCATACTTAAATAACTTAATTATTTACTAATAGTATTATTTAACATTATAATTTTAGAGTTTGATTAGTACATTTATATATTGATTATATGCACTTAGATTTATTTTAAAATATTCTTTTCAAATATTTATATTTCTGCATGTACTTAAATTATATAATATTGTGTAGAATGTTTAGTTTATAATACCAATATTTCTGAACAATCATTTTATGTCCAATGGCATGGCGTAACAGCCATTTTAAAATTTAAAAAAAATTAAAATATTGATATTTATTGTTTAGATAAGTTTCGGTTTTTGAAGAAAGCACTATGAAAATAAATTTTATGTTGATGTATTTTCAGTCTTTCAAATATACGAAAATTCTGATTTAAAACAAATTATGTATAGGAAATCCAAATTAATTTATTTTGTATTTATCAATTTGATTAAAAATACATTATATTATTAACAATACATTTATTACAAAAGAGAAAAAAGTATTTCAAGGTGTCGGAATTTCAGGAATTTTATTATCATTAATTATTAAATATTATTAAAAGAGCTTAATTAAAAAATTTCTCTACGCAATTCTTTTACATATAATGAGGTCATATAAATATATATCAACACTCACTCAAATATATATATGATACTTTTTAAATATTACACTAAACTTACTTGTTATGATAAATATTCTAGAAAAATATAAAAAAAAGAAATGAAAATTATATTAATATTTATTTTTTACTTAAAATTATAATTATTACAGCTTTTTTTATTTAAAATGAAGTGAGATAAATTAGGGAGAATTTTAGAACCAGATTTTAATTCATAAGCTATCAATTGAATAGTTTATAAATTTAACAGATATATGACTGTTAGAAACGTCCTAGGGTGTTTTAAATACTCATTAAATATATAATTTATGAAAAGGTTAAATAAGCTATAAGTGTTCTGTATACTTTCCAGTAGATCAGTAGATCCAGTAGATTCCGTAGATTTTTCCAGTAGAATAATAAATCGTACAAAATTAATTTTTTTTTATTTATAGTTCTGTTTTTAGCATTCATGGGATAGAAAAATACTTTGTCGGTTTTATATAGATGAATGTTCCTTATCACCTTAAATCCTTTCTTATATTTAAAGCATATGTACTTACACAAACTTGCGTATCATATGAAACTTGCGTATCATATTATATAACTAGTAAAGTGTTACACCATTTTACACTATCTATTACACTATTTTTAACTATTATATCAGCTACCTGAGGCAAAGAAATGACAACTCGTCTCTTTAAAAACAAAAGGTAAACTGAAACTGAATAATGGAAGGAAATCTTAAATAAGTCTTTGACTTCACATTAAAAATATTTTGCATAATTTATCTATATAACTAGAACAGTAACGCATCACACTATCGTGAAAAGATCAATTGCATAAATATATATTTTTAATAGGTACTTTCATTTATCGGAGTTGATGTTAACTAATAATATGTGCGTGTATGTATATAATTATATAGCTTGATTATTTGACACATAAACTGTTTAGTAAATATTAAGATTGTTTTACAACAATTTATTTCAAAAAAGGGTGACAGGTGAACATTACTGTACAGCAATTGGATATTACATTTTTTTTATTTCACAAATACAGCTGAATCATTGATTTCTTATTCATAATTGATAGTTTGACCTTATTTTTATTAACTGGTCATGAAGAAACACTTATTTGCACAAGGGTATAATTTCAGATAAAATATTGATTACAATACTGAATTAAAATACAAGAACTTCTCCCCTTTACGTTATGCTCATCTATAAAATAATTTTATATTCATTAATGACACGTCTTTTAGTCATCTCGGACTCATACGTGGCTTTAAATTTGATTTAACATATTCTATGCGGGACAATTGATACTTCACGATTGATACTCTGGCGATTGATATTTGAGCTCGGGGAGCGTACTAGTACGTTTTCTGACGATTGATACTTGAGTTAGTGTAACTCAGGTTAGTGTAACAACATGGTTTGTTTGTGGGTACAAAAATAACGGTATCTACAGGAAAACGAAGCCTAATGTTCATGTATACTACATACATTCTGGAAAAATTTAGACAAATAAAAACTAGTTTTTACACCAGTCGATGCGGAACCACAGAACGGGAAGGTTGGTTAAAAAATCAATTTAAATTTAAAATTAACTTTTTATTTATCCTTGCTAAAATGTTGTTATATATATGTATATTTATATATAATATATATATTTGTATTTATATATATATATATATATACTTTTTATTTATCTATTTATATATTTGTTTATATATTTCAATATAAATCACGAAAAGTTGGTTAAAAAATTAATAATTTTCGTTCTATTGAGATTTAACTGAATAACGAAATTTATGAGCAAAACGCACTATCCCGGTAAACTTCTGCTACGAAATGTACCCTCACGCAATGTGTTAAATTTCAATAAGTATTTGTAGGAAAAAACTGAAAATCAGATGCCTTAGATTTGTTAAAGTAATAGCAAAAAAAAAAATTATTTGTGTTTCATTTTTGTCTTTTAATTACTAATAATTTTATCTAAAACTATTTATAGCAATATGTTGTGATACAATTTGTTTTTTAAATGTTCATATCGTTTAATTTTTATAAATGTGCATGGATTTCGAGTTCTGTTCCAGCTTTTAAAATCTAAATAAATTGGTCAGGGCTGTATTCTACAAAGGCCC
>CM063501.1:25136902-25139402 GCA_032207245.1 Pardosa pseudoannulata
AAATTTGGCAACCACTGGTATACATAGGTACCCCCATTGAGTTTAATAAAATATTGAATTAATTTACATATCTTGTTGTGTTATGAGTATATTACTTCCAATAAAGAGTAAATCTGTTTTTCTAACTCTCCAGCATATTAATGAACTGGCGCTTAACAAAGAGTAAGAAGTCTATGTATTGCAGTGTCAAATATGTTTAGCTTCTTATATATTTCAAGACAGGGGAGTTTTTTACATTAAGAAATATAATTAATATGAAAGATAACAGAAGGGACTACGAAATGATCATACCATTATAGTTTTGTTAAATATCTTAAACATTTTATTAAATATCCCATATATTTTATTGAATACTAATATATTGTTTATATATTTCAATATAAAATAAGAAAAGTTGGTTAAAAAATTAAATAATTTTCGATCTATTGAGATTTAACTGAATAACTAAATTTATGCTCAAAACGTCAGCTCCCGGTACAATTCCGATGCGAAATGTACCCACAAACAATGTGTTAATAACCTGCAAAGCGAATAATAATTTCAACATTCAAAATATTGTAATAAAATGAAATATGGATATATATTAATTTTACTTGCCATATACATAATTTAAAGAACAATAAAAAAGACCATTTATTATTTTAGTCCTAATAGTTTTTTATAATTTAATTATATTGATGTTTGTACGTTACACTACCTTTATAGTTCTAGATAAATTAGTATTTAAACTATATTAAATTTGAGTCATGAAATAGTGTCAATTTCTAACTTAGTGATTTTATGATAAAATCGTTATATTTAATCCTCTGTCTTTGCAAAACTTTCATGATTTTATAATTCGAGATCGCCAAACCGTCAGTCAGGAACTAATAGTAGCTTACTTGGAAAATTTTGGGTAGTCACAGCGTCTGGGTTAAATTTAGTTCTAATATTCAGTTCAGTAACTGTGGGGTATTTCTTTTGACAGTATGGGATTTATAAACAAAAACCAAGTACTGAAAGAAATTAGCCAATGAATATTTGAGACAACTATACTTCAATGCTGCCACAAGATACTTTCTCGACATTAAAACACTTGTTGATGGTAAACAGTATGCCATTTTTCTCGTTAAAATTAATAAGTCTAATTCAAAATGTGTTCTTACTTTTCTAATTTATTACCACGGCACTTCATTTTTCCTTATGGGTAAATCAATTTAAACTTAAAGTTGTATTTTGGTAGAAATTATTAGCATTTCGTAGAATTTAAAAATAGTACAGTTATTCAGAAATGTGTTATATTTGGTGGCCTTTACTACAAAGGTACCACAATAAATTTAAGGAAATACTGATTTAAATAATATTCCATTACTTAGAGATTCATTCATAATAGGCTCATATCTGTGAGACACATGAGTGAATTTTTACAATTACCTAAAATTTATTTCGGATTTTACTGTATTTCTCCTGTCTATGCCATTTCGATATCCTTTTTTAACATTTTGGAACGACAAGAGTGGAGGGTGCTAACACCCCGAATCCCAGCTCAAAAGTTCCTTTCGGCTTTGCTTACCTAAATAAATTCCTCTTGTCTACTTCAACTTAGCTTCTTTACTTTGTAGATAATTATTCAAAACTCATAATGAAACATTAAAATTAGAGGAATATATCTCTATCACAGAGAAAATTACCCTGTATCTGTGAAATATAATCGATTTGTTAAATAATTTATTTTGGGGCCTAATGCCTTATAGCAATTATGACGCCTCTAAATATGTGAGATTAAATAATAAAATATTTAATATTTCCTACATAACGTTCCTGTGATCATAATACTTATATTTGACCCCAGCTACAAAATGTTTCTCACTGTATGCATAAACAGACTTATAAATTTCATAAAATATTCATTGGAAAATATCTTAAAATAAATATATAACTGAATTTAAGAAATTTCAGATATTTTAAATTCTTAATATGCAACTAAATAACAACACATGCCGCTTTCAAATTCTCGGCTGTTTTAAAACGGATATGATGACCTTTAGAAATAGTACTTTGTTGTTTAACTTAATATATTTAACGCATTATATGCGGGACACTCACTAATACGTTTTCTGACGATTGATACTTGAGCGCGGGTCAAGTACTAGTACAGGTTAGTGACTTATTTGTGGGTACAAAAATAACGGTATATACAGGAAAACGAAGCTGTAAGTTCTTGTCTACTACATAGATTCTGGAAACATTTAGACAAATAAAAACTAGTTTTTACATTAGTCGATGTGGAACCACACAACTGAAAAAAAATTAAAACTATATACTACTATTTCTATTTGATTTTTCATATTTACGATACTATTATAAATTTATCCACTGAAAAAATATTTTTTGATTACAAAATTCTTATGCTTGTTATTTATATATTTCTATTAATATATTTGTTTATATATTTTTATATAAAATACCAAAAGTTGGTTAAAAAATTAAATAATTTTCGATCTATTGAGATTTAATTGAA
>CM063501.1:25144402-25216902 GCA_032207245.1 Pardosa pseudoannulata
GCAATATGTGTCTGTGTATTTTGCATTAATACAAAATAATGTACAATATATGGATACTACCCCTCAATTTTTAGCTTCCTTTTGGGAACATCGTATTTCAAAATTATTCTATTGACGACTACTTTAAACATTTTCAATTTGCTTTTGGGGGTTTCACAAAAGTTGATGTATACCTTTTCTAAAAAATTACAGACTTTATATTTCGATTGCATTCACGCATGTGCATTGAGCATTATTTTAGCAAACCTTCTCCTCTTTCATCCAAAATTTATTATTTTTTCATTTTGAATGTAGTCTTTTGTGTTCAAGTCTTTTGTCAAACTTCCTGAAAACAACACTAGTTTATACTTTGAGCTCTGTAATTTATAAGCCCTCCATGAATTTTAGATTGTTTGCATAATTACTTTCATTTCTCCATGACGTATCCTATTTAAAAAACACAGATTATTTCAAGAAGCCTGCTAACTATGTACTAAACTTTGAACACTTTTCAAAAATTCGATTTTAGAGGATTATGGAAAAAATGTCCTTTTTTTTCCCATACCTTGAAGATCCATTTCATGAAATGTTATGACGTGAAAAGAGTTCATCCCATAAAGAGTCATAAAAATATCTTCTTCATAAGCAAATAAGCTTAATAAATAAGTCTTAGAAATAAAGAACAGATAATCCTTTGTATACTTAAAGTGCACTTAATCCTTTCATGACAAGGCATTTTGACAGTCGTTAAATTCTAAATGTTGACAGAACAATCATATTTCACATTAGAATGTACTTCGAGAGGAAGAATAGATAATAGGATTACAAGAGAAAAACTAAGAAATAGAAAAAAACTGCAGAATTTAAACACATTAGCTTGCAACTGCAAACACAGTCAGATAACTTAACTGTATTTTAACTAAAAGGTACAAACTTGATTTCCTTGAAAACATGTTCTATTTTTCAAGACAGTGATAAATTTCCCTGAAAAAGCATAACATTTCAGGCTTATTAACTTGTAATAAAGTAGAAGTAAACATTTTAGATTTTTTTCCTCCTGTAGCAATTTATTACGAATGCAAAATTGTGTGTTCTGACATTTTTTCCTTCTCGAAAATGTCACATTATTTTCCCAAATCAAACATGTGTGTATTTTCCATTTTAATCTATCTTTTAAACTTATGTTAATAATATTTACAAAATTAACATCTCATTTATTTTAAATTAAAATGGCTAAGTAATTAATATTATTAAATTAATTATAATTTTATTTGTTCAATTAATACATTTTTCTCCTGTACTCTTTTTAGAAACAAATTCTGAAATGATAAACAAATTCTACTTTAATTATCTCTTTAAAAATTTATTGATATCTAGATTTATAGTTGTGTATATACATGATAATATTGTGTAAACATGTCAAATAAATACTAAACTTTTAAGTTAATATGTGCACTGACACATATTATCAAAGTAATTGAACAGAAAAATTTCCAAAAGGTCATTTTATGTGGTGCTGCCACCTAGTATCTTTATTTTATACTAAATACTCGACTTTTAAATGTCATACTCAAAAATCATTAAACTACTCATAAAGTCAGCTTTTAATTTCTTTTCTGTTTACTATAAGATCTTTAATGTTATAATAACATGATAAATCAATGCATGGAATATTCATACGTGCACATATATATAAATATATATATATTATATATATATATATATATATATATATATATATGTATGTATATATATATATATATATATATATATATATATATATATATATATATATAATATATATAATATATATATATATATATATATATATATATATATACCGTTTTTGTTCTTGAAAATTTGAACTAATCTACTCAGTTTAAAACAGAAAAAAAATAATATCTAGAAATTGTACTTTTATATTTCAAGAAATACCAGGTATTGTAGTCAATAATGTATTTTTTCTTGTAAGACATCACATAAACAAAGATTCAACGTTATTAAAATAAATAAAAAGTTTAGATAATATTAATAACGATTAAAAATGTTCAATGGCTTTATGTGCATATATATAGCAATATTTGTATATAAATATATATATGATAATACATACGTATATAATACACACACACACACACATCTATATATAAATATAATATATATATAATATATATATATATATATATATATAATATATATATATATATATATATATATATATTCTATATATATATATATATAATATATATATATATATATGCATATATATGTATATATGTATATATATATATATATATATGTATATATATATATATATATATATATATATATATATATAATATATATAAATATATATATATATGCATATATATATATACATATATACATATATATGTATATATATATACACATACATACATACATACACACACACACACACATATATATATATATATATATATATATATATATATATATATATATATATATATATATATATATATATATATATATATATATATATAATATATATATATATATATATATATATATATATATATAATGAGGTGTTTTGAATTTGTAAAGAAAAAAATTATTATATTTTTCTATCAATTACCAACATAATTTTGTATATTATTTGACGGAAGGGAAAATTATTATTAATTATCTGGTAATTTAATAGTAAATGTAATTGTTCAATCATGAATAAAAGATGTAAATCTACATTTAAAAAATATTTTTTGCTGTTATGTATTTTAAATCTTGTATTTGACTATAAGTATTTACTCAGCATGAAATTCGTACACAGTTTTTAATCGAAGACAATTTATAGATTTTGTATTGACCATTTGATTTATTTGTTCCTGAAATTATATCGTGAGGTATAATTTTAATTTTCCTCTTTGGGGAATTTTTGTTATTCCAGTATAAGCCGTTTTTCATAGTTACGTTTTTATTTTTTTTCGACGGAGGGAGTGGACGGAAGGGTTAAGCGACATCCAGTAAATAATTTTTTGTGTCGATGAGGTGATAAGAATGTTTCAATGTCATGTGATCGGAACAGTCATTTTTGGCTCATCACTGGTTTTCATGAAAGGGAAACATAATTTTTAAAACTTAAAAAAAAATCGATTTTTTTATTGTTGTATTTCTAAAATCTTTAGACATTCCTGAATCATTTAAAGCAAATTTCACTGAAATATTTGAACTTGTAAACTTATACAATCTTTGCATTTAATATAGATTTGTAGAAAAACTATAAAATTTTAAATGTATTCTACTGGAAATGGTGATTTTTTTTACTTGTGTAACTGTAACAACTACATTAATAACTTTAAATAGAAAACTACTGTATATATTGATTTTAAAATTCCCCAATAAATACATTGTAGATCTGTGATAAACTCTTTTTTCCTGTAGTTGTTTGTTTCATTTAGTATTTATAGTTCTAGAAATGGAATTTTTAAAGATTATTTTAGTTTTCTTTTAAAAAATCAGCAAGCCTTTATACACTTAAATGTTTCTAAAATTCTCAAAAGAACATTATTGACTATTGTTGTAGAATTACTAAAATAACAGTAAATAATTATAAATCAGGTGAGGAGTATCGATAAGAGATAGAAAGAGAAATTTTATTTAATAAAAAATAAAACAAAATTTATACCTATGCAACACCAGATTAAGAATATGATGAATACTTAAAACACCTTTTGAAAATTATTTACTTAGCAGGATTACACTTTGAAAACATATAAAATGAAATATAAGAGCCTTAAGATCATTACGTTTTTTCCTTAAAAGTGGATAATATTAAAAAAAATCATTTTGCTTAATATTTAGTTAACATTTAATATACTTCGAGTGACCTGACTATCATAAATTGACTTCAAAATGTTTACTAATCATTTCCGATATGCATTAAAATATAGAGTATTAATGTTATTTTCAAAGTTTATTTACTATACAGTTTTTAATAATAATAATATTTGCAATGTAATTTTTAATTAATAATGTTTTACTATAGATTGAAATAATTGTGATAATCAATTTTAAATTTTGACTTTATTTATAAATCCGAAATCATCGTAAAAATTTTTCGTACATACATAATAGTTTTTTCTATATATTAACTTTTCAATCAATCAACAGAATAATATCTAATGTTTTAAAACATGTTTTTGTTAAAACAGAAATAAAAGATAGAGGAAAAAAATTAAACGAAAATATTTTTAAACCAATTTTGAAATAGAATTACCTGATGTTTAAATTTTTCAAAAAGGCTTTAGATATTTACTGTCTCTTTATAAAATAAAAGGAAAGCAACTGAAAATATTTAGTAATTATCATTTTGAGCTTTATCTTTAACACTGAAACGCCTGAACATTTGCTACTTATTGCCCACATGTTCAAAACTAAGAAAATTTCTATATTTTGTCAAATTTCATGAAAAGAATTGAACGAAATGTAAACCACGTATTCCACACAATGATGCAAATCTTGTTCGTGAAATAAGTAAGCGTAAATGTGTGAGTGGGCAAAACCGTTGAGAAATAGGTTTTATAAGCGCGCGTGACAAAATACATATTTCATTCACTGGCACAGCTTGCCAAAATGTTTGGTGTCTCTTAGTTTGTCCTGCAATCAATTTATTTCAAATTCTAATAGACTTAATATTACCAGAAGATTTCATGAGAGAGGATTGTTTGCTAGAAGACCTGCTGTTTGAATTCACTTACTTTAACAAATAGGAAAATCCGTTTAATATGGTGCAGAGAGCATATAGATTGGAATTTGGATCAATGGGCAACCGTTCTTTTCTTTAATGAGTCCCTGTTCAGCCTAACCACCGATTCTTTCCAAACATTCCTCTGGAGTGAACCAGGTTCTTCTGCTTGGCTTCCAATATAGAGTAAGATATAAAGTAGACCATTGTAACGCCATAGATTTAATAGTCTGGGGAGGTATCATGTTGAATGGCTACACACTATTCCATGTCTTTGAAAGAAACACTGTGACTTCTTCTAGGTATAAGAGTGAGGACTTTACGTGCTTTACGTTCGCCTTTTCATAGGTGCAATTAGGCCTGATTTCGTTTTAAGGGATGATAACTCGAAGTCACAAAGAGCTCTTCTTATCCACGAATTCTTAGAAATGAGGCTGTTAGTAAGATGAATTTATCAATATATGCATATATATATATATATATATATATATATATATATATATATATATATATATATAAACATATATAAACACACACACACACACACATATATATATATGTATATATATATACATATATATACACATATATACATACATATATATGTATATACATATATATATGCATATATATATATACATATATATATATATACATATATACACATATATATACATACACACACACACACACATATATATATATATATATATATATATATATATATATATATATATATATATATTTGTAATGTTGTGTAAATATATATTAATCAGTAAAATATAGATATTTATTAGTCTGCATTATTTTATCTCTTGTTTAAAAATTATATTTTAGGCTAATTTTTTTTGGGGGGGGGGATTTGTTATTTTTATATAAGAACTTAGGCCAATCAGTAGAACATATAAGGTTACAAAATATATGTGTTTGTTTGCATGTAAGTATATATACATATATTTGTTTATATATTGTGATGTTGCATGAGAATAAATATTAACAATGTACAATAAATAAATTTTTATTTTTTGTACTAAAGACTATACAAAAGTGAAAACATAACAATGGTGTAGAAAATTGAGCAGGAAAAAAAGAAGAAAGAAAGATGAAATCATAGAAGAAAATAAGAGACAAATTTACAAGTTGCTAAAGATCAGATTGAAGTGTCAGCAAGGAAAAGAATATATATAATTTTGATTCATCTGGAGTAAATCAATATTCTTCAATAATTTAATGTTCTGAAAAAAAAAGGAAATATATAAACATTACTTCACTAAAATTTTAGTATATAAGTCAAAAACTACGAATAGATTAAAAGTGTGCTTTAACAACTTATTAAAATATTTCTTAAATTGAAGTATTATTATTCTTAAATCTATAAAATCAAATATCAGATGTTAATTTTATGCGTATAGTAGATCAAGATATAAAGGCTTTTTAATAACAATAATACCGATACTGAGTAAAATACCAGTACTTAGAGAAATAGCATCATTTCTATAATAACCCACGTTTAATATTTACTTATGTGTTCTGAATTTATGTTATATATTTATATTATACATTAAGCCAGTCTTTCTTTAAAAAACTTAATGCATACTTATCAATACCATACTTAGAAATTGAAACCTTTAACCTAATAATTAGACTGATTGCCACACTACCCATAGAATAAAAGAAATGTTATATTTTTCAATACTATATTAAGTTTTAATGAATAATACTTTGATAAAATTTCAATACACAGATAGGGCGGTAAATTATGCAAAATACTGCAAATGTTTCTGTTAAATATGTTACGTTTAAAACGAGTGGTTATATTGAATACAATGTAAACTAATTAATAAATTTTCAAGCTTAACTATATATATATATATATATATATATATATATATATATATATATATATATATATATATATAGTATATGTCGTTTTTAATGATACATTTGAGGTACGCAAAAAAATACCAAACTGAATAACACTGAACTTGCACGGTTCCTTTACACAAGCTAAGTAATATCTAATACACAGCTCTCTCTTGTTAAAGAAAGAAAATTACATACTGCGAAAGGGAAAAAGTGCTACTAGTCTAGGGAAGTTTTAATTAAATGTTCTGCAGTCAGCTAGATTTTGAGTTGATATTGAAATTATGGGGTTGATGATCGTGATCGGAATTATACATAGGGAATTTTTTGCATATTGTGAGCCGTAGACTTCAATATGCTGTTCCCTAGATGGATAGATTAAGGCAATTGTTTTTCCCCTGCTTCATCAATTGAAGAAGTTTGATAACTAAATTATATGCTCCCTTTGTCTGTAACATTTTGAACAAGATAGCGATTACTTGCTGACTACCGAGAGTTTTCATTAGTTGAAGTGTAGATTACACTGAACACGAGAACATTTGTTTCAGTTCTTTTAAACTGGTATGAGAGCCTTGTAGAGGATTTATTAATTGATAGTAACTCTTAAATAGAAGTGTTTGAGAAAAAGAATAGAAGGGATGCATTAAATCCCTCTCAAACTTTCATATATTATATTATAATTGCGTAAACGAATACTTAACATTTCTGGTATATATTAAAATAAGTACATTTTAAAATAGGTAACATTAAACGTAGAAATTTAGTCAATAATGCTACTTCATTTGGTTCAATATTATGAGTTTGGGGAGAATTAAAAATAAACATTAAACACCGATATATAGAGTAAAATAAGAATTTAGAAAGTAAAATAGATATGAATTAGTATACGTATTTATTATTAGTAGGTGCTATGTAGTATTTCCTTAAAGATTTTACTTTTACAATGTACTTTTTTAAAGATTATTTTTACTTATTAATACATTTTTAAGCGAAAGTATTATAATTGCCAAAGCTTTTACTTCAATATAATGATAGGTATACGTGTTTTAAACCACCCTAAATCTGAAAAAAAGTTTTTGCTTTTATATGTGGATGTGTTTATTTGTCTGTTCTCAGAAACGAAGCGAGTGAGATGTACGAAATTTAGCACTTAGATTTTACACCAAAATAGTAAAAATGTCTAAACGTTAAACTTAATCAACCAAAAGAAGAAAATACAGTGATTGCCGATGATTCTAATTCTCTAGAGTCTGACAATGTCAGACGAGATTCAAGATACTGTTGGCTAGAAGAAAATCTAGCACAAAAGGAAATCGCAAATCTTGCCCACCAACACCTCAAAGACTAAGAGTATTTTCAGCAATTGTTTGATGATCATGAAATTTAATACGGATCATAAAGATATTCTCAAACTCAAAAAAACGAGAGGCACTTGAGAAATTTTGTCGAGTATTTTATGATATAATTCTTTGGCGATAACTGGAGAACAACAGAGTGATTTTTTTAAAGTTCAGAATAAAACCTAAAAGGAACGGTTTACATTATGTCTTTGAAGTAATTTCATAGTATACTTAAAAATTATTAAAAGCTTTTAAACTATAACAGACTACTTTCCATATATGAGAGTTTACAACAAGTTAAGCTCAGTAAAATCCTGATTACATTTTACAAAATCTACACTATGCAATTATTTATGCTACATGCAAACTATCATTATTTTATCGACCCGAATAATTTAAAAAAATTCAGAAAGACATTGCTTACTTGAGAAAAGCTAATTTTGAATGTGTTCATTTAGTAGAGTCCGTATCCGTGGGATGACCTGGGAGCGTGTCCGACGGGTCCAGCAGCGTGGTTCCTGGGGGCATCAGAGTGGAGCTCAACATCAGCGGGGCTCTGGCTTTCGGTTCCTGGCTCGTTGGTCTTGACCTGGGCCCTGAATCCATGTCCGTCAGCGACGTAGTTGACAACTCTCTGGTTACCGTGGGCATCAGTGTAGGAGTAGCTTCCCTGAACATTGCCGTGTCCATCTCCGTGCTCTTGGCGGGTCTGCTTGAAGTCTCCAGAGTGACCATCACCTCCTACGATGTCGAATCCATATTGGTAGGGGGTTGGCTGGGCCTATTCAAAAACAAAATATAAACAGTATATAAATATTTGTATTCGCTTCTATTGAAACATTTTACAAAGATTTAATGAATGAAAGCATCTAATAAACAACAGTGACAGTGTATACGCTTTACCATTGATTTTCGAACAGACAGAATTGGCATAAATTCATAGAATTTCTCCAAATTTAATGTTGTATGATATGAAGACCTTTCTTCAATTTTCGATTTTTGGTTTTTATAATGAACGATAAAATATTAAATATTAGTAACTTGTAACATAAAGACTTTGTGAAGAAAACTTGCATTTAGTAGATAGCAATTTAAAATTAAGTTTACGTAAAAATATATTTCACTGAGGGGACATATCATATGTATTTTTTTTATAAAATTCATAGAGTCTCAGGTGATACACATATTCTAGAAACCACCAAACTGAGAATTATGAGAATCAATCTTTATGTAGGTTTGTTCATTAATTAATTTTCATGGTACTAACCTCAAAAGTAAATAATGCAGAAATAATGCAAATAATAAACAACAGAGACAGTGTATACGTTTTACCACGGATATTTTGAGAAATCAAAAGTGGCATACATTCATAAAATTTCTGGAAATTTAATGTTGTATGGAATGAAGATCTTTCTCCGAATTCAGATTTTGGTTTTTTATAATGAACGATAAAATATTAAATATTAGTAGCTAGTAACATAAAGACTTCGTGAAGGAAAATTGCATACAGTAGATAAAAATTTAAAATTAAGTTTAAGTAAAGAAAATATTTGACTGAAGGGACATACCGTATATTATTATTTTATAAATTTCATAGTGTCTTAGGCGATATAAATATTCTAGAAACCACTAAATTGAGAATTATGAGAATGAATCTTTATGTAGGTTTGTTCATTAATTATGTTTCCTTGTACTAACCTCAAAAGAAAATAATGCAGAAATAATGCCAATTATGTATTAATAGGGGCTTAGTTGAGCTTGTTTGGAAGGAAGTAGTTCATGAGAAAATTATGTCTCACGTATATTCTACAACTTTATGAGGTTAAACTTAACTTAGTTGTAGATATGAAAATCAATCGGTAATAACAGAATGATATTGATATATTGACATGGTTTTGGATTTCTTTTCTTGAAAATTATGCAGAAAGCTTTGGATTGTTTTGTCATTGCTGATAGCTGGCATGGCTTACTCAGATCATTATGACCGAAATGCATCCAAGCTTCTTAAAGCTTTATGGCTCTACAGAGATGGTTGTAATCGTGAATTTTTCTTCTACTGTTCAAAAAATATTCAAAGGGAATTTCGTGAAAGAAACCATAGTTCCAGTAAATCAGGAATGAAAATTTATTTCATATAAATAAAAAATATTTAGATGAAATCATCTGTCCTATTTTATGCATTATCTAATGCGAATTTTAGTAAGACATATATGGTATGGACTACTCAAAATCTTTCAATTTGACTAGGGTTCCAGAAACTAAGTTTTCGTGCAACAAGAAGAAATGATTTGCTTTTGAGTAGGAAAATCAATGCAAAGAACCACTTTTAATGAGCAAATTTAAGAAATGAGAGTGGTCCTATTCTAGTACTATTTTTCTGAGACGAGGAAACGAAAGGATTTGAAATAAAGATAAGAGATAATTTTGGTCTGTAGAATTATCTGTCTATACTCTCACAAACGTTTGTCACAAATGTGGATCTTTAGAATTATCTTGTTAAGAAACACCTTAATTTGTTACTTTAGAAATAAAATCCCTACAAATAATTTTGAAAAGTGCATAAACAATGTTCAAATGTACTTACAAGATCATGTCCATATGCAGGTGCACCATATCCTCCATGTCCGTATTGTGCGGCAGCAAGAGCCACTAAACAGGCAACAAGAGCGAGCTGGAAGTAAACACAAATATTTATTAATGCTGAACTTATCAAAATTGTCTAGTAAAATTTCAACTGGGTATTAAATTGAGATCTCCAAAAATATTACTATACTGCTTAATATAATGATGTTTAGAGAAAAATATTAGTTGAATTTTACATTATGTAAAGATAGAGATTAATTTGAAATTTTCAGCTCGATGTTAATTTACAAACGAATTATTTAAAAAACATTTTTCCTGATAGTATTAATCATTAGCAAAGAGATATATAAATCTCGGGTTCACACAAAATGTTGTTCTTTTTCAGGCTTTAATTATTATTATATATATATAACCTTAAATTAAGAAATAATTATAAATGAATACACAGAAATACTAACTTTTCATGGTATGGTTTATTCTAAATTTACGGCTTTAAAAATGGGAATTACTTTCTAAATTACGAAAATTCTTAAACATGAAATTAGTAATACTCTCAAATTATAAAAAGTAATAATCTAAAATTCTCAAATTCAAAACATGAAATTAGACTAAACTCAAATTCTGTTTCTAGTTGGAGACTAAAGAGTAAAGACTTAACGTAAATTCTCTGAAATACATATGTAAAGCTGTATCTATTGAAATTATGTAAACTTATATCTTACCTTAAACATTTTTAAGGAGTAAATTTGTGATTTGAACCACACAAGTAACTTGGAAGTGAGCAAAAGTCGAGTATGGTTTACCGCCCAATCTTACGGCCTTTATATACTGGACGACAAAGTAAGTAAAAGAAAAAAATTGTCGTTAACGGTTTTTTGTTTTTCATTATCTCTGGTTTCTGTCTATGTCCCCAATTAAAAATCGAAACACTTTCCCTTCATCGAGGTCGCGGTCAAAAGGGTGGGGTGGTGGACAAGGTTTATTCCCATACGGATGCAAAGAATGTGTGAAAATATGTAGGTATCACCTAATTTTCAACTGGTCAAACTCATTTCAATATTAGTTTCACTGTAACCTGTTCGAATGCCTGTACCAAAGCGAAGAAGGTATACTATATTTGAAGTGCATATTGATTTTGTACGTTATGAATTATACATGAGGTTATTATTTGTTCTTTATGCTTTTTTATAATGACAAATTTTTAATTTATTGCAAATAGAAATTAATTCCAAAGTGATATCTAACTAGCAAAAAAATCACATATTTATTTCTCAATATGTCATTAGAAAGAAATGTGGAATTTCTGAAATTTTGCAAATGATTAATAAAAGAACAAATTTTAAATCTGCCAGTAATTTCGTGTAAAGGTTTAAATAAAACTATAAACATCCAATTTCTTATAAAACCATTCAAATTATTGTTTTAAGTAATAAAAAAATTAGATAACATATTTTATTTTACTTTTGTAAAATATATATTTTACATGATATTTAATATTCTTTTTATGATTTAATGAGGAATTTTTAAAGTATTGCAAATATAAATTAATTCAATATATATATATATATATATATATATATATATATATATATATATATATATATATATATATATAGTATAAAAGTCATATGTTTATAGACCAAATATTATTTATTATAAAGCATAGTTTACGAATTATTTACCTCTGCAACTGGTTATGATATGAATAAATAGTTAAATTAAAAATATATTGGACTAAGTAGATAGGCAAAATAAAAAAGTACGCAATTTCAAGGAAAAAATATTTTTAATGTGTTAAATAAAAAGAAAAATCTGAAAATATTTCAATTTCTTTTATAATCAAATTTTTTGTGTCTGATCTTATTCAGATATTTTGTTGTTATTACGAATTTCGTAATTTTTTCTTTCTAATTAGGTTGGAGAGGAAACGTTATAAAAAACTGTATGACATAGTCTCTAATAATTGTTTGACATATTGGGATAAATTTCACACACACACACACACATACACACACACACACACACACACACACACACACACACATATATATATATATATATATATATATATATATATGTATATATATATATATATATATATATATATATATATATATATATATATATATATATATATATCTGTGTGTGTGTTTACGTTTGTGTGCCAAAAAGTTATCCCGAGCAATTCCCTAATTCTAAATTCACACATTTCTCATTTTAATAGATAATATCAGAGTCATTTTAAACATAGAGATACCATGAGAGATTCTTAAAAACATTTCTTAAAGTTTGAGATTTGTGGTTTGACGTACGCATTGCAGCTGTGAATGATATTGCTGAATGAGAGAAAAGAAAGCAATGTATGGTTAAAGTGGGAGAAGTAACTACGAATAGGCTTTTGTCTTGTTTGATCATTCCCTTGTCACTGCATTAAATTTTGGAAATGGCTAGTAGCTATGTTTACAAGTGAATTTATGTTTTCCATTAAGATGATTATCCTAGACAAAAAAGACATTATTTAACATTAAATGTTCGATAATACTCATTCGTAATTTATTCATTTTTGTATCACCATCGGATAGCCAAATCTAAGGACGAAAGAAAACTTACATCTTACTTTGATATAATATATAGATAATTTGAAAATAACTGATCGGAAAAAAAGTCAGCATATTTAGTGTCAATAACAGCTTAAACTGATAATTTTCATTCCTTTTATTTAAACAGTAGTATAATGCTGAATAAAATGAGAAAAAATGACCACTTTTGAAGTACTCTTCAATGGCAACTTTTCATATGTTTAGGTTAGAACCTATAGCTTAAACACATTGCATTACCATAATTTCTACCCACCCGAAAAAAATATCACTGAAATTACTTACAAGTAAAAAGCGCGAAGCATACAAATGACATTTGTATCTCATCAGACATGTAATATTATGCAACAGTAAAATTATTCAAGTTTTATGCAGCTTAGTTCATTATAGCAGTGGTTATTTATAGCAGGCACATCATTAAGAAGAACTTCATATAATTAGCCACCATAAACATTAAGAGAAAGTTTTCTCAGTTAAAAAAAATATAAATAAATTACAGAAAAACTGGTGGACGTGAAAGGTTTATTTTACCTAATAGAATCTCTTTTTATAGTACATCATTATTTTAAAACCGATGGCTGCTGTTTAATAATAGTGACTTCAAAATGTTCTAGGCTGTTTATGTTTTTATAAATCTTTTAAAATTTTTACATTGTCTATTCATGCGTTTGTTTCAAAATAGGTATCACAAATCACAGTACTGTGTCAGGCTATAGATGGTTTAATAATATGAAACGACGAAAAAACGTTTAAACATTGTATAATTGAAATAATTATTTTATATAAGTTGTATTTAACATAAGGGAAAATTTGATACGAGATTCTTTTCTATATAAATGCTTGATAAGTAGGTAAAAAAGGAAAATAATTAGTACGCGATGCTGTAGGTATTTTTACGAATTTTGATGCATGACACATGATTACGATAAGGTCATGTATTTTAATAAAAATTCTTTTCCTGTTGAATTTAAAAACTCTTATACACTTTACGTAACACCCTTATTTATGATCATTGTAAGAAAACAGGTAAAAGGTAAATGTTTAAAAAAAAAACTGAGAAACATACATATACATACATACATATGTATATATGTATATGTATGTATGCATATATATATATATATATATATATATATATATATATATATATATATGTATATATATATATATATATATATATATATATATATATATGTATATATATATATGTATATATATATGTATATATATTATATATATATATGTATATATATATATATATATATATATATATATATATATATATATATATATATATATATATATATATATATATATATATATATATATATATATATATATATATATATATATATATATATATATATATATTGCTAACTTAAGACTGTAATGAACGTTCAGTTGGGTGACGTTTGCCTAAAAATTCGATAATTTTATCTCACTCAAACCCCAGATATAACTAAGAAGGAGAATTAAAAGAGGTGTTAATAACCATCTCCTTATAATGAATATAATTATTACCCCGATACACAATTTAATGATATAACTTTGAAATGTATCTACCATTTATCTTGTACGGTATGAAATAAAAAGTAATTTAAAATTATTATATTTCGAGCTGAAAAAAATTTAAATTTTTTAACCTAAAAGAATTATTATATATGATTTGTACTAAAAAATGGTTATTTAACATTAATGTTTTTCTAACTTTACTTCCAGTTAATGCTTAATATAACTTATATTCTAACACTAAATTTAATCTATGATTGAAAATTACAGAATACAATAAAAAAAGATGGGCATAGAACATAATCCTCCGTTTGAAAAAAATTAAAGTTAATAACTTTTAAAATTAGTACTATTTTATTTTTAAAATTGTAAATATACCCCATAAACATATTTTCAATAACATATTACATTTTCAATTAGATTAATCACAATCAAAACAAATTCATATTGAATTTCCACCTTTTTTAAAAATATAACACAAGGCGGGATCCATTTTTATTTAGTTAACGCATCTAGACTGTATGAATTCGTATTATGACTTGCAATTGAGAAAATGATATTTAAATGAAAGCTTTTTCTGGAACTTATGTTTCACAATTTAAGCATCATATGTGTATGCTAGTATGTGAATATGTAGTATGATAATGTAGCATATTATAATTATGTAGTATGTCTATAGTGAGATTATATAAGCGAATTAAAATTTTAAATATTGTCTGGAGATGTAGATAAAGCATACACTAAATTTCGGTAGAACATTTAAAGTATGATTTGTAATTAAAAGACACCCATTGACATCTGGGTCATGCCAAAAAAGAATATATACTATTGTCCTATAAAATAACTAAAAAGTATAAAAAAAAATAATCACTGCACAGTCTGAATTAAATATTGTATTTGTAAATAAGGAAATTGATATCTATCAAAATTTTTAAAGTCCCTCCTCCTTTAATATAAAAGATGGAAGAATCAATGCACTTTTGATTTCAAAGCAATTTTTTTTAATTTAACTGATTAATTGTTCCTAAAATTATGTTTATAATTTAAGTATCGAGGGTCTTGGAGAGTATATAAATAAATGTAATATGTCTGTAACTAAGTGAATTAAAAGTACAAAATGTCTAAATAGAGATATAAAACATATACTTATTTTCAATGGTATATTTTATTCGTATTATGGCTTGCATTTGAGGAAATGATATTTAAATGGAAACATTTTGGTTAAACTTATGTTTTACAATTTAAGGATCATATGTGTACGCTATTATGTGAATATGTAGTATGATAATGTAGTATATTATAATTATGTAGTATGTCTAGAATGAGATGATGTAAGTGAATTAAAATTTTAAAAATATCTGGACATTTGTTAAAACTTACACTAATTTTCGGTGGAATATTTAAAGTATATTTTGTAATGAAAAGACACCCATCGACATCTGGATCTTACCAAAAAAGAATATATACTATTGTCCTATAAAATAAATAAAAATATAACAAAATAATAACTGAAGAATCTGAATTAAATATTGTATTTCTAAATAAGGAAATTAATATCTATCAAAACATTTAAAAGTCTCTCTTCGTTTAATATGAAAGATGTATAATGAATTCACTTGTGATTTCAAAGCATTTTTTTAAATTTAACTGATTCATTGTTCCCAAAATTATATTTATAATTTAAGTATCATGGCTGTTGGCGTGTATGTAAATGTAGTATGTCTGTAACTAAGTGAATTAAAAGTACAAAATGTCTAAACAGGGATATAAAACATATAGTTATTTTCAATGGTATGTTTTATATCATTTATAGTAGTAAACAGATATTCCCTGACATCTGAGTCATGCTAAAAAAGAACATATACTTTAATAAATAAAAAATCTAATCAAATAATCTCTAAACAATATAAACTAAATATTATATTTGTAAATAAGCAAACTGACATTCATAAAAAAATTAGCAATCTCTCTTTCTTGAATATAAAAGAAGGTGAGATCAATTTACTTTTGATTTCAAAGCAAAATGTTTCTAAATTTTAAATGAATAACTAACTAATGTTCTTAACTAATGTTTTGTAATTAAATCCTCATGGCTGATGGCGAGTATGTAAATGTAGTGTATGTCTCTAACTAAGCTAAATAAAATCATAAAAATTCTAAACATAGATAAAAAATTTATACTTAATTTTGGTGGTATATTTCATAGTATTTATTGCAATAAATATATAGCCATTGCCTTCTGAGTCATGTGAAATAAGTAAAAAAAAGAATGAAATAGTCACTGAACAACATATATAAAAGACTATATTTTTAAATAAGAATACTGCCATGGTATATCAAACTACATAACAATTGTTCTCTTATAAAAAAATAAATAAAATTAAGTATTTTGTGAATTGCTATTTTTAAAACTTATTATGAATCATGTAGAAAAATCATTTTTCTTCATGAACTTAAGGGATATCCCACTTTCTAAAAGTGTCTTCGGTCGAATTTAAAGAGAATCTATTTCAATAGAATAAAAAGCTTGATGTATTTATTAAAACTATTAAATATACAGAGATATTTCAGATCTGCTTCAGCTCAATGAAATCTCGAAATAATACGTCTTTACTGATTAAAATGAAAAACGTAGAAATAGTAAGAAATAGTGCTATGAAATTTTCAGAAAATTGCATTTTGTTTTACGGTCAAGATAAAATTTTAAAATGTAATAACTAAACCGAATCTTAAATTACAATGAACTGAAAATAATATTATATAGAATGAATTATCAATACAAAGGTCTTTCTGATATAAGAATTTAAAAAACTCATTCAAATGAGAGTATAATTCAAAGTAGAATGAAATTATAACTAATTAGTCATTAAAAATAAACTAAAAAACTATTAGAAAAGTAAGTAACCATTTAATTTTCAGTATGAAACTAGATTACTCCATAGAAAAAGCATGTAAATACACAGGGGAAAATTAGTCTTTTGTGTTGATTAGATGTTTTAGAAATCTCATTGATCGTAATATAACATGATTTTACTTTCTATTGTATTAATTGATGCATAATTTTATTGTTATCAAAGACAATAGAATGTCATAATTTTATATCAGTGGAAAGAAATGTAAAATTTCTCACAATTTTCCGTGTAAATTTTTTGAGTATTTAAAAATACTTGAACTGCCAAAATGGACATTATTTGAGTATGCACTAAGAATCGACTAAAATGTATGAATCCTTTTAATTCAAGAAGACTTCTTGGTAGTTAGAATGACTGGGTTGCAGATAAAAATTTAAAAAAGGGCAGAACTTTTGAATAAATTTTTTTTATGTATTAAAATTTTACTTTGTTATCAATTTCAGAAAATTTGTTTGAAAATTAGTAATAGTAAAGAAGCAAAAAACAAAAATGAAACGAAAAATAGTTTTGTTTCTGTATTCCCTTCTTCATCCAATCTTAGGCATCAATTTTTCATTTTTAAATTAGATTTGAAGTCTCATGGGATTTAGACGTATAAACCTTGTCAAAGTTAAAAGTTTATTTAAAAATTTTTAAAACTATTTTTATTATTTAAATTTGGGATTTCATATGGAATTCAGATGAATGGAAGGGTCAATGTGTAGAAATAAATTTATTTTAATTCATAGTTATCATTTACATATTCAACATCCCTTATTAATGTTAAAATTCAAAATAGTCTCAATTAGAGCATGTTGTTGAAATATAGATAATTCAAACCACATAAACCTTAATAATCACCACCGAACTGTACATTCATATTGCAATTACTGTGAAACAATAGCTCTCTCCAATTATCTAATTAGAAAGGCATTCAGTGCATCCTATTTGATCAAGGTCATATTTGGATGAATATGATTTATTAAGAAGTTATGTAAATGTTTACATTGTTAAATAAAAACTGATTTATCACTTTTCTTTTTTTGCGAGCTGAGAGTGTGACCAAGGTCAAAAAGTCTTATGAGACCTCGACACTAAGAAAGTTCCCCAAAACACCTCAGGCGGCTATCTTGGTCACGTTCGCATTTCATTTAATGAAATGGAATATTTTTTAACAGGTATTCGAATGTAATGGAGATGTTTCCCCTGACAGTTGTGGCAGGTCATAATTAGCAGAATCAGGGTGACCCTTATTTTTCACGATATATTGGACAGTGCCCTTAATTTTTTCTCCTACTTCTTACCCTCCAATCTATTTACACGATGTCAAAAATTTTAATTTATTATATTTTTCAGACATTCCCACCAGCTGACTAAATGTCAAGGTTTATATAGGTGTAATTTTGATTTATATCTGAAGAAACAATGAGCACAAGAAAACTTCAATGACTCCCTTGGAAATTTTTATAAATGAAGAGACATGATATTTTGTTAAACAAAATAAATGTTTCCCCTAAAAATGAAGTTAAAAACACAGTTCCTCTACTTTTACTTTACTTCTAAAATTATTTTTAGTGTAGTTTACAGAAGATAAGTTATAAATAAACTCTTAACCAGTAATTTTTTAGAAAAATTCAACTTAAATTCTCCTATGTAAAAAAGGGATTTTTAGTTTTTATTTTCACAATTAATAGAAGTTTATTTGAAATTATACTGAAAGAAAGAAATAAAAAAATTTACGAAAATTAGTAGCATAAAGTTTTAGGCTTTAGACTACCTTTGTTGCATAAACAGCGGCATAAATGTTGGTGATTAGAACAAATATTAGTTTATTTCAAAAGTCTCAGTGACAATTCTTAATGAATGTGTGCCTCCATGTAATTTTAGAACATATAATTTAAACAGTATTCATTGTAACAAAATTCAGCTTAAATTCTCCTGTATATAAAAATGGAAGTTTTAGTTTTTTTAACAATTAATAGACCATTTCAAATTAGATAGAAATTAAGAAATGAACACATTTACGAAAATTAATAGATTAGCAGATTATTTCGAACGTTCCGAATGTTTTCTAAAAGGTACTAATTGCGTACGAAAATTAGTAGGTAATTAGCAGCTTTAAGGTAACATTCTACCCCTGTTGCAGCGACACAAATATTCATAATCAAAAGAAATATTGATATATTTAACTTCTCAGTGGAAATTCTTTATAAATATGTGTCTTCACCGAATTTTAGAACATTTATCATTAATATATTTCATTTTATTAAGTTCAATCCACCAGAAAGTGATACGCATTGAATAAGTAGTTTTAAACAAATGAGTACACTAGAATTTTAGTGATTTTTATGGTAATTTTTATACACTAGTAGACATAAAGTACGGTTTGTATATATTTTCATTGCTTTTATGGCATATAAGAGATATCGCTATTTTATATTCCGTGATTTCATTGTGACACTAGTATTATGATAAACCAAATAAAGATTATGTCTCAGAAAACGAAAATAAAATTCAATAATGCTCTGACCTTAACGAAGATATGACTTGTATAAACTTATATGATATAAAACTGAAAATAATATATAAAATGAAATAAATTAATAAATTACATATTGGATTTAGTTGTCTGACAAAAGCATATCATTTCGTTAATATAAATGCCATATAAACCATCTGGCTAACTTTAACATGATATATGGCATAATTTAAGTAATAAAATTAATTTAAATTGACTTATCATCAATATTTTAACTTATATGTCACCTTCTAAATATCTGAACACCATATGTAGATCTAAATTTGGTTTTAGGCTCGATAATAATTTAGTGCCAAGATTAAAGGTTTTATAACTCAGATTTCTCAAAGAACTGAATATAGAAACCACATAATTTTGTTTTTGTACGTTTGTATTTTTGCTAATAGGAATTAAAAGCATTTATAGTAATATAAAATGCACTATAGTTACTTGTTAAAAAAGGAAAGTTTTATTCAATTCTTTGGACTTAATAGAAGAATTTTCAATATAAACTCCAAGTCTGGTCCTATTTTTCGTGTAGATGTTTGTAGCTATTAATAATCTGCTTGAAGAAGATCCTCTACACATTAGCCCTTACATGGTACAGTGGTGTGCAAAACTTAAGCAACAAGTGGGGTTTTTGCTATAACACCATGAGAAATCATGAAATTCAGAAATGAATGAGTATTATGTACATAAAGGATGACGAAAGCATCGGCGCTGAAAAAAAATACCATGCATACGGTATGGAATCAAACAAAAATAAGCTTTATTGAACGCATAGTACCGTGACTCATGATTGTCTATCCAAGAGCAAGAATAAAAAGCAGATGCTCCTTAATATGGGATATGCCCTCCCCTAACTGCAATGGTTGCTTTTCACCGTCTCCGCATACTCAAAACTAGCTGATTCGACATTTCACGAGGTAGGAGTGCCCATTCCGCAATCAGCATCTGTTTAAATTGTTGGGTCTTCTTTGGAGGATTTACACTTGCTGCAATGCGCCTCCCCAAAACATCTCACACATGTTCTATGGGATTTAAATCAGGGGATTATGCTGGCTAATCCATTCGAGTGATATCTTCACTTTCCAGTTTGATTCCATACCGTATGCATTGTACTTCATTTTCAACGATGCTTTCGTCATTCTTTACGTACATAATACTTTCCTCGTTTCTGAATTTCATGTCTCTTAAATGATTTCTCGTGGAGTAATAGAACAAAACCCCACCTGTTGCTTAAGTTTTGCACACCAATGTAAAATAGTAGACCGTAGCAATCCAAACAAAGCCATAAAACCTAACTTTTTTTTCTGTCTCTTAAATGATCGATATATATCAACTATATTGCAACACGATCTATCAGACTGGATTATCATAGATATATTCTGTATCATATATTGAGTAAGTATAAATAACAAACGCATGAGTGAAATAATATTTAAGACAATTATTGGTATTATTTTTCCCAATTACCAATAATTAATTTAAAAAGTTCAATATGATACTCAAAGTTGGATATAATTTGGAATAAAATAATTATGAATAATTTATAAACTACATATTTTTTAATTCGATGCTAAGCTGAATATGTCTTTCAACAAGTGCTGGAAAGTGAAAAAAAAACTTCAATGAAATGTTTATACTCAGCTGGACAAAAATAAATATTAATTTCGCTTTCGTAACAGCCACGTTACAGGGTGTTTTTCAGTTGAAAGGTTTGCCCAATTTCATCGTACTCGTAAAATTACATTATTAGCATTTTTTGCATTTTCTCTCAAATCGTAGCGAAAGCACAACTCTGTGTTCAAATTACAGATGTCCCAACCGTAATTACAAAGTTTCGTTAAAAAGTGTTTGTCGTGTTCCCATTTTTGTGTTATTCATATAAGAGATATGTTAATCTTAGGGCGTAAACTACGTTACCACTCTTGGTGAAAGAGTTTAAAATTTAGACTTCTTTGTCAGAAACAAAATACGATGTAACCAACACAATCACAGTTACGAAATCAGCGTGAAAAATCATACTTTCTTACACTGCGAGGTTACTTTGTGGTCTACACCTTCTTAACCACCTCTTGACACGAATATTTTAGTTACAGTATTTCTTATTGTACAACAACAAATTTTTAAAATAAGAAAAATTTAAGCTACATTATCAGTGAAAATTAAAGTCTGATTATTTTAAACTACTACTTGTCAAGGAAATAAATCTTTGTACTTTTAATAAACTTTTTGTTAGGTATTTTTAAATACAATGACTAAGGTAGCTAGGGCGTTTAAACCACATTTTAAAATATATCATTTAAAATTAATATCAAAACATATATTGATATTTTATAAAAAAATTCGTTATTCTTTTACACCAAATGCAAACTTTATTCCCAATTCTATCCCTGGTTGTGTGTCTGCAATAATCGGAGTTCAGCAAATTAAAATTTTTAAAACTACCACTTAAAATTTAAGGTGGGCACCAGATGACTTCATTGTACGTCTATCATATTATACGCATTTTTTTAATTACCATTATATTGTGCGATAACAAAATCATCCTTTTTCCCTTACATGTTCAAAATTAATTCCTTTTTGAAAAATAATCCTGTTGACTGAGCAGAGATACGTAAAACAGTTTGGTGTCGACGTGCTGCATTTATATTGATTACATATAGATTATTATAGTTTATCATTTTAAACCGATATTCTTTAGATTAAAATACTGCTATTAATCCATACTAAGAGTAGAATTTAACAGCTTTATTTTAACTATTTAACAAGCAGTGTTTCAAATGCATATGAATTCATGAATATCGTATACAATTATATTGTTGTAGTCAGTTAGTTATGTTTTGAATATTTTCGGTATATAGAGTCAAAACTGCAATCAAAGAATTATATGCTTTACTAGCTATTCAGCATATGCATCTACAAAATACTGCGGCAAATCGTTACTTTTAAATTAGTCACAATAAATTCAGAAAGAACAAAATAGGCTTTTCTGTTGAAAGTTTTAAGTCATACAAACATCCTTTACAAAGTACAACGGAGAAAAAATAGGAAAATACTCAGTGTGACTAAATTTATTGTACTGCCTAAATTGAAAAAAATTAGGAAAACTTTTGGATAAATTCTTATTTAAATATTTTTGATAAAAGGTAATACTTATTTAGAAATTTAAGTAAATTAAAAAAAAAGTTGTGTGGCTGTTAATAAATGACTGTGGTCTTTAACAACATATATAAAAACTTTGAAAAACCATATTGTGACTGCACTTTAAACGCAAAACTCATGTCATCGTTATTTTTTTTTGTAAGAGTAGAAATATGACGTTGATATGTATAGACAATTCCTAAATTTAAAAAAAATGTATAATTTTTTTAAAGAAAATTCTTATTTAAATTATTTCTGAAGAAAGAAAATGTTGTTTTAGAAATTTAAAGGAATTTTAAAAACTTAGGCTTTAATAAGACTATATTCTTTGACATCAAGTAATCATATTGTTAAACTGACTGCACTTTAAAATTAATACGCTTGAAATTCATTGATTTATAAAAGTAGAAACTTAGCGCAATTATTCATAAAAATGAAAAAAGCACCCAAATTATAAAAAATTATAAAAACTTTTAAAAATAGATCTTATTTAAATTATGTCTGATAAAATGGAATATTGTTTTAGAAATTTAAATAAACTAAAATGAATAGTTAGGCTGCAATAAATGACTGTACTGATATAAACAAATATATAAACAGTGAAAAACCGAATTCATATACTGATTGGACCTTTAATATACGAAGCGTGACATTTTTTTGTTTGTTAAAGCAGATATTTAGCGTTGATAAATCATTAAAGGTAAAATAAAAACAGCTCCTATTGTTGAAAAAATATGAAAACTCTTTAAAAAAATTGCATTTAATATATTTCGGAATTAAGGACGCACTGTTTTAGAAATTTAAGTAAACTTTAAAAAATGTTAGGCTTTAATAAATGACTATATTCTGTAACAACAAATATAAAAGCTATAACAAATCGTATTCTGAAACTGTCTGTAATTTTTTAACATAAGGCGCGTGACATTCTTTCTTTTGTAAGAGCAGAAACGTAGCATAGATAAACCATTAAATTAGAAGTAAAATCACTACCTTCCTTTTACAAAATGTAAAAAATTTCAAACAAATTTTAAAAAAAATTAAATATGATGAAAGGAAATATTGTTTTAGAAATTTAAATAAGCTTAAAAAATGTCAAGCTCTAATAAATGACTATACTCTTCCACAACATAAAAAACTGTAAAAAGTCATATTATTAAACGGACTCTACTTTTAACATGAGAAGCATGAGATTCTTTTTTTTGTAAGATTATAAATCCAGCACTGATAAATAATTTAAAGAAAATAAAGTTATTTCTGTTTACAGTTCCTATAACAGCCATTAACTCATTGCAATAAATGCTGTAATAAATGACTATACTCGTCAACAACAAATACAAAAAACTGTGAAAAATCGTATTCTTAAACTTTTGACTCCAGTTTTAACATGAGAAGCATGAGAAGCTCTCTTTTGTAAGAGTTGAAATGCAGCACTGTTAAATAATTTAAGGAAAAGTAAAAGCGGCCATTGGTAGCTTTGAAAAACTGCTCTTTAGAAAGCTTATTAACACAGATTTGTAAAAGATATTTCTGTTTACAGTTCCTATAACAGCTATTAACTCTTTCTGTTATCGTCTAATCCTAGTGTCTGTATTCAGTCATACGCACACAACAAAGCTGTTGTGCACACATAAATAGTTTTTTTTATTGCATTACGGAATTTCTGAAGTATTCAGGTGTTTAAATAATGAAACCTTTTTATATTCCGTGTTCTCAAAAACCTTTCAGTAACCTCTTCGTTGTCGGAAATCGCCGGGGAAGTGTTCTTAATGAACTTGTTGAATAGAGCTTTCGCCGGTTGTGCTACAATAAAATGATACTGGTTTTGCCTTTATCAAGACCATTATACTTAAAAAACCACAAAGGATACAAAAGAAAAGCTTATCTTGCTTTTGACACAATGTTAACCCAGATTGTCATATTTTTTGCTCCTTTTTCTTGTGTGCATATGAAGCAAAAAAATGGAATGCATTAACATTTAACTTACATTTTATGACATAGATTAAACTTAAAAAGCATAATTCTTTTAAAAATTGTACAGAATTTTATTGATTAACTAGCATATAGCCTGTCAAATGATGGGATCAGTAAAAGTTTTAATTTTCCAGAATTGTAAAGTGTCCTATGAGGTAGATAAAAAAATCGTTTGTTTTCTGGCTGAGAATTATCTGGTACATGCTCAATAATTTGTTTATCTTCATACTCTTCTAAAGTCTCCCGATACTGTGAATGCGGTTTAGGATCACGTTAAATTCATTTAGAAAGATAATCCAAAGTTTTCTTAGCTACGTCGAAATTATTGTTACGTTCTTCTCAATTTTTTTTGCCAGAGTAATGGAAGTAAAGAATTGAAACTATTATTTCTACTACACCCTGGAGGTAGATAGAATTTGTAGTGAATACTCGAGATAAAATTTTCATTGCAACAAAAAATAATCTATGGTTAAATTTAAAATTATCACATGTGTGTTTGATCTATTATTTAAGCCAAATATGAAATAAAATGATTTATTTAATATCTAAGTTCAGTCACAAAGCGTATGAACATAATGCAGATGATATTTAAATAATTTAAAATAAGCAATGATTAAATGAGATGGTTAAAGGAATGACGTCATAATGCTAGAAAAACATGTTATTTTCATTTGTTAAAATGTGATTTGCCGAACGATGACCGAATGGTTAGAATTCTGGCCTTCGGTAGCAGAGTTCGTGGGTTTGAATGCCATTGAGGCTTGGATGTTTGTAGCCGTTCGGAATCGGCTTTAAGTTGTAGGTCCCAGTTTCATTAGCCCTCGTGTTGCAAAAAGTAGACTGTAGCACTCGAAACCAAACCAAACCAAACGTGATAAATTTAATCGCCTGCTCTTAACCGGAAAAATTAGCGCTTGAAATAAACGCTCGAAAAGGGTGAAGAGGTGGATTTCGAACGTCTAAATACAACAGTATTTTTCGTTGTGATATGAAGCATATTTATATAAATTTATTTTAGAATCGGGTAGATAGTTTAGGAGAAGATAAAATGTACTCTCTTTGAAATAATCTATTTCTAACATTTCGGTGATAACAACGAACAAAATTAAAGGCAAATATTCATGTATATTTTACATGCATGGGGTTAATTGGACTTGACTATTTTAATCTCTTTCATCTTGTTTTATTTAAAAAATGAGAAAACTAGAGTCATAAAATTTTCAGACAAAACTCAACAAGGCATTTGTTGACTGTTAAGACTTGTTTTAATTAGGAAGTTCAAGATATTAAAAAATTAATGGATTGTACAGATTCTGATCTAATTAAGGTGTAAAGATATTGTCTTGAGTGCAAAATAAAATTTGTGGAAAAGAATTAAAAAAACGGATATCAGGCAATTGCAGGATTATGTATGAAGAGTTTTTAGGAATATCATACTGAATAGAACTGCAGTATCCAAAAAATAAAATTTCGAATTTTTTAATCTTATAACTTACTGATGTAAATAAATATTCGAAAGCAATATAATAATCCTTCATATCCTTTTTTATTATATTATTTTGTAATTACTTCTGATATTTATAATTAATAAATGATTTTCTCATGCAAATTTATAGGCCTTATTCCTATAATAAACAATATGTAGATTGAAATATAGAAAAAAATCTGAGCTTGTATTTTTATATAAAAGGATAAAAATAAGAAATAATTACAACATTTCAATTTGTAATTGTAATTCTTTCATTGGAACTTGTACTTATTTTTCTCAACAAATTCATCAAAATATTTTAATGGAAGTGGGTGACTAATGAAAATTGTATTGATATTTTGCATTCTTATGACATGAAATCAATAAATGTATTTGTACTTAAGTTTGTTTGTTGTTTACGTATTATTTTCAATAAATAGTTTTATATCTGTGAATAAAAAATAATATAGAAACAAAATAACATTTAATATCTGTTTCATAAATGAATGGTTACACTTTTTATTGGAATGTAATTAATCAGTTAACTCATTGTTATAAATTAGGAGGGGAAAGAGGGATACAAAAAGTTAAATTTTGCCCTAGCAAAATAAATAAATAAATAAATCAGTGTTAGGTTTTGCTCCACATAATCGATTAATAATTTGTTATAATTCGATTATTCATCGAGGAGGTTTATAAACAAATTGGTTAAGACAGGTACACAATTTTTACGAAATAAACATTAAAAAAACCCTTTTCTCTATATCGATTTATTAAATGAGTTGTATAGCTAGATTATGCTATATCACGATGCAGATATTTTAATGATGATTTCTTAGATGTTGTACCTGATTTTGGGACTTAAAAAAAAATCTGGAAACAATCAAATAAGATGATATTTTGCATTTTAAAGCATTTTAATTTTTAATCTGATAATACTCAAATTTTTGGGACAAAAATAATTTTTTGTTATTACTTTAACGGAATATTTTACTGCGTAATAGCTTACGAATTTTACTACTGATTAAAAAATCTAAAATCTAAAAAAAAGTAATAAATGAACATGTAATTCAAAGATTTTAAAATTTTACATTAGTTTTTATATTTTTAATAATTATAGTTCCAAATTTATGTACTTTATTTAGATGCAAATGTAATATATTTTAATTTAAATATTCCTAAATATCGTTCACATTTTCGTCGTTCTTGAATATATTCCCTTTGAATAAATATATCAATATAGAAGTCAGTAAAAAAGCTTTTTATTTTGATATTTCTGAAATTAACATTTTTTGGCATTTTTTTTTATATTTCTAGATGTTAAAATTTAAGAAATAAGTCTCTGTTTAATTATGCACATAATGCTAAATCAATGGCTTCTTTAAAAATTAATTTTTGTATTATCTTGAATTTTTTATAAATTATAAATAAAAAAATTCAAATTATCTTAATCTGATATCACTGATTTGGTATTTGGTGATTTATCTCTAATATTTATAAGTATTCATTCTTAAAAGTATGATAGCTGTCTTTTGAAAAAGAAAAGATATGTTTTCACTATCTGTATTTGAAAAATATGTCTTACTGTTCTTAATTCCAAATGTCTTTATCTTCTCTTAGTATTTTGAGCCCTTTTTTCACGTAGTCTGTGAGTAATGTGTATATAATATTATATTACTTTATAAATATTTATCTATATCAAAGGGAATTATTTCTGTTAAAAAAAATCAGAAATAAAAATGTAAGATGAATACCATATATAACTCTTTTTTATATGAAATATAGATGGCTATTTGTTTTTTTTATAGCATTTCAGCATGATAATTAAAAATTTAAAGCATTAAGAGAGAACTTGAGTATACATTTAAATGAAAATATTCTAATTTCAGTTATTTTTTGTGATTTACTATGAGTTTTATTTATAGAGGTTAGTGGATAACAGACTGTAAATAAAACCAGTAACACTTAATAAATAAATAAAAATGCCGGTTGACATTTAAAAAGCTGCACCAAAGTTAAACATAATTTCCTTTCATGACCCCATGAATGTACTCCAGCTAAAAATGTGTCACATTTTTTTTTAATTAGTACCAATATAGCTTTTAAGTTCTGTCATAACTGAAGTTAAAATTCACACACTAAAACGTTAATATTATATTATTTTATTGACAAAACCTTGTAAAACATAACAACATAAATAAACAAGAACTAGAAAATTGAACATTTTTTTCTTATTCTTTCTTCGAAGTTGTCAACCATTGCTAGAGTAACAGTCAACTGCTTCTGAAATTTCAACTGTTAGTATTTTGGTTTGATGGGTTCAATTTGACAAAGAAAATCTTCGCCACTGAGCAATAATAACTAATACCTGAAAATGAAAACAAATCATTGAATGTCACTTTAGATGTTATGTCTATAAAGATAAAATTTTTAAAATATTATACTAAGTATTTAATAATTTTTATGTTTTTTTCTAATTTGGAAAAGGGTTTGTCATAAAAACAATTGAATTGAAAATAATTTTGATCAGTTTAAAATAATAACTGTGATATACAAAATTGGAATTGAAACTACGTAAAGCTTCCCACTCAAAAGAAAAAAAAATCGAGTCAGATATTGATATATATCCTTGATCGCTAGGGATATATCATATCACTATCGATTTTAAATGGTCCATAAATTCAGTTATGTTTTTATGCTTTTGAGATATTAATTTATAATTTTAAAGATTCAACCAAGGTTTAAATTAATAGTATCTATATATTTTACAGCTTAAATTTATATGCTTAAAAATTGAGAGCTATTCTAGACCTTATATAAATGGATTATTATACAGTTATTTAGAAATTACTACGTAATACTTGTTAAAACAAATTTGAACAGTCTAAAATAAGATTTCTTAATATTACCTAGAACTATTACAATTTTGATATAAAACAGATTGTTTACTTTAATATTAAGTTTAACTACATTCTCAATATTAAAGAAATTTATTCAAAGCTATTTTAGCCCTTGTCTAATTCGAATAAACAGTTATTTAGGAATTACTCTTTAACACGTGTTAGGTTAAACTTGAACATTCTAAAATTATAATATCTTAAATATTTCTTAGAACTACTGTAATTTTGATATAAAATTGTTTATTTCTTTCAGTATTAAATTTGCTTACATTCTTAAAATTAAAGAAACTTAAATTAATTAGAAAAAAGATTAAAAAACAGACTGCAATATAAATTTAAATCATTACAACCATTAATATCTTAAGTTCAGTTGTTCAATACGAAAATGCATGACAATTTTATAACGAGATTTCCATATAAGTTCTACAGAGACGTATGTATTTTCATTAAAAGAGATAAAATAAGGTATGCTGCTCTTTGTCTATAGTTTTCTAAATATTTGTTAGCTAAGTATAATTATACTAAATTGTAAACCTCTCTAAAAACTAAATTGTAAAGTGCTCCTATTATTCTATATTATTATTAATTATTCAACTTTGCAAAATGAAAATTTAAGATCCGACCATTTTAAAATCACTCTTCTAATTGGATTCATAACTCAAAACGTTTATTATCTTTATATAGTAATGACTTATATTATTTATATTTATAATTCATTATAATTAGTGTCTCAAAATAAACTATAAGACATAAAAATTTTAAGTTGTTATTAATGAAATTTGAATTTCTAAATAAAATCAGGTATCACTTAAATACAAGCAAGATATTAGAGAAGCTACACATATTTGAATTAAATCGCATTGATAGTATGTTAAATTTTTTTTTAAATATTAGCTATGTTTTAACTGTTAATCCTACTTAAAAATAAAATGAATTATTAAAATTTAAATTGTAAGTTCAAAATATTTTTTACATTTATGTAAATTAAAGATTTAATTATATCTTCAAATCAAATTTTAAACGAAGAATAAAGCGAAAGAATAACGTAAGGACTCTTGTCTCACCTAATAAATAAATAATTATCTAACGATTCTAATAGACTGGACCATGTCCGTAAGATGGCCTGGGTGCGTAACCAACTGGTTGAACATGGGGAGGGTTGGCATGGAGCTGGACATCAGCGGGGCTCTGGTTGTCAGTTCCTGGCTCATTGGTTCTGATCTGGGCACGGAATCCATGGGCATCAGCAACGTAGTCAACTTGTCTTTGGTTTCCGTGGGCATCGGTGTATCCGTAGCTGCCTTGTACGTTTCCGTGTCCGTCACCAGTCTCTTCCCTGGTCTGCTTGAAGTCTCCAGAATGGTGATCACCTCCTACAATATCGTATCCGTATTTGTAAGGAGTGGGCTGGGCCAAATCGTGTCCATAAGCTGGTGCTGGGGCAGAATATCCACCATGCACTGGCCCATGGCCGTACTGAGCCACAGCAAGGGACAAGAGAGAAGCGACGATTGCGAACTGCAAGAAACAGCAAGACATTAAATTTATTATTAGCAATTAAAGTTATATAATGACAGTATACTTATTAAAGTTACCTAGGACTAAACATATTAATTTACTGAAACCACACATTCATACTAATTCTAAAGATAAAAATAGAGCTTATTTCTTAGAAATTTTTTTTTAATTTGTGTTAAACAATTTTAATTTCAGCAGCTTAATTCTTTAAAAACTTCAGTAGAAGAAATGTTTCTTTAACTTTTGTTAGCTATAAAGAATAAATAAAAAATACAATAATATACTGAAACCCCTCATTCTCAATTTTAAGGTGAACATATAGTTTTTTATTTGAAAATTCTTTTAAATTATCACTAAACAAATTCTTCAGCATTAAACCTCAGTAGAAGAAATGTTTCTTTAGCATTGATCAGTTATAAGGAATAAATATAAACCACTTTAATACATTGAAACCACTTACTAAATTTTTTTAGATAAAAAGAGCTTTTTCTTAGACTCTTTTATATTATCATTAAATAAATTTCTTTTCAGCAAAAAATCTTTAGAAACTTCAGTAGAAGAATATTTTTAAAGTTTTGGATAGTTATAAGTAATAATTACTTAAAAGCAAAAATCAGACTGTCTAATAAAATGTATAGTGATTTGTAACTTCACTAGGAAAAATGTCTCTTTAACTTTGATCAGTTATAAGAAATAAATACAAACCACTTGAAACCACTCACTAAAAATTTTAACATAAAAATAAAGCTTTTTTATACTCATTTAAATTATCATTAAATAATTTTTTTCAGCAATCTTTACTTCTGTAGAAGAAGTTTTTAAACTTTTGGGTAGTTATAAGTAATAATTACTTAAAAGCAAAAATTATACTGTCTAATAAAATGTATAGGGAAATCATTAGTTATAATTCCTCAAACTAAAACAAGATTAGTGGAAGCATTCTTAGATAATGTAGTAAAATAAAATCTTTAGTAAGCAACATGGATTCTTTAAATTTTATATTGTACTGTTCGTGTTATGAAAAAAGTTATTGGTAGTTATAAAATTTGGTTTTACAATCATACTTATAAAAACAATAGTTTACCATACATTAAATAGAGTAATAATCAGACATATGAAAGAAAGTTTTTGAAAGAAATATTTATATATCTTTAAAATTTTTATACTTACTTTAAGCATTGTTGAGAGTTAGACAACTGACTGTACTGGGTGCCATAAAACTCTCTGCCTTTATATACTAACAAAAAGTATTAAAAAGAAATAAATTTACCGGTTTTTCAAATGTCCTCAATCAAGGACTGGTAAACGTTTACTAAAGATCGAGGTCGCTGTCAATAAGGCGGGGTGGGAAAGAATCAGGAATGGACAAGTTTTTTCCAAAATAGTAAGGCAGTCGTTCATACATTTTACAAGTCGAGGTGAATTTTTCGTCACATTCAATTGTAATTTTTGTAATTTTTTAATATTTGATGTAATTGAAGGTAATTAATAATCTAAACGAAATAATACGCTGCTAGAGTAAATCTTATTAAGGCGAAAATAGATTTTTAAAAGGTCACAATTTAACTGTAAACTCAATATTTCTTTCTCAAGGACATTTGAAATAGGGCTCATAATGAGATACAAAAAAAAGTTAATAGTCTATAATTTATGTATCTTAACATACTTAAGGTTACAACATGTAATAGTAATATTTACTTTTACAATTTTTACTTTTCAAAATTTCATTTAAGAGGAATTAAAGATATTAAAAAAATTATATCATGTTATGGTAAATCTTTTTAAGGTGACAATAGACTTCCAGATAGCAAAATTTCACTGAAAACTAAATATTCCTTTCTCCTTAAGTTTTGAAATCGAACTGATTATGAGGTGCAAAAATTAATTTAATAGCTTATAATTTTTGTATCTTCTTAATATTACAACATACAGTAGTAATGTTTTGCAATTTTTTTTAATATTAGTTTGAATTAAGAGTAACAACTAAGATAAACAAAGATGTAATGTTATTGTAAATTTTTTTCTAAGGTGACAGTGGACTTATCAGCAGTACAGTTTTATATTTCAAAACTGCAATAAATTCGTAATTAATAATCTAAATAAAATAATATGCTACTAGAGTAAATCTTTTTAAGGCAAAAATAGATTTTAAAAGGTTAAAATTTGACTGTAAACTCAATATTTCTTTCTCAAAGACATTCAAAATAGAGCTGATAATGAGATACAATAAAAATTAATAGCATATAATTTATGTAACTTAATATACTTAATGTTACAACATGTAATAGTAATATGTACTTTTACAATTTTAACTTTTAAAAATTTGATTTAAGATGAATTACACATATAAACAGCATTATACCATGTTAGGGTAAATCTTTTTAAGGTGACAACAGACTTCCAGATTGCAAAATTTCACTGAAAACTAAACATTCCTTTCTCTTTGAGTTTCGAAATCGGAGCTATTATGAGGTGCTAAAAAGACGTTTAATAGCTTGTAATTTTTGTATGTTTGTAATATTATAACATACAGTAGTAATATTTTGCGATTTTTATTTTTAAATATTATATTGAACTAAGAGTAACAACTAAGATAAACAAAGATGTAATGTTATTGTAAATTTTTTCTAAGGTAACTGTGGACTTATCAGCAGTAGAGTTACATATTTCAAAACTGCAATAAATTTGTAATTAATAATCTAACTAAAATAATATGGTACTAGAGTAAGATTTTTAAGGTGAAAACAGATTTTAAAAGTATACAATTTAACTGTAAACTCAATATTTCTTTCTCAAGGACATTCAAAATAGAGCTGATAATGAGATACATAAAAATATAATAATAATAGCCTATAATTTACGTATCTTAATATACTTAATGTTACAACATCTAATAGTAATATTTACTTTTACAATTTTAACTTTTAAAAATCTGATTTAAGATGAATTAAACATATAAATAGAATTATATCATGTTATGATAAATTTTTGTAAGGTGACAGTAGAATTCCACATAGCAAAATTGCACTGAAAACTATACATTCCTTTCTCTTTGAGTTTCGAAGGACCTATTATGAGGTGCTAAAAAGATTTTTAATAGCTTGTAATTTTTGTATGTTTGTAATATTATAACATACAGTAGTAATATTTTGCATTTTTTATTTTTAAATATTAGATTGAATTAAGAGTAACAACTAAGATAAACAAAGATGTAATGTTATTGTAAATTTTTTCTAAGGTGACAGTGGACTTATCAGCAATACAGTTATATATTTCAAAACTACAATAAATTCGTAATTAATAATCTAAATAAAATAATATGCTACTAGAGTAAGATTTTTAAGGCGAAAATAGATTTTAAAAGGTTAAAATTTGACTGTAAACTCAATATTTCTTTCTCAAGGACATTCGAAATAGAACTGATATCGAGATTAAAAAAAATTAATAGCCTATAATTTATGTATCTTTATACACTTAATGTTACAACATCTAATAGTAATATTTACTTTTACAATTTTAACTTTTAAAAATTTGATTTAAGATGAATTAAACATATAAATAGAATTATATCATGTTATGGTAAATTTTCTCAAGATGACAGTAGAATTACATATAGCAAAATTTCACTGAAAACTATACATTCCTTTCTGTTTGAGTTTCGAAATCGAACCTATTATGAGGGGCAAAAGGGATTTTAATACATTATAATGTTTGTATCTTCTTAATATTACAACATACAGTAGTAATGTTTTGCAATTTTTTTTAAATATTAGTTTGAATTAAGAGTAACAACTAAGATAAACAAAGATGTAATGTTATTGTAAATTTTTTTTCTAAGGTGACAGTGGACTTATTAACAGTTGAGTTATATATTTCAAAACTGCAATAAATTCCTAATTAATAATCTAAATAAAATAATATGCTACTAAAGTAAATCTTTTTAAGGTGAAAATAGATTTTAAAAGGTCAAAGTTTGACTGTAAACTCAATATTTCTTTCTCAAGGACATTCGAAATAGAACTGATAATATGATAAAAAAAATTAATGGCCTATAATTTATGTATCTTTATACACTTAATGTTACAACATCTAATAGTAATATTTACTTTTACAATTTTAACTTTTAAAAATTTGATTTAAGATGAATTAAACATATAAATAGAATTATATCATGTTATGGTAAATTTTCTTAAGGTGACAGTAGAATTCCATATAGCAAAATTTCACTGAAAACTATACATTCCTTTCTCTTTGAGTTTCCAAATCGGACCTTTTATGAGGTGTAAAAATGATTTTTAATAGATTGTAATTTTTGTATGTTCTTAATATTATAACATACAGTGGTAGTATTTTGCAATTTTTGTTTTTAAATATTAGATTGATTTAAGTGTAATAACTAATATAAACAAAGATGTAATATTGTTATAATTTTTTTAAGATGACATTGGAATAAATTAATATTATAAAATAATTTATAAAGACATATCAGTAGTACTGTTATATATTTCAAAACTGCAATACATTCAAATTTTAAATGCCTAGTAATACTGTGTTGAATGAATACAAGACCTATGCCGAAGAATTACCGATAAAATGCAAACAAAATTGTATAAAACAGGATAATTTTTAAAGTTTCTCTTGGGCATAAACAAACTGTGGATTAAAAATCTTATTTTTTTAAATGAAACTAATTTGTAAACGAGACAAGATAATCATTACACAATTTCTTGGATATGGAAAGGTTAATACCAATAATTAATTTCCATACTAAAAATTTTTTCAATTAAATAAGATTTTTATATCCCTGACGAATGTACATTAGAATATTAAAGTTGACTACATTAAATTTTATAAAGATTTTAAATTTTATAAAGACTTATCAGTAGTACTGTTATATATCTCAAAACTGCAATAAATTTGGAATTTCTATCATATTTGTAATGTTTAAACACCCTTAACTATGATATACCTTATATGTTCAAATTTTACTATGGCGTATTTGTAAATTAAAAAAAAAATACATTTTTTCAAATTATAATCTTTTAAAAATAAACTGTCCTTGAAAATTTACAATTAAAATTTTTTTTCACGAATTAAATTCTCCCATAAATTTTTAAAATTATCTAAGCTTATTAAGCCTTCTCTTTATCAAAGATTTTAAATGCCTAGTGTTATAAGTGGCACTTTAAATAAATGAATAATTTATATCGACACTTTAATAGCATTTGTCATATGAAGCTCAAAATATTGAATTAAAAAGTTTGTGGGATAATTTATGGGGAAATCATACTTTTCCTGAAACCATGTCTCGAAACTGTTTTCGTGAAACAATGGGGTGGATACAATTTGACAAAATGCCAACCAGGTGACCACGCCTTGCAAAGGATAAATTTTCTCAATATCCGAAATACGGTATCCCTTTGTTCAAAAGTAAGTTTCTAGCTAAAATCTAGAAGAAAACTTGGCCATTGATAGCAATTATTTTTCATATCAAAGCAAGAAGTAAATTCATAAAATATGTGTCGCTGAATCCTGATAAATATAGTATAATATTTTACTAATGGAAGTAAAATATTTCCTGAATATTTCTTTACATCTTTAAATTTAATTAAATACCAAGTATTTATTTTCTATATATTTTTCTCTTTTAGAAATTGATTTGTAGAAATCTGTAGAATTATTTCAAGTGTAATATAAATATTATATTGCTCCGTTCAAATATACATGATTCCTTACATGGGTAAATTTAATTAAATACCAAGTATTTATTTTCTATATATTTTTCTCTTTTAGAAATTGATTTGTAGAAATCTGTAGAATTATTTCAAGTGTAATATAAATATTATATTGCTCCGTTCAAATATACATGATTGATTTCATAAAACTCAGTCATGTTTATTTGGTATGCCGTTAAAAGTCGTATACAATATTTCATGTAAAATATAAATTTCATAAATAATTATAAAATATAACATTGTAATTGCTATTAATATTAATAAATACTCTTAAGGATAATTGGCAAGTAAGCTATAATAAACCATTGTCTAATAATCAATGAATATGACTGCTTCGGTGGTTCCATGATTTTGTTTTTTAATGGCAGTTCTAGTTTTAAATATGCGCATGCATATCTATTAGAAATAAGCGATCGTTAATATAGTGTAATAAAGGTTTATTATAACCTTTCTATTGCCTTATAGTTACAACAGTCAAATATCAATATAGAAATCGTTTTAGTGGACGATATATTTGATACTTATTAAAGAAACTAACGTGTATAAGACGTTTGTGATATCACGCCGAAAAGTCTTCTCAATTTTGATGCTCCTGGTTGTTTTATTCCAATTATGTAATTCTTGTCCACTTGTATATCTCCCCGTGAGAGGTTATTCACTCACAGATTTAATCTAAACGGTTTTTGAATATACAGGAAAATGTTTAGTCAAACTCGCACGTCAAATATCTATAACCTGCATGCTGACAATCTCGGTACCCACGATATGACATGAAAAGGGATATAAATAATGACTCTTTGTTAACATATAAAGTAAGCATTTTATTTTACTCATCTAACTATTTTTACGTTTCTCTGCAAAGTGCTTGCGATACTGAATTGGAATTACTATTTTCTCGAGTATTAAAATCTTTTCGTGTCCATTAATGAACTTACTGGAGTCCATGATTGACTAGTGTTTTTCAAATAGCCTTGAGGGAGGAGGTGCTGTAGAATAAAATGTAGTTCAGTTATCAGAAACTGATAAATTTACTTTATACCTAATGGGTAGGATATTATCAGCTGCACACTTATCAAACTGCTAATTATTTTTGCTGTTTGTAAAAATACAATACTAAACATTTATCACTATATTTCATAATCAAACCTTCATCATAGATTATAAATTAGGCATTTTACGTTCTTTAAGCTAGAAAAATGATTTATTGTATTATTTTATTAAAGTTCTGAAATATACTTATAAAAGTATAGTGGTCAAGCATAAACCTAATACTGGCATAGTAGAAAAATCCTCCAGGCTAGGTTGACTCCCATGCACTCTCTACATAAAGTCTTACTTGAATAAGTGATCCTAACATCGATCATTGGAAATAAAAGTGGAAAGTGTAGTGATAATGTCTTGGTATTTAATACTGTGTTGAATGAATACAAGACCTATGCCGCACAATTACCGATAAATTACAAACAAAATTGTATAGAACAGATTAATTTTTCAAGTTTCTCTATCGCATAAATAGATAAAATGTAGATTTACATTTTTATTTATTTTCTTAAATGAATTTAATTTGTAAACGAGATTTGTAAGGATGATTTAAGATAGTTATTATCCAATTTGTTGCATATGGAAAGGGTAATAACAATTATTAATTTCCATACTTAATTTCCATAGAAAATATTTTTCCAATTAAACATGATTTTTATAACCTTGACGAATATACATTGGAATATTAATGTTAATAATGTTAAACATCTTCTCATGTATGCCTTAATTGAAGATCTATCTTACTATGAAATACAGTTAAATTTCTTTTAAGGTTTTACATTAGGAAAATCCAACAGTCTTCAGTGGAATTAAAATTCAAATAAATATATGCAACGATGAACTAAAACTTAACTGACCATTCGCATCGCAAAAAAGTATGCAAGAATGAACTAAAGTATAACAAACCGTTTTGCATTTTAGATGTGTAAAACGCTATCGAAATTATTAATCACGATGAAGAGGAAATCTTATAAAGTTCAATAAATTCAATTTATTGTTTCACAAAATAGAAGTAAAGATCATATCTAGTATTATTCACACTCCATCTGAATTAATCTAATCCACAACAATGACCGGAAATAATACACACACACACATATATATATATATGTATATATATATATATATATATATATATATATATATATATATATATATATATAATGATATTTTTATCCTAAAATTATTTTCCGGATATTCTATCATTTTCTGTCATCTTTTTATAGGAATCATGGTTAATATCGTTGTTTTCTTTATTAAATTGTCAACTTTGCAAGCGTCCGGTTGGTAATTACCTTCCATATTTTGTTATTTTAAAATTCAAAATGTTGTTCAAGTTGATTGTAACGCTCTTTAGCACCTAATAGCACAAATCCAAATATCTGAATCATCAAGCTTTACTGTATCATATCACATCCGGAGCTAGAGTTATAAATTTTCTCTCTCCCAAGTATAATTGTGTTAAAAATAACTTGTTCTTAATATCATTCCAGAATGCAAATGAAACCACCAAGTATACGACATCGTTTGAGTTTTGTTTAGCTTTTTAAAGTTGTTTTGCTAGCTTTAACTTTTTTGATTACTATAAAATCCTTTAAAACTATAAAATTCTAGTATAATACTACTTTATTCCTGGAATTTAATTTATTTTAAACAGACGGACATCATTCAGGATTGGCTCATGAATATATTCTTATCATCTTTTTTTCCTTCACTGTTGCAGTGGGAACTGCTTCGTGGTAAATATCTCAAAGCCTAATCCTTAGGAACGGCTGTTTACCACTGAGGATTTTTTAAAACTTCCGGTTGCATAAGCAGTTTAAAATAGCTCATGAAGCTTAAATTACATAATCGGTATGCCCCACGTGACTGGTATTTAAGCTTCTGACTGATTGACCTAGACAACTGTATTAAAGAGATATACATGTTTTGGGGACAAACATCGGGGAGAGAAATTGCCCCAGTAAACTATGCCCATTTTGGTCCAAAATTCCTGTTTGTGTTTTACCACTCGACTACGACTCGCCATGACTGCATGAAATTCAAGATGGACACACTTCCCTTTGTGTTGAGACAAAAATCTCCTGTCATATATGCAAATATATATATATAAACATACACACACATATATATATATGTATATATATATATATATATATATACATATATATATATATATATATATATATATATATATATATATACATATATATACATATATATACATATACATATACATAATATATATATATATATATATATATATATATATATATATATATATATATATATATATATATATATATATACATATATATATATATATATATATATATATTTATATATATATATATACATATATACATATATATTTATATATATTTACATATATATATATATATATGATGACATTTCTCGTCTAAAAACTGGCCAACCTAATAAGTCTCTCTTAAAATTATTTTTGGACGATTCTATCCTTTTGTGACAAAACTTGTTGACTATTTTGCTCTTTCTAATCAGTTGGCGAGTAGAAAACATCAAAATTACTTCTTGCTAACACTACTCTTCTTATATAACTGTTTATATAATTATTTTCGATTCCTCCACGTCATCAAGCGCCCCCTACGTTTACCATTAACAACTTTGATTGACTGGCACACTTGCCTATAAATTATGATCTACGGGGTTTTCAGCCCAGAAGCCTTCGGGAAAGGATGCTATAATAAACTCAGTTCTATTTTCCAGAATTCTTTGTTTTGTCTTTTAGCTACGTTTTTACTTACGACTGCACCCAAGTCAGTGTGAATTATTTTACATTTGTGGTGAGCTAAATTATACATTACACACAATCTCACACACACACACACACACACACACACACATATATATATTATACAGTTTTGAAGATTTTTCACGTCTTTTGGTAGAAATTTGCAATTATTTTTCTGAAGATATATATGGGTAACTTCCTGCTATAAATAAGAAGAAACACTAAAGTATGTTTTATTATCTCCTATCATTCAGTCCTCGTTTACATTTCCTGTTTAAAATTCATACATTTGTATTTTTAAATTTTCTTTATACTGTAAGCTTCATATTATATTTGTATTCATTTCACTCTCCCTTTAACATAAGACTATTATCTCCCATATAGTTGTTAAATACCAAGATTATGAATGAAATAACAATTTAAATGGAATTTAAATAATTTATTTCTGTTTTAGTAGTTTATTATCACATAAATACATATTTCTGCATTATAATTTAACTTCTCTTAAATACTTATAAAACTTTCAAAAGTATTCTTATAGATGTACATAAAAAAGCTTTGTTGGTCAGAAGTAAAATCAAAATGTTGTCTACAAAGTATCATAAACATATAGAAATTCTGTAATGGATCTTTAACCTTTGTTTACTCTTTCCGGTTTTCTAATATCTTTTCTTTGTGTACTCTGTTCTGACCGCAATAATGCAATCCTTGTTAATTGTGAGCTTACTGTCTACCTGTCTGGCTTTTTCCAAATGACTAATTTTGTAAGAAAAGTGTGTGATAGAATAAATGAGAACTTTTAAGACAGATTGTGAAAGGAAGATAACATAATACAATGGAAGATCATGTGGAGTGTAAAAGGTTGAAACTATTTAACTTTTAAACATCAAAATAATATGCTTCAGGTTTATAAAGAATCATTTAAACTAAACAAAGGAAAATAAATAGATAAGATAAACATACGAGTTATTGATAAACATGGAATTATAGGATTAAAAGATGAATAGAAATTAAATAGATATCAGAAAACATATAAAAAGATTTATTGAACTGAAACCTTAGTAGTTCTCAATTTATACTTTCTAAAGTGTAACTTCACATGCAAGTGAAATTTTAAAATAATTAAAATTTACTAACAGTTGCTTTTAGAGAGTACGGTTTATAACATTTCTATGAAAGAATTGTCTACCATTCTTTATTTTCAGTATTTTAATAAAGATATGCCACATACCCATGCTATCTCAAAAAATTTAAGATGAATTCGAATTAAAAATTCCTTTATATTTTTACATTACATGAACAAATCTGACTTTTGTATTGTAAGTTGGTAGTGGATGCATTCTGAATTATAGATATAATTGTTCCTCACTGAATTCAATGTTAATAAAATATTATTATGAATTAAGTAACTGTTACCTTTAGAAAACATTTATAAAAAAATTGTAAATGCAAACTTAAGAAAATATGAACAGATATCCATGGAAATACACGTAAATTAATCACAACATAACTGTTTCAAAAACAGACATACCGATTTAAAAATGAAGGTGGATTAATTTTTTTTAACTTTGTTCATTCTTAAATATTTTTATGATATAAACTTTTCGTAGATTCTGGGAAAACCTTTAACAAACTCTTCTAATATACATTAAAATAAATATGTGTAACCCATAATACGTCTTATTTCCATTCAGATTATTGAAACTGTTAACTCAATGTATGTTTAGAAAAGTGACAACATTTCATTTAAATTTAGCATTCAGATACATTAATATTTCCTATAACTTAACTACCAAATTAATAATCAAAACATTACCCAAAAGTATTTTAACTATGTTTGAAATAACTGTAATGTAAGACTAAAAGAAATAAAATTTCCAGAAGATATTTAGATAATTATGAAATTTTTATTGAATTAAAAAATTAGTTAATGTAAACATTTTTAATAATTGATGCATTTAATTCAATTTATATATGTGCGAAATTTTATACTACAAAATCGTTTTGTAAAGTATTTTCAATAGCATAAAGCTATTGAAAATTATTAATTTCCACATAGATAAATAGCAAAAGGATTTCAAAACAAATGTTTCAAAGATAAATTTTATATTGTTTTTAATCAATCTGATTGAAAATTTACTATATAGCGAACAATATAGTTTAAATTTTAGAAAATGTTGTTAAAATTCAAATGCAAAATTTTAATTATTTAAAAAATATTAGGTTATTTATTTTAAAGGTTATTAAATTTTAAATATATATTGTCTTAAAAGTAATTTCATTCTTTTTATATATAATATGCCATTTTTATAAATAGAAAACATTTCAGATATGAGGAATTATTAAGGAGATGATAGTCGATACATATTGTTTTGGGGAATTGTTAGCTTAAAGCTATGAATTTTTATACGCATACACGTTGAAATAAAACTTAATAAATCCCATTAAAAAATTTTTATACTGTATTTTTAAAAATACAATTTTTGAAATATTTCTCTCACATTAATTGGAAATCCTATTTTTAACTTATAAACATCTTTGATATTTTTAGTAACATTTTGTTGAGGGATTAAACAGGCTAAAAAAGTGGTTAAAAATACTTGACGATGTCTACAAGAAAAATTTTCTTAAATATTTTTACTTTTCTAATTAAATTAAGCTATTCAATCTAAACAAAGTCAAAATAGTAATAAATTTATAGAATTATTTTAATACATATTAGAAGTGTTTGATAAGTATCTTGTATAAATCTATAAACAATTTTGAAGAAAATTTAAGAAAATAAATTCCTAAAAAGTCAATTTTAAAAATATTTTATAAAAATAATTCTAATGTTGTAAGTTTAATTTTTCTCCAATAAATATATATAGAAATTTGCATAACTCTAATAAATTATGTTTATGCTATATATTAGCTATACATGCTATAGCTTATGCTGTATAAAGTTCATTATTACTTTCAAAGAAAAATAAATATAGCTAAAATAACCATTTTCCCTGCAAAAATAGTAGATTATCGAACCCAATAATTCTAGGTAATTTATATTGTATAAAAAGATGATAAATTTTAAAGTAATATGTCAGAAATGGGCATAGTGTTTTAAGTACTCATAAAATGGAAAAGTGTGATTAAAAACATTTAAAATTATTAGTAATAACTGTATGTTGTGATATTAAATATATTTATTGGAGGCTGGTAATATTTAATAGTATTTTTGCTTGTTTTATTACTTACTTTTAATAATTGTAGGACAGAGAAATATCAAATATTTTACATAATATTCCCAAATTAGTGTCTAATGCTGTTTTAAGATAATGTTGCTTTGTATTGTCATATACGCATTCAAATGTGTCATTTTGTATATTTCATATTGCTAGTGTTCTAATAAAACTCAATAACAAAGAAATACAAAAATATAACGTTTATTTAACAGATAATACTGTACAAAACTCTGAAATATAAATAAGATATGTGAAAAGTAAAGAAAAATTGCAGTGCTTTTGGAAAGGCTTTCTTGCAGTTCTCATCTGTGTGTGCGAGAAAAGCATGAGATTTGGTTTATTATCTGCTAAGCTGCTGAAATGAACCGACATTTTGGTTCTAATAGGTCAGTAAGATGAAAGCAGTTCTAAGAACTGAGTGACGAAGAATACCTGAAACAGAAATTGCAAAAAAATTAATATAACATGGTATTAAAAATTATATAAAATATTGTACATAGTCAGAGTGTATAAAATATATAATAACAATATATAAAATTTATAAATAAGCACTTAAAACCAAAATGTGCATTTAAGAAAAATTACAAGTCGGACCTTCAGGCTGTTTGTATATATTATTTCATTAACCAAAAAATTATATATAGAGATAAATCTATTCATATGTGTAAAATTTGAACATAAAAGCATTGTTTTATAAATAAATGTAGCAATTTAACTATTTAAAGAAGGTACTATAACGGTTGATTACACTTTCTATTATTTTTTGTTTAAACAAGAAAAGTTTGTTGTAGCACAATAGAAAAAATTGTATATAATTTGTTATATTTTTGGAAGATTCTAATTATCTCTTTAGAAGCAAAACATTATACTTATTGCCTTCCATTTTTCACTTCAATATTTAATAAATTTTGGTAGCAAAATATTAAACAACAATATTTATTTCAGATTCATCATAAAAGGAACATGAAAATTAATTTTTATATTTCTTTACGATAAGGTAAATATTATTATTGCTTTACAAAATATTATAGAGACATTTCAGGAAAATTACACAGTCGTTATTTAGTAGTTATGAAGTAGATATTTTAAAAATAAAAATTTAACATATTATTTAAGAGAGGGTTGGCATGGAGCTGGACATCAGCGGGGCTCTGGTTGTCAGTTCCTGGCTCATTGGTTCTGATCTGGGCACGGAATCCATGGGCATCAGCAACGTAGTCAACTTGTCTTTGGTTTCCGTGGGCATCGGTGTATCCGTAGCTGCCTTGTACGTTTCCGTGACCGTCACCAGTCTCTTCCCTGGTCTGCTTGAAGTCTCCAGAGTGAGCATCTCCTCCTACGATGTCGTAACCGTATTTGTAAGGAGTAGGTTGGGCCTGTTGGTGAAAATATACCACATTAGAATTAACATGAACTCACTGGATGTGTGTTAGTTGGATTGATTTGCCTTTTAGTTCTAGTTCTTTTAATTTCTCAAATAATCATGGTATAAAGTCCCAAAAACGACAGATTAGGAAAAAATGAAATGGTACTTTACAGAAAAAATTTAAAATTTAAAATAGAAAATAAGGATAACAACAAGTTCAGGTTAGTGAATTATTAGTACGAGATATTAAAAATTAAGTGTAGCATCTCCTCATACGATGTCTTAACCGTATTTGTAAGGAGTAGGTGAAAATAAGCCACATTAGAATTACCATGAACTCACAGGATATGTGTTAGTTGGATGGCTTTGCCATTTAGTTCTAGTTCTTATGATTTCTCAAATAATCATGACATAAAGTCACAACATCAGATTAGGAAAAATGAAATGGTACTTTACAAAAAAATATTTAAAATTTAAAAATGAAAACAAGAATAACAACTAGTTTAGGCTAGTGAATTATTAATACGCAATATTAAAAATTAAGTGTAACATCTCCTCATACGATGTCTTAACTGTATTTTAAGAAGTAGGCTGTGCCTGTTGGTGAAATTGAGCAGCATTAGAATTACCATAAACTCACTGGATGTGTGTTAGTTGGATTGATTTGCTTTATAGTTCTAGTTCTTTTGATTTCTCAAATAATCAGGAAATAAAGTCACAAAAACGATACAATACAGAAAAATATAAAATTTGAAAGAGAAAATAAAAATAACAACAAGTTAAGGTTAGTGAATTATTAATACGAGATGTTAAAAATTAAGATAGCATCTCCTTTTAGGATGTCGTAACCGTGTTTGTATGGAGTAGGTTGGGCCTATTGGTGAAAATAAGCAACATTAGAAATACCATAAATTCACTGGTTGTGTGTTAGTTGGACTGCTTTCATTTGATTTCTCAAATAATCATGACATAAAGTCACAAAAATGACATATTAGGAAAAAATTAAGTTATTACATTACAGAAAAAAATTAAAATTTAAAAGAGAAAATAAGAATAACAACAAGTTCAGGTTAGTAAATTATTAATACGAACTAAATGTTAAAATTTTAAATTAAAATAAATTTTTTAAAGTGAAAATTTTAATTATAGAATATATTATACAAATATTTCTCTACACTTAAAATTTCAAATGCTTCTGTAGAGTAGGAGTGAACTACTCGTAATTAAAAACTTTCAAAACATTTTCTCTTGGAGAGTATGATAAAGCGAAAGCTCTATTTGAACAGGATGTTAAAATCAGACATTCGTTTTGCTACATTTATGAAATGTAAACTTAAAGAAAGTTAAGTTAGTGAATACTTACCAAGTCGTGTCCATAGGCAGGTGCTGGGGCAGAATATCCACCATGGATTGGACCATAAGCAGGACCATGTCCGTATTGAGCGAAGGCAAGAGCCAAGACTGATGCGATTACTGCAAACTGTAGAAGAGAAATGAAGATTATTTTTGTAAGAAGTGTGAGGTTTAGGAAATGTTTTATTACAAATTATTATTGAATGTACATATAAACAGCAGTCTTTTGTATTATCTGCTGTTTAATTTTATGTATTTATCATATATTTATTACCACAAAGTGATTATCTTTGTACTAAAAATTTTTAATGATAAGACTAGTGATATTTTAAAATTAAGTTATAAGGTAAATTATTTATTCAATAGTAAATTGAATTTTCAATATAACAAAATAATTCGTTATAAAAAGTAATAAGTTTTTAATAAAAAAAGAAGTTAAAATTTCAATTGTTATAGCTAAAATATTTCTCTCCGACTTAAGAATATTTAAAACATAAAACTTGTTTTCTCATAGATTAAATTTTTATGAAATAGTTACATATGTTATCATAAAGGCTTGATTTAGTTTGGAGAACCATGATCTACTGTTTTGCTACACAATGGCTTAGGAGACCGGTACATACTGCTTACAGATGATTGTGTATGGATAGAACCTCCATGTCAGGAGTAGGATTCAAATCCGAGGAGCTATATTATCATGAAAATGATATCTTTAGAGGCAGGCTAAGAATAATATCTAAGACATTTTGAAAGATTTTCTTGAAAGCTAAATTATTTCTATGCTAATTCTTTTACTGATGTAGATTTTTTTACTTTTAATCTATTAATATATTATATAAAATAATTTAGAATTTATTAACTAAGCAATCCATTAGTTGTAAATTCAATTCATTAAAAATTTTACACGAGTTTAAAGAAATTACTGATTACCTAGTTTCATATTTGAGTATAGAAGACTTATTCATATTTGAGTGGAGATTCAAATGAAAAACATATATAGTGTGTCTATAAATTTTCTTAACTTTACGCTATTAGATCGACAAAATATATTACTGACTTTAAAGGATTCAATTTCCGCTGAGAAAAGAAACTGAGGACTACATGTAGGTAAAACCTTTTGCCGAAAACATAATAATAAAAAAAAACAGCTTAAATATTGCACAAATAGAATTTTTTTTTTATTTCCACTTGTTCCTTGTATAAATTGGCTTTGAATATATTGCTATTAGCTTACTGTTTATATCTTTTTGTAGATTCAAAAAATATTAAGTGTTTATAGAATTAGTTATGCATACAATAAATGGGTAGCTTTGAAAAAGGAAAGGTTAAACAATTAAGTAACAATAACATGTAAAATATAACTACAGTTACTTATTCTGAATATTCTGGTGCTGTTGGGGTAATTGTGACTACATATTGCTATTAGCTTACTATTGTTACTTTTTCGTATATTTAAAAAATATCAAGTGTTTTCAGAAATAGTTATGTATACAATAAATGGCGAGCTTTGAAAAGGAAAGGAATAAACAACTGAGCCACAGCAACATGTATGATATAAACTACAGTTACTTATTCTGAATATTCTGGAGCTGTTGGGGTAATTGCGCCTATATATTGCTATTAGCTTACTATTGTTACCTTTTCGTACATTTAAAAAATATCAAGTGTTTTCAGAAATAATTATGTATACAATAAATGGACAGCTTTGAAAAGGAAAAGATTAAACAATTGAGCAACAACAACATGTAGAATATAAACTACAGTTACTTATTCTGAATATTCTGGAGCTGTTGGGGTAATTGTCCCTATATATTGCTATTAGATTACTATTGTTACCTTTTCGTACATTTAAAAATATCAAGTGTTTTCAGAAATAGTTATGTATACAATAAATGGCGAGCTTTGAAAAGGAAAAGATTAAACAATTGAGCAACAACAACATGTAGAATATAAACTACAGTTACTTACTCTGAACATTGTGGAGCTGTTGGGGTAACTGTGCCTAAGCAACTCGGATATGCTGTGGAAAAATGAAAGTGATGCCTCCTACGATTTGCGGTCTTTATATACTAACAGACAAAAGAAAGCGATTTACCGGTTTCTTCAGACGTCCTCAATCAAGGACTGGAACACTTTCACTGAAAATCGAGGTCGCGGTCATGAAGGTGGGGCGGGAGACAATCAGGTAGTAAAGTATTTCAAAAATAGCAAAAAGTAAACGGTTCGCAAGTTTCGGAAGAGATTTGGGATGATTAAGGATTTCGGTAATATGCAGCGGCAAATTTGGAGGATTTAAATAATAGTTACAAGTTTGATAGAGGGAGAAATTTCTTAAGAGTTTTCTATGTATATAATAACAAAAAGATATGCTTTCTCATTGCAAAAGTTAATAAGTTTTCCCATTTAAAATCTATTATGTCTTTCGATAATTATAAAAAAATATTACGTAATTTGAATTTAAACATAAATCTTTTTTTTTCTTTAAATCGGAAATGAAAATAATAAATTTATATATTCTCCGGCTTTAATATTAGTATCTTCCTGTTAAAAAAATTTAGTTTTGTCAAATTTAGTGTAGTTTTATTTGCTCTAGTTATTTAAATAATTTTATACAACAAACTTTATCTCATGTTAGCATACATGCATAACATAAAAGCTACTAAGATAATGGGAAGACATACAGCGACAAATTTTGAGGATTTAAATAATAGTTACAAGTTTGATAGAGGGAGAAATTTCTTAACAGTTTTCTATATATTTAATAAGAAAATTTAGCAAAAGATAATAAGTTTCCCATTTAAAATCTATTATGTCTTCCGATAATTTAAAAAAAATATAACGTAATTTGAATTTTAAAATAACTTTTTTTTCTTTCCATTTGCAATGACAGTAGTAAATTCGCATATTTTCAGCCTCTAATTCTAGTATCTTTATTTGTAGTTTTATTTGCTATAGATAATTAAAGAATTTTAATAATTTTATACAACAAAATTTATCTTATGGTAGCATACATGCATAACATAAAAACTACTAAGATATTGGGAATAAACTACAAATAAACCTGATAAAATCTACAGTGAATGTCATTTGGATCCATGTACAGGCATTTGACTAATGATTTCAAATATTTTATGATGTATAACATAAGCAGTCCCGTAATGATATTGCTAATTACTCATTATGTAATTTGCTGCCCGTAACATAATATTAATTCAACAAAATTACATCACAAACGTGGCTTCATTTTACAGGTATACTAGCTGAAGTTGATTACATTAATTATTTCTACATTTTATTAATTCATTTCAACAGATAAGCATTAAGTTAATAAAAGAAGCAACATACATGAATAGAAGGCTTGCTTTTAAATACCATACATTGTTGGCAATGAATTACACGAATGGTAAGGAAAATTGTTTTAATGATTGTAATGATTATGTTCTATTCTCTAAAAAATAGCTTTTTGGGAGAGCAAATTAGTATTAAAAAAAATTAAACATTCGACCACAAACTTCAACATCAGCAACAACCTTTATTTTCTTTTTCCAACTGTCTTCGCGTTGCCACCGGTGGGAAAACAAAAACAGTCGAGTTCGTGACATTCTCCCACCTTTTGATTTTTAAGTTAAATCATCATAAATAAAAATCAGAACAATATAAAACAATACTAAAATAAACACAAATACTAAATGAATACTAAATGAATTATGAATTAAATGAGTTCAAGTAAATGAAGAAAGTTCCAGAGGATATAGCTTTTTGACAGGTCAGATTACATTGATTCCATATCAATTAACATTGTCATTAGAAAAAAAAAAGTGTAACAATTCTTTTATTTGTCGTAGAGGAAACCAGAATCAAAAGGTACTCTGAAGGTGAAAAATGATTGATTGTTAGAAAGAAAAAATAAGGATAATGTAAAAATAATTAGACACACATAGCTGTGATGCCATATATTGATTATATTTTCAATTATCAGGCATGGGCTATAATTTTCTGTTTTTAGTTAATATCATATGCCCTGAAAATGTCACATTAAAACAACTTTCTTTTATCAGTTTACGAGAAAATTGAGGGATGTTGCTCAAAATTTATTTATATTATCGCATAAAAAATCGTTGTGTATGTACAGTAGTGACTTAGTCACAGCGGAAAACATGTTGAGTAATTGTAATGTTTTCACCTTTAGTCAAGAAAACTATCATCTTATTGGGAGTTTCGTAATGAATTTATTTATTCATTTTTTGAATTCGGTACTAAGGTTATTAGAATTTTAATAGTTTGATGATGATCTGGTCAAAGTTTTCTTCAGGATGTAGAACGTCATTCTCCAGATTACTTGCCATTTCCCAATAAAAAGTCAGATGGTGCTCATGTTTGTGTTGTTTGTGGCAATTAAATATATGACAGAAGAAAATATAGACGTTGAGAATCTCAATAAAAGTGACATGATTGTGATGTTGGACTATGTGTTACCATGTTTCCACTCAAAAGTAGATTTTAGAATAAATGCGATTTCATTTTATCATATTTTAGTATTACTATTGTTCTAAAAGATGTCGTACGGAACTAGATTTTTAATTTTTAATAAAGTAACTATGGCTGGGGAATAATACAAACCAGGAATTTTTAATATTTTTTTATAGTCTTCATTTAAGTATTTTAGATTTTAGACAGTTTTATACTTACCATTGTCTTAATTATACTTAAAGCAAAAATAAACTTATTTTACCTGATTTAAATTTTGAACTAAGAAATTTAAATGGTTATACATATACAGTAGAACCTTGATTATCAGGAATATTTGGGACGGAACCTACTTCGAATAATCGAAATGTTCGAATAATAGAGAATTCATCAATAATCACCTAGTTTAGTATGTAGTATCGTCATTGGTGCAATAACATTCGATTGTTCTGGGACTTGGAAGTATGATCCTCGAAATTTCGAAATGTTGTGCGTTTTTGTTTAGAGCAGGGATGTTTGAAAGTGGAGAAGAGTACACTCATACCAATAACTGTGCTTGAGAGGAAAAATTCTAAAAAGGGGAATTCCAAAATATTTATGTGCACTCTATATACAAAAGGAATGTGGGAAAAAGCATCTTTGCAAAGAAAAAATTTTGGATGATATTAGAAAGTGAAAGTAAAAGTGAAGAAGAAACCGATTTCGGTTAACGGAGAGTTTCGGTTTATCGAGGTTCTTCAGTATTCAGCGAATGTACAGCAAAATTTCTTATCTAAAATATTGGCCGTGCAACAGTAACTACAACGATTATGGCAAATTAGATATTCTTACACGGGATAAATCTTTAAGGCGATAGTGGACTTCAGAATGGCCGAAAGACTGAAATTTACAAAATTTCTAATCCAACAGTAGATTTAAGCTAGAAGTAACTCGAACATGAATGGTGTTTAAGCAAATAATCAGTAAATATACTGTAAAAATTTTTATCTGAAATATTGTCCGCGCAACAGGAACTACGGCGATTAAGGCAATTTAGTTATCCTTAATCGGATTATATTTCTAATGCAATAGTTGACTTCCATCTGGTCAAAACTGGACTGAAATTGGACTCACTAAATCATCTTTAAAATAAAACTAAGATTGAGAAACAAAAGTTTTGCTTAAATAGTCATCTCCTGCAATGAGTTTAGGTATTACCGAAATGTAAATTTAAATTGTTACTAGTAAGACATTTATAACTCCTTTTCAAAACACAATGCTTTAAAAAATGTATATTTTTTACACTCCTAGTGGATTTCCAGCGTAAAGCTTATATTTACCTTCTATGTTTCCCCATAAGAATATCTTGATTCTATAAATTTATTTCATTATTATCTGTATTTAATTTTCTATATCAATTACGTTATTCCAAATAATGTTAATAACTTTATTTAAAATAGATTTTATTAATTAAGTTAAAAGTCTAAATACGTTTTAAATCTAAACGATAGTTTTCTAACCAGGAACAATTAAGTGAAAAAAATGTTTCCTCTGACAATTATTTAGGAAAGAACAATACTTTAGAAAAAAATATTTCATATTCAAAAATTATTCCATATTCAAATTCAGTCCTGCTAGTTACAGTTTTCTTAGGAACAGCAATTTTCAGATGGAAGAAAATACTTACAATTCAAAGATTTTCTAACACACGTGTGTAACGGTTATCAATATCATAAAAGAGAATGTATGTTAGGATCGAACACATCTTCATCGACACTTTTATTCCGATCTTGATGAAATTTTGCACACTACATCTTCTTGACGAAGAAAAAATATTATGTCTACTTTAAAGTTCCTTGGAACTTTAAAGGGATACACCATCTTTCAATTTGCTCAAATTCAATTTTTTGACTGATACATTTTTAAAATTTCTGGACAGTAGTGAATCGTTTTAAACAAATCCGAATGAGATATTTGAATTATAATAGTGGTAAAACGATACAAACTTTGAATTTAGATCATAGCGTTAAAAGAACTAATAAAGTTTTAAATGCATTGAAATGTACTGAAAATAGTGTCTATTTCTTTTGCAGACACTGTAAATAAAAATTATTGCACATATTTATTTCAAATTTTCACAGTTAATACAAGTTAGACCTACAATGAAATTCTATCTGGTTGTTTGCGTTTATTTATTTATTTTTTATTTTTTAGTAGTTATCGAGCTTAAAATGAAATTTTCAAACATTATTTTTGCTTTTTTGAAAATTCAATAACCTGATATAACATTTCTGATGCTTTTTTAAAAGTAGTTGGAGACTTAAACTTAATAATTATTATTTATAAAAAACAAAGATAAATAAAAATTACTTTTTGTTGTTATAAGTCTGCTTACAGTGTATCAGAAAAAAAATTTCAATTTTGGAAACAAGCTCTTACTTTAATCTATCTAAAACGTTAACTATAAACATCATGCTTTCAAATGTACTTTAAAATCACGTGTCACTCCACGAAGTGGCTTAATAGTATAGTCTAATATTTCTTAGTCAAACAATATTTTTTTAAAACTATGATTTTCATTAAATTTTGTGAATTTCTTTCCAAAGGTGTATTTTGAAATATTTTAAAGAACCAGATTTTCATATTATCATGAACGGTTTAGTAATTCTTCTACTCGGTGTACATTATTCCATTTTTGAAATAATCAGAACTACATTGTTAAAACAATGGTATTATCTGCAATAAAAACAAAATACCCAGATTGGTTTGTTGTTGAAAAAAGGTTACGAGTGGCATTACCTACCAGCTCTTCTAAGATATGGTACAAAGAATGGCACTGCCTATAGTGCTTCTAAGAGACACAATGCAATTTGTTTCAAAAAATTATGATTTTTTCCATTTATTTTAAAAATTTATTTCGAAAGATCGATTTTGATATATTTGTACGAACTATACATTTAAATTTTCCTGCCCACTATAGTAATTCTTTGAATCCCGTTTTAGTGGGGTTATTCGGCACTTTCTTCCATCCTTGAAATATCCAGAATTACCTTAATGCACAGTTACTGGCTGCTACGAAAGCTAGGTTTTGAGTTTGGTACAGAGTTAAAAAAACTTAACGATTGGCACTGTCCATTGTGTTCCTAATCCACACAATGTTTTTTTGAAAAATACCAGTTTGTCATATTTTTTTAAGGACTTCTTTCGAAAGGTCTATTTTGAAATTTTCTATATTTAATTGTAATAATTCAATTTGGTATGTTCTTCCATCATTGAAAAAATCAGAATTAAACTTTTTAATGCAGTATTACTAACTGCTTATATAGCACACATCTAAAAATGAGATATACAAGTGACTTAAAAGATTATAAGCTAGTTTCAATGCGTACTCAATGAATCAAACTCTAGTGTCTTTACTAGTTTAACTTTATTAAAACCTTAGTGTCATTTTAAATATGACTCCACTATGACTTCATTCTAAAGATAACCTATTATAGACTAAATTTATTACGCTTATTACCCTTTTTTCAGTTGATTGGGTTTCTTCTACTATGAAATGACGGTTTTCACTATGACATGGGAAATATACACATTCTTAATTTAGAAAAGGACTAAAAGTAACCTGTTGCTTTTTCAACACGTACATGTTCATCTGATAATGCTTTTTACCTTGTTTTATTGGGGTAAGTGCGCAAGTCAGACTTAAAAGTTTCTCCATGACACTGACAGCAATTTTCAGGATATCAGAAAACTATTTTTTGTTAGAACTATTGTAATTCAACATAAGTATGAAAAATAATTACCGTAGCACCAATATATCATTTCTTATATTTGACTATGAAATCAAAATATAACAAATGATGTCTGCAATGAAAACTAAATTTCAAGCTTGATTAATAGTTGAAAGAGGGTTACGAAGGGCACTGTCCTCAGTGCTAAGATTTGATAAACCTTATGCCATAACAAACATTGCGTTAAATTTTGATGTCGTATGATTTTTAAACAAATATAAAAATGGACAAGATGGAACAGTGCTCTAGACTCTGTAAGATAGTTAGCTACCTACCCTGTCCTAAGTCGTCCTGCTGAAATTTAACTATGTAACTAAATGTTGTAAAATTTGTGGTCCGGAGTCTCCATTTTATTATTTTTCCTCATAGAAAAGGAATATATTTTTGTTTACCTTTAAAATAAACATATCTAACAATCATTATGTATATGTCTATGTACTATAATTTTGTTATCTTGTACATTGCTTTCTTATGTTTTCTAAAAGCAAGTTCAAGTAAAATATTTTAATTTAAACAGGTAAAGGTGAAAAAAGTGCTCTAGACTCGAAAGATATTACACTACCCACCCTGGTCTAAGCCATCCGGATGAAATCTAGACTATGTAACAGAAATGTAGAAATATTTCTTGCTCGCAGATTTTATTCTATTATATTTTCATCATAGAAAAGAAATATACTGTTATTTACATTATAAATAATCTTATTTAAGTGCAATTTAAAAAAAGAAAATACTTTATCATTTTTTTATCTTGGATATTGACTTCTTATATTTGCTAAACAGCAGATTCAAGTAAAATATTTGTGTTAAGCATGTAAAGTTTAGTAATTTTTAAATCAATACAACATTGTTCTAGACCAGGCTTGACCAACCCGTGGCCAATGGGTCGCATGCGGCCCATTTAAAAACTTTTTGCTGCCCAATTGAAGCTTCCAACTGCCTATATAGTTTTAGTTACTTTGACTATATACAGTTGAAACATAGAATTTTACTTGTGAACGTTTGCAATAATAAATATAACATATTATGTACGTTAAGACTTGATAACCAAAGTAAAACTGGTCTTTGAGTAGGGTTTGATAGGTTCCGTTGAAATTTGAGTGTTCTAGAATATTTTGTCAATCGGCCATTACTTATACAACCAGCTGACTCGCGTTATGTGCACGTGCTCTGTCCGACCAGTCAGTGAAAGTTGTATAGAAAGAAAGTTATAAATTATATTTACGGCTATTGTGAAGTTATCATTAATTGTAAAGAAATAATTAAGGTATTGTTTATTTAGATAACGTAAACTAACGATGAGTTTGGAACTCTAACCTCCAAAATGCTACGATGCGCGTCGACTACCGTCGATGTTAACAAAATCTCTAGTAAAATCCAAAAACAAATCTCACATTAATTTTAAAATAATACATGTGGTAGTGCTTGTGAATAATCTACAATAGATATTTATAGTATAAATATAATAATAATATTTTAACCCCCATGATTAGAGAGGAAGATAAGGTGTTGGGGGTGATTATAAATAGTTAGTTAATGTTTATTGTCGTTGTAGTTATGATATATGTATAACACAACTTTTTAGTAAAGTCGCAGCTGGCACTGTAAAATGCATATTTTGAATATTACACGATAATAAAATATGTAGAATAATTTGTTGTTTTATTTTTATATGTGCGGCCCAGCTCAGTTCTGCAAATTGCTTTTTTGCCAACCAACCAATTTGGGTTGGGCATCCCTATCTTACATAGTCTAGAATCTAGACTATGTAAGATAGCTACCCACGCTGATCTAAGCCATCCTGATGAAATTTGGACTAAGTAGCCGAAAAGTTGTAAAATTTGTGGCACGCAGTTTTCATTCTATTACATTTTCCTCATATAAAAGAAATATACTTTTATTTCCCTTTGAAATAATCATATCTAAGCACAATTTAAAGAGAAAGAAAATGTACGATCCTCTCTTTGTCTTGGATATTGCTTTCTTATGTTTGCTAAACAGCAGATTAGAGTAAAAATATTTTACGTTAAACATGTAAAATTTCAGTAAGAGAAAAATGGGTTATTCAACTGATGGTAATTTGATCGGATCATGCAAGTGAAATTCGAAGTTGCTCGATTTTTATTTCTGAGTCGTGAATAAAACAATGAAATTTAATAGATCACGTTTCCAGATCATCCACTGGCAGGTCAGGTGAAACGAGTTTTGCTTCAAATCCTGGTAAGTTAAAAGCAATATCAGTATGTGGTCAACGCAAACCATTGACCTTTGGGTAAGATTAACCTGTCCTCAAAATGAAGTCCTCACACCTTCTTAAATGTTCCTGATAAGAAAGTAATTATCAATGAATAAGAAAGAAGCTTCTGTGGGAAAAAAATACGTATGTATCTGACATTTATTCATTTATCAAAACCGTAATTACGAATCTTTTAACAACTCTATCGGATCAATTTTCTCGGCTTAACATAAAGGATCAAGTTTTGAAGTTAGAATTTTGATATGGCGGAAGTTTAGTATTTGAAACAATTATACATTTCTTTGCTTCTAAAATGCCTACACAGAACTATGTATCATATTTTTGCACCCTGAATTTTTAAAAGAAAACAATTTGATGAATTTAAGTTGCATTGTTAGAGATTAGTATTAAAAATGGCCGTTATATCGAAATTTTCTGTTACATAGAGGTTAGGCTGCAATTAAAATTGAATGTATCATATTTTTTGCATCCTATCTTTTGTTTTAAAATATTGATTTATATGACTTACATTGTTAGAGATTGGTAGAAAAAATGGCCGTTATATTGAAATTTGCTGTTATATAGAGTATAGGCTGTAATTAAAATTGAATGTATCATATTGTTTGTCCCTATCTTTTTAAAAGAAAAATATTGATTTATTTAAGCTGCATTGTTAGAGATTGGTATCAAAAATGGCCGTTATTATATCGAAATTTTCTGGTATATAGAGCATAGTCTGTAATTAAAATTGAATGTGCGAAACTACATGTATAGATTACACAAAATTTTAATCTTTCCTGCTAATTATTTTTGATTAAGGCCCACAGAGTGTGTATACGTTATATTTGAATTTCCCCTTTTATAAAGTACAGATTGCTCTTAAAAGAGCACAACTATATGTTATGATAATCCTAAATACATTTCAATGTTTTAAAGCAAATAATTTTTTAGTTTTACCCAGCGAACTTAATGTACTGTATATTCAACCTTTCGTTACGCGAGGTGCAGATTACTATCAGAACGAAGTTGCTTGAGTAGACGTTATAAGAGTTTAAGTACAAAATGTCAACATTCTACAGTTAATTGTTTTCCGCTTATGTAACTAAAGCATCCCTTTCAAATGGCATATTTAATTAACACTTTAGCCTTTTTGAAAATTCAATCCAGGGATGTAATATTTCTGATGCTTTAAAAAAATAAATTAGTGGAGAATTATACCTAATAAGGAGTGTTTACAAAAAAAGTAAATATTATAAAATAAGCGAAAAACAGTTAACTGTATAATGTTGACATTTTGTACTTAAACTCTTATAACGTCTACTGAAGCAACTGCGTTCTGAAAGTAATCTGCACCCCGCGTAACGAAAAGTTGAATAAAAAGTACATTAAGGTCACTGGGTAAAACTCAAAAATTATTTGCTGTAAAACATTGAAATCTATTTAGGATTATTATAACATATAGTTGTGCTCTTTTGAACGCAATCTGCACTTTATAAAAGGGGAAATTTAAGTAATATAACGTATACACACTCTGTGGGCCTTAATAAAAAATAATTAGCAGGAAAGATTTAAGTTTTGTGTATTCTATACATCTAGTTTCGCACATTCAATTTTAATTACAGACTATTACCAGAAAATTTTGATATGCTCTATATACCAGAAAATTTCGACTAAAGCATCCCTTTCAAATGGGATATTTAATTAACACTTTAGCCTTTTTGAAAATTCAATCTAGTGATGTAATACTTCTGATATTTAAAAAAAATAAGTTAGTGGAGAATTATACCTAATAATTAGTGTTTACAAAAATTAAATATTATAAAAGAAACTCACTTTAAGTTGCGTTAAGTCTACACACAGTGTGTCAGAAAAAAAATTAAAAAGTTTTGAAAAGAGCTCTCATTTTACACTTTGTAAAAACAATTCCTATTTTTTAGAAATAAATTAAACTCAAGAAAAACAGTTAAACGAGAATAGAGAAAAAATGATGAAAATATTACGCGTTTACTATTATTATACATAAAATGATATAATGTGGCAAAAATTAAGAAAAAATATTCCATTTCAAGTTGCTTAAATGTGATGTGCCCCTTAACATTTTTACATATTTAAATGTCAAATATCCTTAAACTTTATAAAATAAAAATATATTTGCTTCCAATTGCATATAAAAATTCATTTTCTGTACATATTCCAGGAGTTTAAGGGTATGTGAATGTTTCTTCTTGCATTTTTTAATATATTTTTATATTATTTTAAAAGCTATTATACTTGAAATAACAAAACGAAGTCATTTTTTATCTTTAAGCTTTATATAAAACTTCATTCTAAACGAAGAAAAGTTTTTAATTTATGAAGAATCTAAAAAAAGCTGTTATAATGATGGTTTTAAATCTGGAGAGATGCTAAAACCACTTAAAATGGATAATACACTGAAGGGGGCTTTTAAAAACTTTAAATGGAATTTTTTCTTTTTTTTTTCGCCTTATCATCTTTAATTATTATCTTAAACCCGTGGGATTTTCAGTATTAGTTCCCTATTTTTATTTAGTTCATTTTACTAAATTTACTTTGTTAAAGTAAGATTTTTTATATAAAGTTAAAAGTGAGAACTTCATTAAAAACTTTTAAAATTTTCTGACACATTGGGCACACACATAGAAAAACACAAAGGGAGTTTCATGAATAATTTTTGCTTTTTTTATAAACAATCATTATTCGGTGTAATTCTCAACCTATTACAATTTTTAAAAAAAATCAGAATTATTACATTTTAAAGAAGTGATTTTTTTTAAGAAAGCTAAAAAAAAATTTTAAATACGTGAATTTTACTGAATTTACTTTGTTGTTAAAAAGTAAGAAAGTTTATGTAAAGTGAAAAGTAAGAACGTCTTTAAAAACTTTTAAAATTTTCTGACACATTGGGCACAGACTTAAATAAAACACAAAGGGAGTTTTAATAATATTTTTTGCTTTTTTATAAACAATAATTATTAGGTGTAATTCTCAACCTATTTAAAATTTTTTTAAATATCAGAAAAATTACATTCCAGAGGACTGAATTAAAAAAAAACTAAAATAATTTTTTAAATACGTGAATTTTACTGAATTTACTTTGTTGTTAAAAAGTAAGAAACTTTATATAAAGTAAAATGTAAGAATTTTTTCAAAACTTTTAAAATTTTCTGACACATTGGGCACAGACTTAGAAAAACGCAAAGTGGGTTTCATTAATAATTTCTGCTTTTTTAGAAACAATACTTATTAGGTGTAATTCTCAAACTATTTCATGTTTTAAAAAATATTAGAGATATTACATTCCAGAGGACTGAATTTTTATAAAAAAGCTAAAATGATTTTTTAAATAAGTGAATTTTACTGAATTTGCATTGTTGATAAAAAGTAAGAAATTTTATATAAAATAAAAAGTGATAACGTCTTTAAAAACTTTTAAAGTTTTCTGATACTTAAAAAAAATCACAAAGTGAGTTTCATTAATAATTTTTGCTCTTTTAGAAACAATAATTATTAGTTGCAATTCTCAACCTATTTCAATTTTTGATTTGAAGTATCAGAAATATTACATTCCAGAAAACTGAATTTTTTTAAGAAACTAAAATATTTTTTTTAATTTCGTTTCTTATACTCTAAATACTAAATGATATAAACAATAACGAAAACAGCAAGTATAGTTTAAATGCAGATTTATAATATATTGACAGTGAAAATTTCAAATAAATATGTGCAATAGATATCTTATTTCCAATGTGCACAAGTTGAAAATATTCTATTTTCACTAAAATACTTTTAAAGCTTTTATAATTTCCTTACAATTTACGATATTCAATTGAAACTTTGTACAGCTTTACTGATTTTAAATCAAATATATCAATGGAATTCGTTTAAAATGGTTCATAAATCTCCACATATTTTAAAAATATAAAAATAAAAAATAGAACATTTCAAGATTTAATGGTAATGTGTACCTTAAAAAACTTATCCATTAACAAACAAAAGATAAAAAGGAGTTTTTATTACAAATATCTCTTCGAATAATTTAAGAGATTCTATTATATGTTTTTTAGAAAGTATTTATTTTTAAATAATTTAAACATAGTGTCTTTGAAGATAAAATATTATACTATTTGTTTTCACCCTTTTAATTAAATGTTGAAAATTATGTAGTCTTTAAAACAACTTTTTTTAAAGAGTAGTTTATTTTTTCTCTTTATTTCTTAGATCTTAAGTTTCAATCAAATACATATTTCTTATTCTTGGGTGGTGTAAAACCAGTGGCCGAAATATCAAACCTATTTACCTTTACCAGGCCATTTTACGGTCACTACACGTTCTGTTATGTTTGCAGAAAATCTAGAGTTACAAAGTTTGGAGAACACGTGCACGGTTTGTTGCTTCATTTCTAAGCAGAATACAAAGTAGAAAGAAGAATTGGGAAAGTTTAGTTTTTGTAAATCGCAGGGAAATACTATATTTATCACCGATCTTTAATCGGAATTTACAATTGTACAGAGAACATAAGCTGAAAAAAATGTTGTTAAAACGGATTAAAAAGCATTTTACGTGTTTTGATCTTCAATGCTGAAATAGATTTAATGCAAGAGTTGTTGTTGTTCAAGAATAAAAAAGAAAAAGAATTTTGCCATACACACATTTATTGTTATTTTTAAATGATTAACAATGCATTACTTTTAATATCAATTCACTGTGATTTTCACTGGTTAGAAAAAAGACAAAAGCGTGACTGAATATGCAGATTCCAGTCATTAGCTTACTGTGTTTAAGTTTTATGCAATAGAGTTGTGTTAACTTTGATAAAAAGATTAAAGTAATAACCATGAATTTTGTTTCTGTTTAAAATAGCCAGAGGAGAAAGGGAAGAATTATCCGACAAGACGTAACATGACGATGATATTTCAGACCTCATTTCTAAGGCGATTAACATTTTTTTATTGAAAAGAAAGACATAACATTAAAAAAAAGGAGTACATGAAGAATACAGGAATAAAATGCTGCAAAAAATATTTTTGCAACAATACAACTAAACTAAAAGATAATGTTTTAGTTTAGTTGTATTGTTGCAAAAATATTTATAATAATGCAAATGTATTACGATTAAATATTTGTTTAAATATTAATATTTTTCGATAAAACGAATTTTTTAATGAGTCATTTTCTATTTCAATATTTGAAAATTTTACGAGAACTATTTTTCATATTAAATAAAACAACAATTGCTGCAGCTAGAGGATCAGCATTCAGTCTTAATTTTTGAGAAGTATTATTTTATCTCTCTAATTGTAGTTACATAAGTTACAGTCTATATGAAATATGTCCTTTTTAAATTATTATGGAAAACTTTTGTTATTAATCTTGTAAAAATTTGCAAATTAGTTTTTAAATATTGAAAAGAAGGAAATTTAGTGTTATATGTAGAAGAAGAAATCTAGGAGAAAGCTTTTTAAAGGAGAACAGAACTTTCAAAAGCTAGATTATCATTCAAAAGGATCAAGATTTGTCACTTCTTAGTTTCAAGAAGTTAAGGAAAAAGGTTGGTCATTACGAGATTTGCTGCGCGTATGCAGCTCTCGCAGTCAAGAAGTTTGGCTCTTATGCAAATAGAATCTATGTAAAAAAAAATGTTGTTGATGTCTTATGCCACTTGATCAAACCGAGCATGATTGAGCAGGAGGATACTCGTATTAAGGAAAAGGAGAGCACTTTTTGTTTTTAACGAGCACTACAAGGGTGAAAGGTGAAAGTACTACTTATGCTCAAGGGGGTCCTCGTAATTTTGAAGCAGGTACGAAGCAGAAGATCCATAGGCTTGGATTGCCAACTCCAGAGGTTTATTGAAAACTTCGAGGACATGTGACCATGAACATATTTTACAGGTCCAGATACCTTTGACGAACGCAGTTCGTTAAAGGTTTAGTCCGAGTCAGATGTAAGATAAAATAAAATAAAATAAAACCGATACGTGTTTGAAGCAATTCTTTTATTAAATTTTTTATAACGGAAGATACTGAAAATTATTCAAAATAATATTCAAAAATATAAAAATTAATAAATTAAGAATTAAAATTAAAACATTATTCGAAAATATAAAAATATGAACATTTTGCTAACTCTATCAAACAGTTTTTGTGACAAAAATGTTTAAAGTTGCTTTTGGATGCTGTAAGAATTTATCCACCTTAGCAGTTAGCTACGAAATGTCAATTTCGCCAAACAACATTAAGACAACGTGTGAGGAATATAGTAAGCTCTTTAAGTTATTAATAGTTGAAATTCAGCTCTCATTGACCTCATACATGGCTAACCCTATATTAGAAGTATGTTACGGACTTATGTTTCATAAGGTAATGGTATTTTCTAATTGCTAAATGGCAATCTGAGTTACTTATGTTTACCACTGTTTAACTCAATTCTTTTGCCAAAGTTTCGTTTCATATTTTTTATTAATTTCTTAAAATGGAATGGTTAGTATTGGATGACTGATTACAGCAACGAAATGTTTTTATTAAATTAATATTCTGATCACTAAAATTAGGACGGTATCATGAATAGTATCGATTGTCCTGGAAATTGAATGAGACTAATTATATGACAATTTCAGTTCAATAGGGTATGGAAAATCACAGGGAAATGGAACAAGGATATATTGCAATTGATCATTATATATATACTAGACGACCCGATAGCCGTCGTCCTGTTCTAACGCTTTAAATCCAAAAATTGGAAAATGTTTTTAAATAAATTATAATTTGGACAGTTTTGATGGTAAAAGGAATTAAAATTTTTCTTTTAGCCACCAAGCTCACAGTCACCCCAAAAGTAATTAGATGAAACTTAAATTCCCACACCGCCTGTCTGGGGATTCGATAGGGCAGACCGGGGCACCTTGGGACACTTATCAGTTAAACATTTTTATGAATTTTTTTTAAAGCTAATTGAAAACAAATAAGTATGCATGCATATATTGTCATCATATCCGCTTCTTATAAACATTAAACCTACTTAATATCTAATTTAGTTAAAGAGTAATAAAAGAAATAAATTACCTTTCCAATGTCCCAACCTGCCCAACTGTATGGGGTAGGTTGGGACACTAAACCACAAATACAAAATACTGTTCAAATTATTTTTATTAGCTGTTATAAAAGAAAAATAGCGGAAAATTCTTCAAGTTAATACATTTTTAACAAATCTTATATTTGCAGCTGATTTAAGCATATTGGCATTTACAGCAGAATACTTTCTGTTTATTTTTCTTGTTCTCACCATTTTTTCCGAAAAAAAAAACATTAATAAATTAATATTTTGACATGTTAAATCAATTAAAAATTAGGCACCAAAATATTAATTATTTTGCTTGAATTGATATTTGTTTACACTTTTTAAAATGTCCCAAGGTTGCCCCCTCTATGTGTGTCCCAACCTGCCCCATTTTACATAGTATCTTTTGGTAACTACCATACAGTTAGGCTTAACAATACAATTTATTTATTAGCATTAGGAATTTTCTTTCATAACAATACACTTTTTTTAAAAAATATTTTAATTTTTTTCAAAAAAATTATTTTTTAAATTGCACATTGGTGTAATTTTGGGTTATTCAAAACACAGAAAATGAAATTGTTCCTTACCTATAAGCACTATTTTCATCAAAATACTTTGAAAAGTGAAGAGGAAGGCCATCTATCAATACACATGAGCACTAATTCCTGGCTGCAAATTAAAGCCTGAAAATAAAGGTGTCCCAAGGTGGGCTATGTCCCAAGGTGCCCCACTCTCCCCTACTGGAATTTTTAGTACTGAAGCCCGCTGCGCTGACCACTGCGCGACAGATACGTTGGCAGTGAAGGGTTTTAAACGGCATTATAATAATCACAATAAGTTATATTTAACTGGATTTTACAAGGATTAAAGAAATCAAAATAATCCTGACACAATCTATGGGTAAAAATTAAATTAACTAACCTATTAAAAAATAATATACGGTAAACACAGAGAAGTGCAGTATCAAAATAATTACGCATTTTAAATAGATAATTTTAATTCGTTATGCATTCAGTTCTGTGATTTTAGTCTTTATCTCAAAATTTGTATCAGTAAATATCAGTAAAATTAGTTAGTTTTTTTATTTGAAATATGAATATTAAATAAATATCACTTAAAAAAATATATACATATATTGCATTTGAATATTCAAGTTTCTAATAATTAGATAGGATTTAAAAGTATGTAACATATGTTAAATTTAAATTGCCCCAGTAAAAGAGCAATATATATTTTAAAGTATTATTATTATATCGTAGAGAGACTAATCGTAAGATAAATCATTATTATATCTCTATTGTGATAATATTTCAGAAACTTAATTCTATTATGGCATCTACAGCAAATAAACTGAATAAGTAGTATAGTTTACATGATGAATCAATGTTTATGATTTATTTAAATATTTCTTAACTATCAGTTACGAAAGAGGCATATAAGATATAGGTAAGACTGATATGTTTAAAGTTTCTTAAAGTCATAAGAAGCCTTTGAAGTAACAGAATGACGCATAACTAAGACAGCTGAACTAAGCACTGTTTATGGTATTAGATAAGAACAGTTTACATCATAAGGGATTGGCACAGTTAAATTTGCTTTTAATAATATGTATCTACTTAAGTTTTTATATTCATGTATTTGTATTCGCAAGAAAATTGTTGTACTTAACGTAAAAATTTGAGATAGAGATATTTATTATGGAGTTTTAACTGAAGAAAAAGGTACTGTCAGCATTTTTACAATTATTTTGTATTTGATTATTATTAAATTTCTTGAAATTAAACATAAAACATATTTCAAAGAGACATCTGATTATATCATGTAGTCAATAGCAACAATTTAAGCAACTCAATTTCACATAACTACTAGAGTTAAACTAAGAATTGTGTAATGAGTAATGAGTAATACAGACGAAGTGTATGCAATAAGATATTGGCACAAGTTTGCTTTCTCTAATGTGTCTCTGGCCATGTTCTAATATTCCTTTATCTTTGTTTACAAGAAGAGGACTATTATATTTAAGAACATAAATCAAGAATACAGGCTTTTTTCAATTTCAGAAATTTAAATGAAAATTGAGTATTGTTTAGTAATTTTAACTAAGATCATTATTTGATTGTTATAAAATTGATTGAAAAAGGATACAAGTAAGACATAGCATAGGTATGAGAGAGAAGTTTGATAGGTATTGCAAGAATTATATAATATGCTTTTGGAATAAATTTGCTTTTGCAAACATGATCATTGTTTCAGTTTTATTATCCTTATATCTTTGTTTAGAAGAAGATGAATATATTTATGAACAGAAATCATGAATATAGATGGTCATTGTATTCATAATTTGAACTTATTAATTATTTTTCAAAATTCTCAACTAGATTTTTATTTTACTATTATGATTTTGAGTGAAAATGGATACAGGAAAAACGTAAGAGAGATGTGCTAGAGATGATTTATCGATATAATATAGTAGGCAGCAGGAAGTTTATATAATAAGATATTGGAACAAACTTGCTTTTGCGGATGTGTCTCACTTTATATTTTAATTTTCATATATATGTGTTTTAAAAAAGACAACTATATTTAAAAATAAAAATCAAGAATATGGATGTTTATTAAATACAGAAGTTTAATTGGAGAAGAAATAGTTTTAAACATTTTCATCTCGATTGTTATAATAGGGATAGAAAAAGAATACAGGAGAGACATAAAAGAGATATGGGAGAGAAGTTTGATTGATATCATATAGCCGGTAGCAACCTTTTGAGCAACATCATTCTAATAGCTAAGATAGTTGAACTAAGAGTAATCTATTGTATTAGTAATACAATAGACAATGCAGACAAAGAAGAATACAGATTAAAATATTGGCACAAGAATTTGTTAACTTGTATAGGTATATACTATAATACTCATATATATATATATATATATATATATATATATATATATATATATATATATATATATATATATATATATATATGTATATATATATATATATATATATATGCATATATATATATATATATATATGTATGTATATATATATATATATATATATATATATATATATATATATATATATATATATATATATATATATATATATATTATGTATATATATATGTATATATATGTATATATATATATGTATATATATATATGTATATATATGTATATATATATATATATATATGTATATATATATATATGTATATATATATGTATATATATATATATGTATATATATATATATGTATATATATATATATATATATATATATATATATATATATATATATATATATATATATATATATATATATATATATATATATATATATATATATATATATATATATAATATATATATATATATATATATATATATATATATATATATATATATATATATATATATATATATATATACATAAGAAACATTTTAAATATTTACTTTTTTATTACTTTATGAATCAACAGAAGCAATATAATCATGGGGAATTTTGTTTATAAAGAAATATCTCTATAACAAAATATTAAATTCCTCAAATGTTAGAATTTAGAGTATTTTTAAAACAACGCCTTTCTATAATGAAACAATAATTAAAAGATTCTTAAGCATAAGAATGAATAAGATTATTTTCAGAAATTGTATTTTCTTCAAAGATAAAATGATGTATTTTTTTATATATATATTCTAAATAACTTAGCATAGAAACAACCTATTAGATGAATAATATGAAATTACCTAAGTGAGAAAAATTTACTTCTGATTATTTTTAAATTTAAGAAACACAAATTTTATAACATCAATAATCATGTACACCGGATTAAATGATAAATGAAACTTTGATACAAAAATTAAAGTAACGGAATAGGTTCGAGTACCATATTTTGAAAAAAGGAAATATTAATGTATCAGTATATGTTTCTACGCTATTTCAGCATATAAAAACATAAAAAAATAAAATGTTATGAAAAAGATGCAATCTTTTACATAGATGTGAAAACCATTAACAATTTTTTTATATTCACGCTGCTAGACAAAAATAATATATTGAAAAAATAATATTTTGGGGCAACATACACATCTCAGACACTAAAGAATATATAAATCACAAATTCTACGGAAAAAATCAAATGTTGTTTTATAAAAGCAACTTTAATTTTTTTAAAATTGCTTTTGCTTACAAATTTTTTACTAATTACTTCCATAATATTATTCAATTATCTCTTATAAGTTTCATTTTATAAATATTTAAATTTTTCCTTTTATCATGGAATTCCTGGATAGTAAATAAACATCAAAACATGGTATTTACACTAAACGTATCTAAAATTTTTGCTGTAGAATTTTTTTTACAAAATCCACTACAATCAGTAGAAAACCTCCAACTGAAAAACTTGTAAATAAACGGAAATCCCGTGTAATGGTTTATTTTTAAAATAAAAACTAAACGATATATTTAAATGTAAAATTTGTTAATCTATAATTCTAAACCACTATTTAAAAAAACGTCAGGCTTGTAGATGAAAAACAAAAGATTTTATGACTTCTATATCATAATTCGTACTGACAAAAGAAAAAAATGTCTAGGCAAATTGATATTATGCTCGTAAAAAATCATAAAAGAAATTTGTAATTTGTCAACACAATACATCATTTACTCCAGTTAGATACCTTAAACTTTGTAACATCGTTCAATAAGAATTCTAAGAGTGAAATATTAATAGAAGATCTGTAAGACTGCAACAACCAACAATACAACCTTTCATAGTTCACTTTATAAAAAAATTGTTTAATCATCCAAACTAATATTTTTTCTAGAAATAATCTTTTTTATCGTAGTAATACTGAGCTACATATATTTCCCCATAATTAATATAAAAAGCGATTCTCATGCAGATGAGAAATTGATTTTTAAGCAATTTTAAAAATGTTATTTAAGGTTATTTTTTAGAAAGAAAAATTATAAAACCTATAATTTTTTAGAGAACAATTTTCAATGGTTTTTTTCTTTACTTTCTAGTTACTTTACTAAATTAATTATTACTTTAATTTCTAGTATGTAATAATAGATTGTGGTAGATGTAATATTGTGATCACAGAAATTTAGTTTTATCTTTATGTAACAATCTATTAAATTTCTCAACTGTTAGAAATTCCAGCATTTCACAATGCGCTTCAAGCAAGTATAAATTAATTACAAGAATACAGCATAAAAATAAAAACTGGTTGGCATAAATGTATTTTCTACAAATATAAAATTAGAAATTAATTGTTACTCTAAATATAATATCTCATATAAATTCTCTTTCTTTATTTTTTAGTTACTTTACTAAATTGATTATTACTTTACTTTCTAATATGTAATAATAGATTGTGGTAGATGTAATATTGTGATCAAAGAAATTTTGTTTTGTATTTATGTAACAATCTATTAAATTCCTCAACTGTTAGAAATTCCAGCATTTCAGAATGCGATTCAAGCAAGTATAAAATAATTACAAGAATACAGCATAAAAATAAAAACCAGTTTGCAAAAACGTATTTTCTACAAATATAAAATTAGAAATTAATTGTTACTCTAAATATAATATCTCATATAAATTCTCTTTCTTTATTTTTTAGTTACTTTACTAAATTGATTATTACTTTACTTTCTAATATGTAATAATAGATTGTGGTAGTTGTAATATTGTGATCACTGAAATTTTGTTTTATATTTATGTTACAATCTATTAAATTCCTTTACTGTTAGAAATTCCAGCATTTCACAATGTAATTCAAGCAAGTATAAAATAATTACAAGAATACAGCATAAAAATAAAAACTGGTTTGCAAAAAGTATTTTCTACAAATATAAAATTAGAAATTAATTGTTACTCTAAATATAATATCTCATATAAAATCTCTTTCTTTATATTCTAGTTACTTTACTAAATTGATTATTAGTTTACTTTATAGTATGAAATAATATAATTATTGTGATCACAGAAATTCTGTTTTATATCATTGTAACAACCTCTTAACTTCCTCAACTGCTAAAAATTCTAGCATTTCACACCGCACTTCAAACAAGTATAAAATGATTACAAGATTAAAGCATAAAAATAATAACTGATTCTCAAAAACGTATTTTCTACAAATATAAACATTAGAAATTAATTGTTACTCTAAATATTAAATTTTATGTAAGTTCCAGATCTGCAAGCAGATGATACAAAAAGTTAAATTACCTTATAGTAAAAATGTGTTATAACGAGTAAATAAAAAATAACCCAAATAGACACAAATAAGCATTTATTTTGTGCGTGAGACTGTACAACATAAAGGTCAAATAAATAATAGAAGAGAGAGTGGGACAAAGTAATCCACGCTGAGCTGGGAAAGGATTTGTTTCAAAGTGGTTCTTTGACTTACACCAAGCTTATGCGTTTCCATAGAGCCAGATGAGAATTAAAGGACCCCAGAAAGATTATAAATGTGTTTTTGAGCAAATGAGAAAAACCTGGAAAGAAATTTGAAAGTTAGAATTATCAATTTCTCTTGCAATCAATACATTTCAAAATCATTGACATAAGTATATAGTTATATACACATCATTGACATAAGTATATTGTTATATATACATCATTGACATAAGTATATAGTTATATACGCATCATTGATATAAGTATATAGTTATATACACACATATCTATTTACCTATCTATGTCTATCTACCTATCTATCTATCTATCTATCTATCTATCTATGTGTCTATCTCTCTCTCTCTCTCTCTCTCTATATATATATATATATATATATATATATATATATATATATATATATATATATATATATATATATATATATATATATGTGTGTGTGTGTGTGTGTGTGTGTGTTAGTGTGTTAATAAAATATGTGTGTGGATAAAATTACATTTTGAACGTTTTTAAAGGTTAAAATTACAACATTCATTTCGTGATGGCACAAGATAGTAAAGAGTTAAACGCTTCTAATATTTATTTCACAGAATTGAAGTACTGAAATCCTTAGCTTCCATTTTCTAGTAAAAGTATGAATCTAAGAGACGTGAGACGTGAGACAGAAGTGATTCTTCTGTCCCATACCCCAATCGACTGACTCACATAAGGGTTAAATCATAATTCTTCAGATATACGGAGAAAAAATTTACGTGGCTATATCTAATCACTTTACTCTTAGCTACCTATTCCGTATACTTATCTCTTATAAACTTATTTTGCCCTCTTTGCGATAAATCAGAATTTTTTAAAAAAGCATGACAGTGACCGTCTGACATAAAGGATTAAAATTTTACTCATTCGGATAATAACGTTGGTACAATAAATGTGTCCAAAGAAGGCAAAATGAAGGCAATATGTATTAAAATAAGTTAATTTGACTAAACGTATTAAAGGCAAAAGAATGTTTTAAAGATTGCTTTTACAGGCTAAATGCTGTTCTCTTTGAATTAAATCAAAAGTTTTTAAAAACATAATCCTCTTACTATATTACAGAGCTTTAAATTTTACGTACCAAGACAGTTAAGTTTCTACATATTAAACATGTCCAATAAATTTTGAACATAAAAAATGATGTTGAAATATTATTGTTTGAATTTTTAGCTTTCTTTTTAAAAGTTAAACATTTTTATCTTTATGACAAAGCAGAACTTTTAGAAATTTATTCGTATAACAGTGTAATAGAAGAATAAAATTTTCCATACCTAGACGATCACGTTTGTACATTTTCAAGATGTTTAATAAAGTCCGTGTCCGTATCCGACAGCTCCCCTGGGTGCGTATCCGGAGGGTCCAGCGTGGTTCCTGGGGGCATCAGAGTGGAGCTCAACATCAGCGGGGCTCTGGCTTTCGGTTCCTGGCTCGTTGGTCTTGACCTGGGCCCTGAATCCATGTCCGTCAGCGACGTAGTTGACAACTCTTTGGTTACCGTGAGCATCAGTGTAGGAGTAGCTTCCCTGGACATTGCCGTGTCCATCTCCGTGCTCTTGGCGGGTCTGCTTGAAGTCTCCGGAGTGGGCATCTCCTCCTACGATGTCGAATCCGTATTGGTATGGGGTGGGTTGGGCCTGTTTGAGGACAAAAAATAGACAGTATATAAGTATTTGTATTCACATCTATTGAAACATTTTACAAAGATTTAGTGAATGAAAGCAACTGAAAAACAACATAGACCATGTATACGTTTTACCATGAATTTTTAAACAGACAGAAGTGTTATACATTCATAAAATTTCATCAAATATAATGTTGTTGAAGATCTTTCTTCGATTTCTGATTTTGGTTTTTTATAATGAACGATAATAAGTAGCTTGTATTTTATGTAATTTATAAGGTTTAACTTCATCTCTTAGTGCTAAAATCAATATAATGTATCGTGATTTAAGTATCTGTAAAGATTGAACTTCCTTTTCATGAGAC
>CM063501.1:25221902-25284402 GCA_032207245.1 Pardosa pseudoannulata
AAATGGGTGTAACTCTAAATTCCGTATTGATTCAAAATAGTTTACAACTTTCATTAAGATTGCCTTTTGCGATGTTGCCTAACAGTCGTTGAATATTCTAATTCTCGTAGGCAAGTTCCTAAACATTTCGCTATTGAGCTCCGTGTTACCATGAAGTACTTAGGAATAAATTTAGTCAGCATTAGTATTAGGACGTGCTTTGCGTGTAAGTACTTTCAGAATTGAATTCAGTTAAATACAATGTGTTATTGAATAAGGTACTAATATGGTCACGACGGGCAGTACTTCGAAATACAAGAGTGCAGTATTCCTCTATGCTTTTTTTAAATTATCCTAAGTATTAGAGAATTTTTTTTTAATATAAGTCGATACCTTCCATTCAGGATAAATGAATGTTTACTGTTCAAATCCTTACACATCTATTCATTTTGGAAATAATAATTATACACGCAGTGATATTTCTAATTTAAAGCATATAAAAGTTCACTATACTTTTAAACATTATTCTCCTAAATCATATGAGAAAGTTTTTTTGCTCGATTCTTATTTAAAATAGAAATTAAAAATATTTAAATCTAATCCTTCATAACAATTTTTTCAGTCTCTATATACAAACGTTAACAGCTAAAAATCATATCCATCTATTCATTTTAGAACTAATAATTATACACGCAGTGATACTTATAGTTTAAAACATATGAAAGTTCACTATACTTTTAAAAATTATTCCATTAAATGATATGAGAAAGTTTTTTTTTGTTCGATTCTTATTTAAAATAGAAACTAAAAGTATTTAAGTTTATTTCTTCATAGCAATTTTTTTTCAGTCTGGATATATAAATATTAACAGTTCAAAATAATATCCATCTCTTCATTTTTGAACAAATAATTAATTGAACAAATAATCAATGAAATTTCTAGTTTGTAACATTAGTATGATCACTATGCTTTTTTAAATTATTGTGTGGTATAATAAACTTTAAATTATAAATATAATGTATGTCACATTGCGAAACGATGGAAAAGATATTATGTGGAAAATATTCTGGTAAAGAAATAATTTATTTGTAATTTTTTTCGGGCATGTTTAGTTCTTTTCAAACGTGGGACCAATATTAATCTATTTAGTGAAATTTCTCTCTCTCTTTCTCTCTCTCTCTCTCTCTCTCTCTCTCTCTCTCTCTCTATATATATATATATATATATATATATATATATATATATATATATATATATATATATATATATATATATATATATATATATATATATATATATATATATATATATATATATATATATATATATATATATATATATATATATATATATATATATATATATATATATATATATATATATATATATATATATATATATATATATATATGTATGTATGTATCTATCTAAATATATGTTTATATGTAGACAGATAGATAGATATATATAGAGAGGTAGACATTGAAAGAATGTTTTATGATTTTCTCTCAATCCTATAGCCTTAAACTAGTGTTTACTCAAAATCTCCAGAACTTAAAATTCATAACTTAGTTTTTGTTTAATTTCAGGATTAATTCTTCCGTTTGTCGTGAACCAGATCAGAGTAAAATTCTTTATATGTTACAAATTTTGACCAAGTCTGTATTTTCGAAGCTATTGTTGGAGTGGAGTCCTCTATATGTTCAGAATATCTTTTTACAGTAACTGCTAGTTATGTTATTGTTTTAGTAATTGAAATATTGAAACTAAATTTATCTAACAATCATAAGCAAAATTCTAAATTTTCTTCCAATGTTTTTTAATTACATAGATATCAATTGTTTAGAATAAGTACTGAAATCAGAGAAAAAATAATCTACATTTCCTTCGGTCAAAACGTATAAACACTAATAAATAGTGAAATCTTTCATTTTAAAATATTATTCATTAGTTTATGAATGCTGATGTTACGATGAATATTTACTTTTCTGAATATACCAAGAAGAGTTGTGCAACAATCATAACATTAAGGGGACAAGTAACGTCTAAACAGCTTTAAATGAAAGAAATTTTTATATGTTTCACATGTCACATCTTTTTAATAGATATCGTAAATACATGGAATTTACAACATTTGTTCTGTATTCTTATTTAATTTGTTTTGCTAAATTATTTTTTTTCTAAAAAAGAGGAACTTTTTATAGCAAGAGAAAAGTTAGAGCTTTTTTTTAAAAAAATTAAATTTTTTGACACATAATGAGCAGACATCAACACAAAGTGAGTTTTATTAATAGTTTGTGCTTTCTTGTAAACTATAATTATTAGTTATAAATCTCCACGTATTTAAATTTAAAAAAGCACCAGAAATATTATTCAAGGGGATTGAATTTCTTTTTAAAAAAAACGTTGCAATAACGTTTAAAAGTTGCATTTCAAATACATCAATACTAAATGAAATAATAAACAATGACAAAAGCAGGTAGAATATCATCGTAGGCTTATAATGTATTTACTGGGAAATTTTGAAATCAATTTGTGCAATAGTTTTTTATTTGAAATACGTGTATGTTGAAAAAACAACATTTTCAGTATAATCCAGATAAATATTTTAAAGTTTCCTTAAAAGTTATGCTATAAAATTTAAATATTATACTATTTTACAGATTATAATTCGAATATCTCACTAGAGTTTTTTTTAAACGAAAATATGCCCAAATATTTTAAAAATGTAAAAATAAAAAAATCGAATTCTCGAAGATTCAAAGGAATGTATACTCCTAACATGCATTTAAAAGTGCGAAAAGATCGCCTGTGTTTTCAATCACGATTATTATTCTTCTTATTACTTATTCTTATAATCATTCACAGCAATAGATAACAATGCACCATTCTAGAGTTTACCTATATTCAGAGTCATTTATTTTTTCTTTACTTCAAATTCTAATTTGTTCATTTTTCAAGGTAAGCAAAATCATCCACAGCGATAGAAAACAGTGCACCTTGCTAGAGTTTATCTATATTCACATTCATTTTTGTTTTCTTTATTTCAAATTATAATTACTTCATTTTTCTAGGTAAGCAATATCATCCACAGCGATAGAAAACAATGTACTACACTAGTTTACCTATATTCACATTCATTTATTTTTTCTTTATTTAAAATTGTTATTTGCTCATTTTTTCTAAATAAGCATAATCATTCACGTCAATAGAAAACAATGCACTATGCTACAGTTTACCTATGTTCCCATTCATTTATTTTTTCTCAGTTTCAAATTGTAATTTGTACATTTTTCTAGACAAGCTGTATAATCGGTTTTTTATTGGTTAGAAAACTGTTGATTTCGTTTATGAATTAATAAATATATCAGGAAAATCAGCATAACATTTAATTGTACAACAGTCGTAATTCAAGACAGAACCTCTTCAATTTCCAGTCAAGAACTAAAATTTTAGCAGTTGTGAAAAAATATTGACCTACTTTGGAAAATAACATTTAATAAATTTCGCATAGTTATAGTGTTTTTAAAATATACTCACTGGCTACAGTTTCTTCAGAATTTTATCAAGAAAATATTTCAATATATGCATAGAAATTTTTAAGTACATAATGTTATATGGTAAGTAATCTAATTTTTGTAAAAATAATTAAAGATGTAATTATATTTACCGGAATATCTTCTGACAGTTAAATTTGGAACACGTTTACACTAATTCTCCTAAACTTATATCATTTTACTGGAATATGTTATTTCAGACAGATAATGTAAACATTAACATTTACAGCTTTATATATACAATTCAAGAGCTTTCAAAATAAAAGATTTAGAAAGCGTCTATTGCAAAACCCTGACTAAGTGTGAGCAAAATTTGATTTCACTTTACTCAAATTTTCCAAACAATTCAACTGAATTCTTAAATTTGACACTTTTTTTTTAAACAAAAATATTTTGTACTATCATATTACATATCAATTTTTATATTGTCTATTCATTCCTCCCAAACAGTTTCTTTAACCTTTTAAGCTATGTTTTAACACTAGATTTACAGTCGTTGATTATTTGCCTATTTTTACTGAAGTGAGCTAATTTGACTCCTACAAGAAAATTGAAGTTTTTTGCAAAGAAAATAGTTTCCAATTAATTTAAATAAAATGTTTATTATCAAAAAATTCACGAAAAAGATTTTTTACATATAAAATCTGTTTTTGAAATACATTTTCTGCAAACATTTCTATTACATTTAGAACAATGGTTTCTACATCTGTTTCTTTTGCATGATTGTTGAACTTGACAATTCTTCAGTGAGCCAGTAGCATGAATTTTTGTCATTGGAATGAAAGTGTTCTTGACTTCTTCTATATATCTTAGCTCTTCAGCCAAATGGAAAATAAAATCTTTTCGTGAAATATTTACTTGAGTCGTCTTTTTAAACAGAATTCAAGCATTGATAGCAGCTAAATCTAAAATGTTGTAGAAAACTTAGCTATCTGCGTGAATGAGAAGAGAAACAAATCACGTGCGATTTGACTGTTGTCCAGGGCTGAAGGACCAATAAATTTTATGTTATGCGATTGACTGTTAAACCATTCTATGAGTCAAATTGGCTCACAACCGTGAAAATAGGTATACCACATTTGATAATGCGAAATGAAGGCGTCTAGGGAGAAGAGGAATAAAAGTTTACATATATTGTATTACTTAACTAAAAACCAGCGTATGTTTTTGAAAAGTGATATTAAAGTTATATATATATATATATATATATATATATATATATATATATATATATATATAGTGATAAAATTTTTAATGAGTCAAATTGGCTTGGTCCTTAAATCTAGTGTTAAATATCTGGAAATAATTTTAGCTTAAATGGAAAATATTCTACGTTGCTATGTTATTTTTCTTTTAAAAATTGTAAATTGCTATTATCGTTGATAAAATATGGAAAAGTAGTCAGTGGAAACTGCTCGTTAAAAGTAAATTTCTTTAGAGATAGAAACCATGTAAAAAATCAATTATATAATCAATCAGTATCAAATATATTAATTATAAATGGATGGAATAAACTGCTCTTTGCTATGTGAAACGCATTCGAAAAGCTTTGTGCCGATAAATGGAACATAAAAAAGGGAAAAACATGCTATGCCGTCTGGATAATCACAGCTTCCAGCTGCGAAACATCATTTTTACAGTCTGACCTCATGAATAACGTAAAAGCATGTTACAGATATATAACAATTTTTCATCTTAACGTTTCAATATATAAATTAAATCATTTGCAGCTATTTGTGTGATCTATTTTTCTTCATATTTTCAGTAGTTTTGATAAAGAGTAGTTATTGTTTATATAATATTATCTATATTTTCCGCTAAGAGAATTACACTATAAAAATATTTAATTTTGTCATGATTGTTAAAAATAAGCTTGATAATGTAATTCTTATGTCGATATACATAAAAATGTACACTCAAACATATTATATATCTATGTATATCATCACAACAAAAGTAGAAATTTGCTTTCAAATTTTTATAATATTTATGAATGAAAAGAAAAAATATATTAAAAATCGGATAATATTTTAAAATATTATTTTTTATTTTACAAAATTGTTCTAATATTATTTACATTTTGAATAACTTATATATTGTCGCTGGGGTGTGGTGAATAGAGAAATGTCTGACTTTATAAAATAAAATTTACGAAACTGAAGCGATGATATAATACAATTAAGATATATAAAAAATCTGAATAATATTTAGATTCTAAATGCTTAGTCTAAGTTGTATTACTGTGGTCTTTGTAAAGCAGAAATTAAACTTGAACCTTCTGCTTAAATTACAAGCAGATTTTAAACGAATAGAAATTTCCATGCCAGCATTGGGATTTGAACTATGTATTTTGGGATCACACTGCAGCCCCCCAAGCTTTCGGCTATTGTTCGGTGTACTAAGTTTAATCTAGTTATACATGTAATTAGGTGAAATTATTCTTACGGATTACAATGTAAAATTAGCTCGTATTATTTGGATTTCCCTATCTAAAAGGGTAGTGAGAGGTCTTAAATGAATTGCAGTCTTGGATTCATTCAAAAGAAGTGAAGTCCATCATTGTGGAACATAACAACATTGTGGAACCAGCATTGTTTAACATAACATTATTGAGACTATAAATGAGCATCTTTAACCCACTGAACGGACTCGTCGACGGGGGTTCGACAGCGAATTCCTGTTCGAAAACGGACCTGTCGATCCCTTCTCGTTCGCACTCGTATAACTCCTATCACACACTTTTGAGGAAGAAAAAAAATATTGCAAAGCGATAACAAATGAAAGAAACTAATTTTGAGTAACGGAACTCCTTTACCTTGCAGGGAAAATAATTTAAAAGTAGCCTGACAAATTTTAAACCGGCAACTCTAGTATGGTACGATAAGTTCCGTCTGGAATTTACGAAAAGGGTGACTGTTTTGAAAGGGAAAAAAGGTGGGGAGGGTGGCCGGCGGATGGGTTAAGGTCAAGAGCTTTGCATCAAATGTTTACGAATACACAGTTCTATGACAAAAGCGAGTGATCATGTACATTTTTCCCAAGATACCAAGAGATTACTCAGCTTTATAGGCAATCAGAAATGACTTTGATTGGCTGCACCAACGAGAACCAACTACCTTAACCCTTTCGTGGGCCATTTATTTCTGTTTTGAAAGTTTTCAAACTTCTAAAACAGAAGTGCCAATTATATTCAATCAAGATGGCAGCGCAAAACTAAAGTGAGAATCAGTCTCCCCATCGTTATAATAGCAATAGCAATATCTTATTATGGGCTCTGCGCTTCCCACAAGTATTTTTTTAATATGTAGGTGGGAAGAAATCTTCCCACGGCCTACGAAATTGTTAAAACAAAGGTTTAAGATGTTTTGGGTGTCAACGTGGTACAATCCACAGTAGCTCATAATATACAATGCAGTATAAATACAGTAAAAATATTACAATACAACACATACAAATACAAAATAACACTTAGAAATACAATAAAAAATAATACTAAAAAATGGAGGAATGAAACACTAGTTTCCTGGGATAGCTGGGAATCGTAGTCAGTGGACAGAAAGTCTGCACTTAGTCTGGCGTTAATTTTTGGAGACAGGTAAAAATAATTTTAGTCGGCGAATACTCATATAAATCTAGCATTTCATGGCTGGGAAGTTCAGTATTAAAGAATGAAAATAGTGTAAGAAGAGTTAGGTGTAAGAATTTTGATATACAACATACATATATCTAACAGGTAATAATCCTGCTTTTTGGAAATGAAAACTGTAATTTTCCCTTGACACTTCTAGCATGGATATTTATAATCCTTCGAAATCGGTTTTCATCAACATGTCTGGTCTCATTAACCATCACCTAATCCATCCTAAGGTCTACGTTTTTGATGTAGACCTTAGCACTTCAAACCAAACCAAATTTAAATGTAATCTTAGAATGTTTATCACACTTCATACAATTTGTAGAAGACATTGATTTTAAATTGAATAGCACAAGAAGGATTTTGAACATTGGAAAACCTATATCAATACAGGTGTTTTATTTTAAATTTATTTCCTGTTTATTTGCACACACACACAAAAAAAAAAAGAAATAAAAGTAGAAATGTTAAAAACGGGATTGTGATGCCCTCAAAAGTTTTGCTTGAGATCGTCTACCCTACAGCACTAGACGGGTAAGAGTTTGGTTTCATTTGGAGCACTACGACCTACTGTTGTGTTACATGAGGGCTAATGAGACCTTGACCTACTGCTTTTAGCCGATTCCTAACATCTACGAACATCCATGCCTGCGGTGAGATTCGAAACCTCGGACTCCGGAACAAAAGAGCAGCACTCTACCATTCCACCATCGTACAGCTAGACAGGCAGATATAGTTGAGTTACATGAGATTTGGTGGAGTTACGTGGGATTTGGTGGAACAATATTGGATTTTAAAGTCTGGACTTCCCAATATCACATTTAACAATTTATTGCATAAAATACATAAACTCTGAAAGTCGGTCAATTAATGGAGTTCCCAAGGACTATACCAAAGTGGATTTTTGCAATATATTAAAATTAATTGCTGAAAATCAACTATCTATAAAACGTCATTCTCAGTCTTTGTTCCAATGACATAACATACATAAACTGTATTAATTGTTCTTACAATGGAGTTCCCAAGAAATATTTCAACTCAGATTTTTCGCAATATATTAAAAATCAGTTGCAGAAAATTAATTCGTTAGAATACATCAGTATTCGTCACTGTTACCACGTCATAACATATATAAACTGTATAAGTCTGTCTGTCAATGAAATCCCCAAAAAATGTTTCAACATTGATTTTTGCAATATATTAAGAATTAATTACAGAAGATTAATTCACTATAAAACATCAGTATTCGTCGCTGATGCTATGCATAACGTGCATATACTGTATAAGTCTATCTGACAATGGAATACCCTAGAAATGCTCCAACGTTGATTTTTTGTAGTATATTAAGAATTAATTGCGAAAAATTAATTCACTATAAAACGTCAGTATTCGTCGCTGATGCAATGCATAAGTACATAAAATGTATAAGTCTATCTGACCATGGAATACCCTAGAAATGTTCCAACGTTGTTTTTTGTAATATAATAAGAATTAATTGCGGAAGATTAATTCACTATAAAACGTCAATATTTGTCGCTGTTGCAATGAGTAACATGCATAAATTTTATAAGTCTGTCTGACAATGAAATTTCCAAGAAATGCTCCAGTGTTGTTTTTTGTAATATTAAAAATTAATTCACCATAAGATGTTAGTTTCCGTCGCTGTTCCAGTGGCATAAAATGCATACACTGTACCCCGATTTGTCAGTCGAATTCTACAAAAAATATTCCATTCTTCAATTTTGCAATATATTGAGACAGTTGTAGAAAAAATCTTTAAAAACTTGCTTCAGTTTCTCAACATTTAAAGCCCATAAAACTCTTTAAAGTATCAAATTAGCATAATTATTAAGTATGAAAATTGCACATTAAAATTGAAAAATCGTGAGTCATTGTGTATAAAATAGGTTTGTGTTTCCATCGTGAATTTTTATTTGTTTCAAGCATTTTTAAAATAAAGTTTTGTTTAGAAATGTATGACCTCGTTATAAATGCATATTAAAAATACATTATAAGCATAAATCTGTTGCCGTAATAAGCGAAAAAAATAATTTAATACAATGATAAATAAATTTAGGTTAAGCGAAATGAACGTAAATGGTAGTCTATAAATGTTTGTATTATGCAAGCAAGGCGTATAATTTCAAATTTAATTATTGTCCTTTTTTGAATTTATTTTAAATGAAGTACCATTTAGAAGCATAAAAATGCCAGAATAATAGTGCAATGGTCTCTAGCATATATGCTCTGAAAGTATGTTTTATGTGGACAAGGAAATACTTAGATAAATAGCTATAAGAGGAAGAGGAAATAAAATACAGAAATAAAATTTATCCTTTTTAATGAACATTTATTCGAATGGGCGATATCAAAACTTAGCGTTTATTTCTTAATTTATTTTTAAACAGAACAAGATATAAATTGGTTCCAAATCAAATAACATAAACGATTTTGTAATTGTACTTATGTTTTAAATGCATATTTCCTACGGACTAATCAAGGAAGCGCTTAGACAAATAACAATAGCAGAAAGCAAATATACGATAATGCAGCTCAACTATTTCAAACACTCTTCTTGAATCACTAGTTAAAAAACAATTCAGTGAAAACAATTACTGGTAAAAATAATTCTTAAACATTTCTAATTTCGCTGTGACTATACGAATCGTTTACGCACGTTCATTAATTCTGATTAAACTTAATTTCGATAGGTTATTGTTTAGTAAAGAAGTAATAAAGTTAGCTGGTATGCACTTTTAAAATTTGTTTAATCAAGTTTCATCAAGTCTCTTGTCAGCAGTTTTAAGTCATTATGGATTATAAAAAAATTGTATAATTTCAGATGCTGTAGAAATAATAAAAATGTAAATTCTTGGCAGTTATTTACGTCTCCTACAGAAAAGTTTGCAGTACATTTCTAGTTCATTACGTAATATCATTATTTTAGAAACATACCAAAAATATGGAAATTTATTTTTAACAGCTGGCATGCGGGTATGCTTCATTGCCAACTTAAGCTTGCAGCGGGCGTTTTTCCGTGAATCGCGCGAAAATTTAGTTATTCAGAAAAATCGCAGTAAATCTAAAACTACTTTGTTTTTATGAACGAAACTTTTTTATTTTACACTTTAATATATACTGAATGATTATTTAACAAAAAAAAACAATATTTTTAAGAAATCACAAAAAAAAATTTAAAAATTAAAGTTCGATAATTTGTCAGCACATATTTCTTCATCACTATCTTAGTCGCAACGGCTCATTTTATCAATTTTGTATTCAACAATAAAAAACCAAGCTTCAAATTGACAAAACACGAATTGTACGTTTTGGAGCTAGGAATTCGATTGAAGCCGAAATAACTCAACAAAAGACGGAGTAACTCAACAATCATAGCTTGTGGAAAGAAAAAATGCAAGACATTGCACAGCAACGCAAACAACACGCATATAATATCCCACATACATATAATTTTACGTATTTAGTAGATTTGTGGTGGTTAGCGTATATCCACTACAAATCTACTAAATACGTATTTTTACGTGATCCGCGCTCCAGTGACAGACTGCAAAAAACAGTAAAAATACATTGCCCGCACGTGAAGTGTTAAGTGTGGCATTTTACGAAATTTTTTAATTTATAAATTTTGAATCAGAAATTGGAAACATTCGTTTCTGAGAATTATTCACGGTGGCTGCTTTAAAATTTGTCTTAAATACAAAATGATAGAAATAAACTATAAAAATTTAATAGCTAAAAGTATAAACATCTAAATATCCAACTTATGCTACCCAAAAGAAATATTTTCTCTTAACCATAGAAGCACACGAAAAACGTATCTCAGTAAACAAATATGATCAAAAATCTGCTCTACAAATAATTTAAAAATATTTTAAACATTTTATTAAACAATAATAAATGTCTAATATTGGAGTAAAAATACAAAAACGGTTATTTTCTATGCACGCGATTATTAGAAGAACCTTTCTCAAAACAATGTACCTCGGGTTCTATTTACATTAAATTTTAATTCTATTAAATTTTATTTTCCTTTAAATGTCTACAACCTAATTATTCAAACACTCCATTTGATTGCAATAATACAGAAGAAGTACTAACACGATTGAAAACTATTGTAAAAGTCATTTCTGCTTTGAACAGTCATATTTAATTTCGTTTTTTCAAAGATTTTAAGATGATTTATGGGTATGAATACTGATAGCCAAGCTTTCTCTTTCCAAACTGTATCAATTACCATTAATTACGATATAATAATTACTTGAAAAGATAAATGCATACCCTTTAAAAATACAATTAATCGTAATTAATGTTAGTTATGGCAATTACCATTAATTACGATATAATATTTACTTGAAAAGATAAATTTATAACATTTAAAAAATATCATACTTTTAAAGTTCAGAAAAATCATTAAAATGTTAAACCTCTTAAATTCTAGTGATGGAAAGAAAGAAATTATAACCGATAATCTACTGAAATACGTATTATTTTAAAATAACCGATTTTATCAATCGAGATATCTCATGGCAAAATTTTCACAAATTGAAAACTTTTTAATATTATAATCGTGTTCATATTTAGATGCTTTATAACAACCACATAAAGTACAAATAGCCAATGCAGATAATCATGCCACCGAAGAAGTTTGTAGGGCTTTGTTTATCCCTTAAATTAATGTAATTAGTATCTTGAAAATCTTCAATTTAGCATTATGCTAACTGAAAATATTTAATATTTAGGGTTTTTTGTTTTCAAATTCTAGACCTTTTTATGAACCGATACTGACATTATATGGTTAAGATCCATGTTCTAACATCCTTTACGTATTATGTATGATCATGTGTTTTCGTTCCGCCCATTTTATGTGAATGCTCCTAACGATCCAAAGATCAAAAAATAAAATAGCAAAATTTCCTATTAAATGGTATTATATATGAAATGACACCTAATTACTATTAGACACCATCTTTTCAAAACTAATTATTAAGAGACATTTTTTAAGAAACAAGCAAACTACTCACTGCATACGTAAGAAAATAATGGAAAGAACACTTACTCATGGATAATAGGTGCATATATGTGTTATCTTCTATTATACAAATTTGACACTTGTTTCTCATATTTGGGTACTTGTTAAAAAGTGTGGGATTTTGTATTTTTGTGACGTCAGTTTTATGCATTTTGTTGAGAAATAATTTGTGTTCATTCTAAAAGTGCAAAGAAACGAGTGTTAATACCACTTATAAAAGCAGTAATGAAAACCAGACGAGGATAAGAAATAGCATATCCAAACATTACAATGGTGTGTTTATGTGTATAAACGCATTTTACATTTAACTTTACAATTTATTCAATACCTAAAGAACCCTTTCAGCTAAAGACAGTTAAAAAAACTACAATAGTGAGAAACCATCATTAGCGTTTATGGAATACATGCATTTTCGTTTGCTAATTTGGCATCTTTGCAGATTCTAACACGCTCTTCCTTTTGTTGCTCTGTTAAATGAAGACAATTTAACATATTTATATGCAGATCTACAGGAATATTTTTATGTATAACTACAGATCCAAAGCAAAGAAGAATGTTTGAAAAGGAGTGTATTGTCAACGCGTTATTGTGGGTCTGTTGTGTGAAAGACACAGTTGCAGGTGAAAGCTAAATTCGTAACGGCGGGAATTTCAGAATTTATGTCTGGAGGATTTCTATGGCCGGATTCTTCAAAGGATTTTGGAAGCCTGTCATCCATGGCGATAACAGAGAAAGGACCCTTGGAGGGTCAGACAAACTATCTCGATAACTGAGCTAATAAGGGAGAGGCGTTTTGGTCAGCTACCGCCTTTTTGGGCCAAAATCGGCGAATTTCCTTTATGTGGGTATTTCCTGGACAGTCGCTGGAATGAAGTTTAAAAGGGGTGATGAAGAGGGCTGATCTGCGATTTTTTTTCGAAAGTGTTTCGACAGTGGCATAATTCAGTAAATATTAAATAATTAAGTAGTACGAAATTAGTTCTGGTTCATGTTAATGGTTGTAGCTTTCAAGTCCAATATATTGGTCGAGAGAGCAAAGAGCATAATCTTGAAAAAGAGAAATACATTTTATTTTAGTATCATCTCTCGAAGTCTTTTGGGGTAAACAAACCCCTATACATGAAAACCTATAGGTGTGTGAGCCTGCCAATCCGGATTTTATTGATTATCGATGTGATAAGACGAGAAGAAGAACCACTAAATTACATAAGATAGATTGAAAGTAGAAATTAGTTTTGGGGGTTTTGTACTTGCCAACGCTAAAGAAAGAACAAAATAAAGTCTCCAAGTTTTGCCATATAAGTGATAGAATGGCCTAAAATTATTTTAATTACACTTATAATTACGTTGGTTCCTCTTTTAGGTTAAAAGTACATCCACACATGCACACACACACACACACACACACACACACATATATATATATATATATATATATATATATATATATATATATATATATATATATATATATATATATATATATATATATATATATATATATATATATATATATATATATATACATATACATATATATTTACATATGTGTGAGTATGTGTATACTTTGATTGTGCTCTTATTTGGAATTTTAATCAAATACCACAATATATCTTTTAAATTAAATTTTTAAACAGTAAATAACCTACAAAACTGTTGGATCTTAAAAATTTTTTATTCAAATGAAGCTAAAAAACTGCTCTAATGGGATATGTGAAAATTCAAATTGGAATGAGTATCAGTAATGTCTGAAAAAAATACTAATTCAAAAATTTCATTCTAAACTTGACATTACCTTCATAATTTCATTCCGGTTTTATTCAATTTCCGAATAAGTAGCTCTTCTATAAAACGCTTAGCATCTTTCCAGAATAAAACTCATAATTATTACTGCTGAGGAGTAAAGGGCTATCTGTGCGAAAAGTTGCTCTTCGGCCTGTATCAATTATACTTGGGTTTTTATAGAGTACAAAGTTAGGTGAATTTAAATACTCACTAAATATATGTTGTCCTAAAAGAGACTGTTTGTTATTTATTAATAGATTTGAACAAACAGAATGATCTATCGACCAGTTATCAGTATGAACATTTTACCAGAAGAGTTTTACTTTTATAAATCTTTGCAAAAATAATGTTTTTCGAAAATAAATACATTCTGAATTTTACATAGAATTTTTGTAAAATTACTTTTATTATATTAAGATGTCTATAACACAAAAACATCACTGAAATTTTCACATGTTCCAATTTATTGCAAAGAGGAATGAAAATCATCATTCTGTTTTCAATAGTAGCGCCATCTTTTGTTGAGAAAACGAATATTTTTCTTGAGAAACATTTTAAATTGCACAGAAAATATAAGACATGGTTTAATCAATTCTTATTAACTATAAGTCATAATATTCTGGAAAATAATTTTTTTACAATTAGTATATTCTTATTTAACAGTTTGCACTTTTTCAACAACATTAAAAAGTTTTATGGGGTATAATTCTGCGAAAATCAAAAGATATAATATGATCAGAATATAATTTTGTAAATATTTATTAAGAAAAAAACTGACCATTTTATTAGGAGCCATGTATTTATCCCTAAAATTTTACTGTGTGTGTGTGGAAATAAGTTTTTATTTTATTAAAATATTTACTCAAACACATTTATTGAAGAGTTATTTAATAAGGAAAAAATTTTCATGGTTAGATAGGCATCAAGACGGACTGTTTTAATGAGTATAAGACCATTTTATTAGGAGTCATGTATTTATCCCAAAAATTTAACTGTGTGTGTAAATAAGTTTTTAATTTATTAAAACATTTACTCAAACACATTTATTGAAGAGTTATTTAATAAGACAAAATTTTTAATACTCAAATAGGCATCATGACGGACTGTTTTAATGAGTATTAGAACTTAACCATCACCTTGGATACAATATAAACTTAAATTACATTTTTTAAACGTATTTTATACGTTGGTGGTATAATTTCAAAATGGACCGAAACCAGAGACTTTTTGTCTTACTGCCTAACCTTGAAAGTTTTTATGAAACTGTCTTGGTAATCATTTACGATAATGTTAATTGAAAAATTAATTTTAATTCATAAACATTTTATGGAAAAATTTTTGGCGTTTCTTTTGACTTAAAATTCTACATTAATTTTTCGTCCTGTTCGGATTGTCAGATGTCATTTTTCTGTTTCGGAGAAATAGTTTACAGATATGTAAACATATATAAAATGTTTTACCAGGGCCATAACTAGAGCGTGGCAAAGGTGGCATCGGCCACGGGCGCATCAGTCATAGGGGCGCCCTGTGATGAAAATTGGATCCGAAAGTGGACGATTCGATTAGAATAAAAAAATAGTTGAAAAATATTTTTTTATATACATATAATACCGATTTTATTTATAAAATCCAAAGAGTATAGAAATTATTCTTTTATGAATTTTCTTATTTTTCAAAAAGCTTCTAGGGACTAAATTTGTAATAGATTCTTAAAAAATGTTTATCAAAGACTGCTAAAATGCCTTAATATAAATCCGGGTATTCGTTTTAAATTTCGAATTTATCAAAGTTATTAAAATTAAATTTAAATTTAGAAATTCGTCAATATTTTACGAAAATTTAACTTACATATAAAACCTATTTCCAACTATTTCGTTTATTAGCAAAAAAATACCCCCAGAGAGTTCAAAAATATTATCAATTAAAGTATCAATCAGATAAAAATAGAAGAAAAATTATTATACTAAGAACATTTTAAGAATTAACAAAATATTTTTGAGTTCATTCTGAATATATGATATAGAAAAAAAAATGTTTATATATTTTCTCACTATATTTGGCGGTAGGGGCGCATTCCAGTTTTTTTGCCACGAGCGCCAAAGGACTTAGTTACGGTCCTGTGTTTTAAATTTAGGAAATCATAGAAAAAAGAAAATGGAGTAGTATAGAAATAGATCTGAAATAATGTTTAATAAATTGACCACCAACTGTACTTTATAAAACGCTTCACATAATATGAATAACGTAAAATCAGTTAGGAGATGTTAAACTAAACATTTTTAACACATTTCTTCTTTTACCAGAAATTGATATCATGTTTCTTGCAAAGTCTCACTTGAATGAAAACTCTTATTTTGTTACATGTTAAGTAATATTGGTAATAGATATCTTGTTTGTGTTTTGACTATATAAATTCATAAAGGCAACTTTGGGTTAAGACTATGGAAAATAATCGATTATACTTTTTTTTCAAGATACAATAAAGATAATTCTATATCCAAACTACAGTATTAGTTATAGAAATTCACCAGTGGTTTCGTCATTAGATTCGTCATTTCGTTCATTAGATTATTTTGGGAATAAAGGTTTTGGAAACATATAAAGCTATAGATTGAACAATAGGAATTTGTATTTATGATTAAAGAAAGATGAGTGCACATTGTTTTTTTTTCATGAGTTTGTACCACAATATGTCTTAATAAATTTTTTTGGTTTACAGCGTTGTGTCAATCTAATTCATTTCTGTGGTCAGTTATATTTGTGGTCTGTTATATTTGAAGATGTAAATGCTGATATCTTGAAAATAGAAATTTCAGGGTACTTCGGAAATTTCGGTACTTTTTGCTACATTTATTATTGCGTAATAAAAATAATGAAAATTCGTGTTTCGTAATACGATACTATAATATCAATGTTTCATTATACAGTGTTACAAAATTATAGGATTTCACTTAATACGATACTTTTAATATCATTAAATGAACTGCGAAGTAAATTTTAAAAAATTCATATTAAGAAACGGATTACGCAGTAATTTGAAACGTATGAATTCTATTGATTAAAGAAGCACTTTTTTCATGCTCTCTCTCAAACTGAGTTATATTTTTATGTTTATTTTTTTATTGCTGGGTAGTTCACAACATTTAAAGTTAGGGTTTTAAACTGATCCTCTGAGCAGCATGAGGATCACATTGAATATATTTGTGGGCCAAACACTATAACAGTATGTATCAAAAGTATTAATATAAATTTCGTAACCGAATTTTAAAATTTCTTATACTGTTTATCATCTCGGTATTTCCCGTTCTAGGATTGTTATGTCTACCAACACAGTTGCTGAGTATACGCAGATGCGTTCATTTACTATACACGAGTAATTTCCTAATAAGCGATGATCGAGAATTTTACAGCTCATGTATGTTGAAAATTATGTGGAAACATCTAAATCTTACGAATGAATTTGAAAAGTGTGTAGTTGAAGGTGTGTAGATTTTAAATGTATAAGAGACAAATTTTTTGTATACTTTTGTTTTCTCTATAAATATCAAATCAGTTCTTAATGATAGGGTAATGGTGTTAATCAACATCGAGCGTAAATTAGATTTGTAACGATGATTGAGAATGTAACAGATCGTGCATGTTTAAAATTATGTGAAAACATCTAATCCTTCGGAATTAATTTGAAACAAGGTGTGTAGATTTTAAATCTATAAGAGACAATTTTTTATATACTTTTTTTTCTCGATAAATACTAATTCAGTTCTTAATGATAGGGTAATGGTGTTAATCAACATCGAGCGTAAATTAGATTTGTAGACAGAGACCGACTTACTTAATATACTGCCTAAGGCACAGCATGAATTACGTGGGCAGTTAAAACAAACCCATATTTACATAAATTTCACTCACAGCACTACAGCTTTAGAATTTCCACTCTAAAAAATAAAACTGAAATCAACAACAAACAAAATAATTTATACTTTCCCTTCCAACAGCTGTGAAAACCAGGAGGGAAAATTTTTAGGCAAAACACCTCAGAATTTGATATGAATTAAGTTTTTTGTTTGGGGTAGTCATTTGTAAAAGAAAATTTTTGTTTGTGTAAATTTTACTTAAAACCGAATAAAATCTTCTAAACACTCTAAATATGAATCTTATAGTTCTAAATCAAGACTATTTAAGAACGAACTATGGTATATTTAAATCCCAAAAACTGCAAACCCTTCATCTGAAACAGAAAGTTTAAAAAATACTTAATTGATAGTTATTTTAATATTTTTATCTTAATTATACTTACAATCATAATACAAAAAAGATGATATACTGAAACTTATTAAACTTTATAGGACACTAAAATTTTGCAGATATTTTATATTACATATAAAAACTATTTTCCTAATTTTCAGCATGAATATAAACTAAATATTAACAAACTTTATTTACTTTTTATTTATTTTCTATCTTTGGCTAACGAACTGTATTTAGAGGAGAAAAGTCCCAGGTGCATAAGTAAGAATGACGATGGATTAGAGGGGGTTTGTATATTAGAACATAATGTAAGTTGCAATATTACAGTAAAATCGGATTATTTTATATTATTTCACTAATAATTAAATTTATTTATCAATACTTTGGCAATTATTACTCACAAAATTTCCTTTATTTTTAAACCATCTTATTGATAAATGTAGCTTAAATAAATAAATAATATGACAAAGTTATTTTATCTGTAAGTTTTAAATATATTTTGAATTTATACTGAAATAAAACTCTCGTTAATCATATATATTATGCAGCATAATAATATGATTTGAGAATGTGAAAGGCATAATTTCCAGTGAGACATAGTATTTTTGAAAGAAAAAGATGAAGTTAAATAAGTAAGAAAATAGATATATATATATTTCAGTTATTTAACATCTTCAAGAAATATGAAGATTATTTGTCTCATATTGTAAAAAGCAATATGTGTATGTTCTTTGATGATTGCTTTGAATGAACATATATCTGTGAAGTTTTTGGCTTCACAAATATGTTCTATAAGATTAGAGACAAAGTACACAAAGTTTATACATTACTCTTCATCGACAGTTATATCATTATTTCGAATAATATCCAAAAATAAAAAGAACTGTAAAAGTGTATTTATTTCGTTAGATTGAATTTAATATTATTTTCTTTTCTTTCTAGGGTGGAACTTTCAAGATTTATAACCAACCTGTTGATGTGTTACACTATTTGTAAAACTTAAATTACGAATTTTTTAATGTTGTAGATCCCCATAGAGGACAATTTAATGTATTACTGTATTAAAAAAGGAATTCATTAAAATATAAATGAGTCTTACTAAAAATGGTGAATCAGTCTTACTAAATATGGAAAAACAGTGAAGGATGAAAATTACTTTACCTTAATGATACGTCGCTAGAAAGAAAATAGAAAAAAAAGAAAAATTCAGATACAGGTTAAAAAACAAATATACCATTTCTTCATATAGTATATGAAATATTTTCATTCACTTGAGTCATGTTTAAAATATTAGCATAATAAATATCGTTATTACTTATTCCCTTTTTCTGGCATATAACGCCTAGGTTCATTAACAGATGTCCTTTCGAAAAATGTTAATCAACATATGCAAATTGAAGCATTATTTTACCTTGATGATACACCGCTAGAAAAAAAGGAGAGAAAAAAGAATAAAAATAGGTACACATTAAAGAATAAATATAGAATTTCTTCATATCTTATATGAAATATTTTCCCTGACTTGAGTCATATTCAAAATATCAGCATAATAAATATTTTTAATTATTAATAATGTTATTTTCTTCATAATAATATAATATTATTATCATAATATAATAATATTAATATTATATTATATTAATATTATTAATATACTATTATTAGCATAATATTATTTTCTTCATATCTTATATGAAATATTTTCCCTGACTTGAGTCATATTTAAAATATCAGCATAATAAATATTTTTTTTTTACTTATTTTCTTTTTCTGGTCTATAATGCCTATGTTCATTATCAGATGTTCTTTCGAAAAATGTTAACCAACATACGAAAATTGAATCATTATTTTACCTTGATGATACATCTCTAGAAAGAAAGGAGAAAAAAAAGGATAAAATAGATACATATTAAAGAATAAATATAGAATTTCTTCATATCTTATATGAAATATTTTCCCTGACTTAAGTCATATTTAAATTATCAGCATAATCAATTTTTTTTTACTTATTTCCTCTTTTGGTCTATAATACCTATTTTCATTATCAGATGTTCTTTCGAAAATTGTTAACCAACATACGCAAATTGAAGCATTATTTTACCTTGATGATATATTGTTAGGAAGAAAGGAGAAAAAAAAGAAAAAATAGGTACAGATTAAAGAATAAATATAGAATTTCTTCATATCTTATATGAAGTACTTTCCCTGACTTGAGTCATATTGAAAATATCAGCATAATAAATATTTTTAATTATTAATAATATTATTTTCTTCATAATAATATATTATTATTATTATATAATATACTAATAGTATTATATTTTATTAATATTATTTATATACTATTATTAGCATAATATTATTTCCCTCATATCTTACATGAAATATTTTCCCTGACTTGAGTCATGTTTAAAATATCAGCATAATAAATATTTTTTTATTACTTCAATTTCCTGGTCTATAATGCCTATGTTCATTATCAGATGTTCTTTCTAAAAATGTTAACCAACATACGCAAATTGAAGCATTATTTTACCTTGATGATGCATCGCTAAAAAGAAAGGAGAAAAAAAAGAAAAAGTAGGTACAGATTAAACAATAAATATAGAATTTCTTCATATCTTAAATGAAATATTTTCCCTGACTTGAGTCATATTTAAAATATTAGCATAATAAATATTTTTTTTACTTATTTCTTTTTTCTGGTCTATAATGCCTATGTTCTTTCGAAAAATGTTAACCAACATATACAAATTGAAGAACTGTCATTCAATAAAATCACATTTCTTCCCATTTCAATGAAACAGACTCATGAACAGAACAAAATAGCGTTTATTTTGTGCGTGAGACTGTACAAAACAAGGAGAGAACATAAATAGGGTGAGAGAGGAGCCAGAGCATTACATGGGGTGTGGGAGACGCAAATACATCTGTGCGTTCCTCTCTGCTATGGAAATGTAGATATACATAAGTTAAAGCCTTTTTCCCAGAGATGCATTAGAAACATGGACGACCAGGATCGGAAAGGCTAGAAGAATTGTACCTAAATCCTTGAGCAATATTGAAAAACCTGTAAGAGAACAAATAATGTATAAATTCAGAGATACAAAAGCATTATAACTATGAAGTTAGATTGAAAAACAATTCCCTCATTTTAATAAAGTCGTGGTTTTGCATACTATAAATATTTTTATGATAAGAAATTGAAGGAGGAATCCTCCTTATTAGACTTTTAACAATTATTAAAATCAGTATGTATTAATTGTTGTATAATAGGCTATTTTCCGGGATTATTTTAAGTTTCTCTCTTTTTTGAATTATAGATAACAAAGTTAAAGAGATTTTAAAGTATTTTTTTCGTTAGCGAAAGACATTTCTATTATTTTACTACATTCCTTATACCAGTTCACAATTGAAGGCTTATTTATTATTGGGTAATAAAGTAGAAAATCCTCTTCCAACATTACCCCACACCTCGGAGTAAGGTAACATAATAAATTTGTGTTATGTTACCACAAACTTTAACCTTGTTAAGTATCTCTAATAAAAGAGAATGAAGTAGAAAATCCGTTTCCATCATTACCCATTCCCCTTATAGGAATAAGGTAATATAAACTATTTGTATAATATGCTACCGCATTCTTTATCCTTATCAAACCCTAATATTGGAAACAACCGATATATCAAACCCTAATACTGGAAATTCAAGTAGAAAATCCTGAAACATTTCCTATTTTTTCTACAAAAATATAGTAATATAGTATTTCTTGTTACCGCACTCCTTAGAACTGTTTAAAACAAATTTCTACCATAATATATGAGAGTGAATTAGGAAATATATTTCTCTATTACAATACCGCATAATTTTCACCAATTTAAAACTGAATATTGAATCAATATGTGAGAATGGAGTGCAAAATTATCTTCTAACATTACCCATTACCCATATAGTAATAAGGTAATATAAAAGATTTTTATGCTATGTTACCGCATTCTTTATCCTTATCAGACCCTAATATTGGAGACCCCTGATATATCAACCGCTAATATTGAAGATTCAAGTAGAAAATCCTGAAACATTTCCTATTTCTTCTATAAGAGTATGGTAATATATTATTTTTGTTACTGTACTCCTTATAGCTTTTTAAAACAAAATGCTACCATAATATATTAGAGTGAATTAGGAAATATATTTCTCTATTACAGTACCATATTATTTTCACCAATTTAAAACTGAATATTTCATCAATATGTGAGAATGAAGTAGAAAATCCTCTTCCAACAATACCTATTAAATACACTTTGTACACCATCTAATAGCCAGAGTGTCCTCCGTAGGAACCATGTCTGGATCCACCATGTCCACCATAAGAAGATTCCTGATGTCGGGGAGGATCAGCATGGAGTTCAACATCAGCGGGGCTCTGGCTTTCGGTTCCTGGCTCGTTGGTTCTGATCTGAGCCCTGAATCCATGTCCGTCGGCAACATAGTCGACGTGTCTCAGGTTACCGTGAGCATCAGTGTAGGAGTAGCTGCCTTGGACATTGCCGTGTCCATCTCCGTGCTCTTGGCGGGTTTGCTTGAAGTCTCCAGAGTGGTGATCACCTCCAACAATGTCGAATCCGTATTGGTAAGGGATTGGTTGGGCCTGAATGAGGAAAATTTCTTCAATTTAAAAAATCTCTGTTTATCCATTTAATAAAACTTATACAACATTTCGTTTGGACCTGTACATATGCCTAGTAGATTCTTTTAATAAATGTTAGTTAAAGATACTAGTATCTTGTACCAGAAGTAATTGAAGGCTGATAACATGAAGGGGTCAAGTGCTATATACTGATAGATGGTATTATAGTATAGTCTTAGGATAGGTCACACTAAAGTCGTTTAACGGATAATAGTGATTAATCTGTATTTAAATGGAGATCGGGTGAAATATTCCTTCAGTTAAAAAAATCTCTTTTTATCCCTTTGATAAAACTGATATAACATTTCGTTTGGACATGTACAGATGTCTAGCAATTTCTTGCAATAAATGTTAGTTAAAGATACTAGCCTCTTGTATCAGGAGTAACTAAAGGCTGATAACATGAAGGGGGTCGAGTGTTATATTTTGACAACTGATATTATAGTATCGTTATAGGGCCGGTGTCATCAAAGTCGTTTGACAGTTAACAGCGATTAATCTCTGTTAAATGGAGAATTCGGTCCCATTGTTGGTTGGATCTATGGATTAATCATGGTTAGCTCTTAAACGACATTAGTAAGACACGCCCTTTCCTTTCAAAGAATATAATATAAACAGAAATATTTTAAAAAGTTTCAATCCAAAAAAAAAACTTATGATAGTAATTCCTTTTGTTATTAATCATTGTATAGTGGGTTCCTTTCAAACTCAAATGATGATTCATTCGATTAACCTCATAAGTAAGAAGATGATTACTTAATTCTTCTGAATCAGAAAAGAGGATTTGGTAGGTTACAATGTATTAAACATTCATCGGAAAAATATTACTAAGATATAGAGGAATTACTTATTTTCCGAATTATACTAATGTAAAAAGAAGAAAAATTTAGTTAAAATTGATTTGTAGTCTTTATATAGGTGAAATATATCTAATATTCGATGAAAAGTTCCAATTAGTGTACAAGTTCAATAGTCGAAAATCCGAATCATTGTTTCATAAATAAAAATACTCAGAAACCTATGCCAGTATTTAAACTTGGTCAAGAAAGATCTATTATCATTTTCTATGTATTCTAGCTCTCTAGATCTAATCAGTAATAATATTCTAGAACTAAAGTTTCAAAACTGCTGTTATTTATTATTACATGAATTTTTATCGAAGTACTTACGTAATCGTCATGGTGTCCTCCTCCATAAGAAGGTGCTGGAGCAGAATAGCTTCCATGGGCAGGTGCGTAAGACCTGTGAGAGCCACCGTACCTCTGGGCAACGGCCAAGGCCATCAAAGAAGCGATCAAAGCGATCTAAACAATAAAGAAATAAAAAACACCGGAAGTTAATTTTCATTAATGGAGCATATTACACACAAAAGAGTAAAGTTGCTTTGGATTTTACATCCCACTTTAAAACCACATTTTAATGGATGGGTTTTTATTAAGCAAAATCTGTTGCATGAACTGCTTTTATTTTTATATTTAAGAATAAATATAATCAGGAATTGTATTACGTAATATTTTATAACAATATATATATATATATATATATATATATATAGATAGATATAGATATATAGATATATAGATAGATAGATAGATAGATAGATTCATCGTAATAACAGTACACATGTATATATGTACTGTTATAACGATGTATGATAAATATTACTCTGAATGCAAATTTTGGTTTGAGTTAGGATTTAAAAGTATAAAATAAATTTGAAGCTGTGTAACGCAAAGAAAGGGGATTATATGAGAAATGTATTATGTAAAATCATCGTAAGTAAATTTGTTGGTGATATAGAGCAGCTCTAATAAGTCAAAAATAAAAATTGCAGATCAATAACGAAAATTTTTAAGTAGCTAAATACAATTTAAAATAGTTATTGCCCATAATATATTAAATGTCTAGGCTACAAAATTATTTTTTCACTCTGCAAAATACTCGTATATATATATATATTCATATACTTGAGAATTAAGTGCATTGGGTGCTTATTGGTAGTTCTTAGCAGAATATTATTTTTTTAGTAGTTTCAACAAGACGTCTCATATTTTAAAAGCATCTGGTTACTGAAAGTTTCAACTCTTACGAAAATATATTTTTTTTATTTGTCTACGAGAGGATAACTTACAGCATGAACATGCATATTTCAACGATTTCAACGATCAAATGTAATAGCAAAAAAAATACTAAATTCCCCGTATTCCTTTCCGAGAAGAACTTAAGTTACTGAAACCGATAGCTGTAACTTACCTTGAACATTTTTTTCAACTGTGAGGTGATCTGAAAGAGTGTAAACTCAGCTGGGAACTGATAGTGAATATGTCGAATACCATATCCCACCGTCTTTATATACCACCCGAAAATCTGGGGAAAAAAAAGAAAAATATCCCCTAGTTCTTTGGGACGCCCTCGATTAAGAATCGCAACACTTTTTCTCAAGATTGAGATCGCGGCCATAAGGGTGGGGCAAGAGAAAAGAGTTTGAAATCGAGAGTGATCGAACTACTACTGTTCACTTCCTGGCGGCAATAAGTGTGTTCTTTCTCCACGTGACACACCCTGCTCTGAAGCATCTGGGAATTCACTTAACAATGTTTGCATAGAGTTGAGTTGAGAGTTTCAATAAAAAATGCTTTGTTTTGAATTGTTTCTTCCCTTTGTGTTGTTAAATAGGAAAGTCTTTTGTTCTTTAAAGTTGCCGAAGGAGAAGTATTGTTGTCAGATAGCAATAAATTGAGTTTTGACGGGGTTTTTTCAGTTTTCTCAACGCGTCTAATTTTAGAGATTCTTTTCAAAAGTGTTGGTAACAATGACTGAAAAAATGTTGTTAAACAGAATTTGTATGACCAATTTCTGAAAAACTTCATTATCATTTTAATAAAACTTTTAGATTGGATTGAAAGAGAATTGTGTGGTATTGAAGTAATCGTTATAATTTAAATATTTTTTTTTATAAAATTTTAGCTAAGGAAATTGAACAGGAAAAGCGGAAGGGGAATAAATAACTGTTATGTAATATGTAGAATCATATTCAAAATTCACTTTTTAAACTGCATAAAGGATGCTATGTAAATTTAAACAGTTTTGAAATAATAGATGTAGAAATTTTAATGGAAAAATTAAAACGTATATACATATGCAGTTAAAATTATTATGTACATATTGTACATTCCATACTGCTTTCATTCTAAGCCATAATTTTTATATATCCGAATGCAGTAATCTTGAATGGTTTTTCTATAATTATTCTTCTCTAAGTTAAACTTAACATTTCATATCATTTATAATATGCAATATGATATAGAGTACATCAGTTCCTTTCATTAATTTACTGTGCAAATATTATGAACAATCAGTAAAATGATTTAATATAATTATTTTACTTTCAGTTATTTGAATATATTTCTTGCAATGTAAGTAACCCTCTAAATATGTATTATGTGTTTCTATATTATACATACAAAATGGTAACTCCATCTATTGTTTTTATTGGAATGGTAACGGAATGAATGTGAATAACCGATGTACGCTGAAATGGATTTTGAGATTCAGTAACATGTGTATGAATAAATTAATTATTTACAACCTTGTAAAAATTATTTTCTAATTGATCCCGTTTTATGCAAATTTCCCAACTGCCAAAGTTGAGAATTCTATTGTCTCACAGTACATGCTAATACATTCTCATTATCTTTTTGCGCGTATATACATGTTCATGTAATTTCACATATTTTAATACTCTTTAGAAAATCTCATTTCATTTTGGTTTGTTTTGGAGCGGTTTGAATTAGGATTTTACTACACGAGATCTAATGAGACCGGGACCTATCCCCCCCCAAAAAAAACTCCGGTTCCTTTTCTTCGTCCTGTTTTTCATCCTCTTCCTTTTGGTCTATTGTGTATCTTCAATTTTGTGACTTTGCTTGCTGCTAGATTAGGTTTGGTTTAATTTGAAGCTATTTGATCTATGAATTTATAATACAAGGACTAATGAGACGAGAACTCCTGTTGCTCATCATCTTGGTTTTGGTCTGCTGTGTATCTACAATGATAAGGCTCTGTTTGTTGTTAAATTAGGTTTGGTTTAATTTGAAGCGATTCGCTCTATGTTTCGCATTGAAGCGTTTCTCTCAATGCAAGTACTAATGAGACCAGAACCGATCCAGAAAACTCGATACTGATTCTGGTTCCATCTTCATTTTCTAACTTTCGTTTCTCATCATATTGGTTTTGGTATGCTATGTATCTACAGTGATAAGGCACTGTTTGTTGTTAAATTAGGTTTGGTTTAATTTGAAGCCATTCGCTCTATGTTTTTAAGATGCAAATACTAATGAGACCAGAACCTATCCAGAAAACACGATACTGATTCTGGTTCGTCTTCATTTTCTTCCTCCTTTTTTTCATCATCCTGCTTGATTCCGTTCGTTAGCATTTGTTTGCTTTGGAGAACTACGGTCTACCTTTTTGCCACACGAATGCAGGACTGGAGAGCACTGCTTAAAGCCGATTCCAAACTGCTACAATCCTCCATGCCGGCTGCGAAATTCGATCCTGAGGATTCTACTTGCTGTTAAATTACTAATAATCGCAACGCAATTTAAAAAATTACTAATAACCACTATTCTATCATATAATATGCCACACACAGATCTTGTGTACGGACAAATCAGGGATAGTGACTGAATGACAAATTAGTTGTACCTATTGGTCTAATTTTTTTGGTTCTAGCATTCCCTCAAAGCCTTGACTGTTTGTATTCAAATTGTTGCTTAAAATACTTAATTACTTTTTTGGTGTAATGAATACACCTAAGCTGATAATCTTATTATCTGTTTAATTCGCAATGAGCAGCTATAAAGCTCGGATGAGTTTGGATTCATAAAACTTCTATTCTGAAAATAAAATTTTCTATTTTCTAGAAAAGCGTAGTGTTATGAACTCATGGATTCCCTTTTTCTATCCCACCCCTTTTAATATATATTTTTTTTCACGCGTTGTCACTTTTGATTAAAATCAGAAGATTAGATGCTTGGCACAGAGAATCCGGGTGACCGATGAACCTAAAGATTCTAACTTTTTTTGTCATTTCCACGATTTTGAAATATTTTTGTTAACGCCGCCCCCCCCCCCACAAAAAAGGCTAATCCCTATATTTCCCTTAATTTTAGAAAGGTAATTTGTCCAATAAAAAACACCTTGATGGGACAGAATCTTTTCGACAATAAATGAAAAGATTCGGTTTGGTTTGGAGTGCTGCGGTCTACTATTTTGCAACACGAGGGCTAATGAGACCAGGACCTACAGATTAAAGCCTATTCTGAACGGCTACGAACATCCATGCCACAGTGAAATTCGAACCCAGTTCCTCTTGTACCGCTGGCCAGAACCCTAACCAATCGGCCATCGTTCGGTTATAAATGAAAGAAAATAAATGATCTGAGAACAATTAAAGCAATCGAACTAAAATCATAATCTTATAAATTCGGGACCTATGCAGATAAGATGAAATGAATTTAACGATTAATATGGAAATAAAGGACCAAGGTTTCTTGTATGCATATATATTATGTATAGACACACACACACACACACACACACACACACACACACACACATATATATATATATATATATATATATATATATATATATATATATATATATATATATAATGTATACATATGTGTGTGTGTGCGTGTGTTAAAAATACGTTACTTAGGTTAATGTTATCAAGTTTAACATACTTACAATATTAAATCTCTGAATAACAGGTAAGTCATAAATTTTTAAAACTTATTACTCTTATTTTGTAGATTTATTTATTCTTTTAGCCCAATTTTTAATTTCAAGAGATTTTTTAAACATCTAAACATCAAAGACTGTTCAACGGAAAAAATCCCCACTCTATTTAATTATCGTCAGCTAGAACGTCCAAAACAATTGCACAGTGAAATTCTAAAAATACGATCCACAATTTACACTGTCTCATCTTCCCCAACCTGTTATGTATAAATGCTGCGATTTTTTCCGGTTCTTTAACCGTCAAGGACACTTGATAATAGCAAACTCGTCTTCTGTTATGAAGTAGAAAAAAATTTCCACTTCTTATGAAAGGTTAAAGCCCTTTCGTTATTCCATAGAATTTTGAATAGGGAAGAAACTTAATCGTTTATTCCAAGAGTGGTCCACTAAAATGAGTTCGCCACGCCACATTATATATATAGTGAAGGGGAATTAAAGACAACACATTATTATTATAGTTTTAATAGTTATTAATCATATATTAAAATAGAATAGTTATATATGTATATATATATATGCATATACATATATACATATACATACATACATATATATATATATATATATATATATATATATACATACATATGTATATATATATACATATATGTATATATATATATATACATATACATACATACATATATATATATATATATATATATATATATATATATATATATATATATATATATATATATATATATATATATATATATATATATATATGTATATATACATATATATATATATATATATATATATGTATATATATATATATATATATATATATATATGTATGTATGTATATATATATATATGTATATACATATATACATATACAAATGTATATATATATATATAATACATACATACATACATATGTATATATATACATATCTCTCTATATATATATACATATATAATATAAATGTAAAAATTAAAAGATTAAATAAGAATAAATAAGAATTTATAATAAATATACTTCGGTAAGAGAAAATCTAATTAAGGAATTTGTTAACCAAATTTTAATAGCTTTTTACCCTGGACCTTTTATCCTTCGTATTTAGCAGTCATACTTTAACACAAGTATAGAAGATGTTTTACATGTTGTGACTTGGGCATAAGTATATGTTTGCCTAGTATAAGAATTTTTAGTTGGTTTTATAATGGTATTAAATGTTTTTGTGGTAGTTTTTAATGTATTCCTAGGTTTGTTATATATTGATTTTAATTTTACTTCAGTTTATAGTCTTATTTTTGTATGTATTGTTTTTAGACATTTAGTCTGTTTTTATTTGTGTACTTATGGCGAATGGAGGCTTTTCAGCTGATTAAAATGGCCATTTTACAGCAGTGTGGGGGTCGCAACTCCCCCACCCAATGCTTCAATTATACTAATTCCTATTCCTATTCATTCCAATTCTCTATCTTTATATACTTATTTCCTTTTTAATTAATGCATATATATATAATATATATATATATATATATATATATATATATATATATATATATATATATATATATATATATATATATATATATATATATATATATATATATATATATATATATATATATATATATATATATATATATATACATATATATATATATATACATATATATATATATATATATATATATATATATATATATATATATATATATAATATATATATATATATATATATATATATATATATATATATATATATATATATATATATATATATATATATATATATATACATATATATATATATATATATATATATATATACATATATACATATATATATATACATACATATATACATATACATATATATATATATATATATATATATATATATATATATATATATATATATATATATATATATATATATATATATATATATATATATATATATATATATATATATATATATATATATATATAAATAACCAGGGAAAACATATTTTACCAACTACATGGGAAATTAGTTCCTATTATTTGAATTGTCATAGAACGCATTTAATAGAAACTCCTAAGCGTAATGCAGCCGTGAAGTAATTTAAGAAAACAAGTGCAATGTTCTGAAACTTTGCATTTTTTTTGGGGGGGGGGTGTACGCTCTCTCTAAAATTTTCCAGAGAAGCATGTGCTTCCTGTGCTTTTTTTGCAAACCTGTCCTGAGCTTTACGAAAAATAAATTTTTGGTGCAATTCTTCGCCTATTTAAATTTGAAAATATATCCCAAATTTTACAATGCGAGAAGTATTTTCTTAAGAAATTTGTATTTCAAGCACAATGGAAACCTTCTATATGTAACTTTAAAGAAACAAAAATTTCTTTTTCTTTACCTCAACCACTAAAAAATGATATGACAAAATGTAAAACTCGTGTTGGAATTCAGTAGTAATGTAATTATGATAAAAGTTTATTAGTCTTGAACTAATAAAATTTAAGGGAGAGTGGCTCACCTTGGGACACTTTTTTTCTTTCTTTTTTCTAATTTTTGATATTGATGAATTATTGTCAAAATTTTACCTAATATTCTTTTAACTTTTTCCTACATTATTAAATAGTTTTTAATCTCATATCCATTATAGAAAATTTTTAAAAAAATATTTAATAAACTTGGATTTTGTCCCAAGATATACTACCTGGTGGCTCACCTTGGGACATTTAAAAATAGATGTGAAAAATTCAATTATTGGATTACAATATACTTGGAATTATTTATTCAAGAAAAGAAAAGTATTTCAAATGATAAACATAATTATTAGAAATTAATATTTTCTAATTTTGTTTACAAAACAACAAACAAATTAGTTGATTAATACAAATTAGTTGAACGCTCAAATTAAATTAACAAATTTTATATTTAATTATAGTCAATTCTTTGGAATCAAATAAAAAAAAATCCAAAGAACGTTCGGTACTTTTCTCTGGGGATTTCTAAATTCAATTAAATTTCAGTTTAATTTTTAGTCAATTAAATTTCAATAATCACTTATTGATTAAACCTATTGAACTTTATTGACAATTTTGACTATTAGGACAAGATTACAATTTTGTCTATTCAGGAAAGATTTAAATTTAAAAGAGATACCAAATGAAAAAGTAGTTAATATTATCTTTAACTGCTAGTCACTGTTTTGATACAGAGATAATTACAACCTTGGTACAATTTCATGAGAAGTTTAGGAAATATTTAATACAATACAATAAGAGTCTAATATGATTTCTTTCATTGTTTGTGAGGATCAAACCTTATTATTTTCACGTGTTTTGCTATGAAATTAGAGCCGAAATGCTATTTTCACTACTGCGGAAGAGATTCAAAACAAAAAATAGATAAAATAAAATAAATAAATTGAGAACCGATTAGGTTTATTATATCTGATTTCTAAATTTCCGGAAAGTAGCTATAAAAAGATAAATTAACATAAAAAAAGGAAAGGAAAAAACGGAAACTTCAGGGAAAAGACGGAACCAAATATTTAATTTTTTATTGATCTGTTTATTACCGGCCAAGTTCAGTATAACAGGTTTAACTGCACTATAAATACCAAATAAAACAATAAAATAATGGAAAAAGTAGATGGAATTTCTTTAAAGAGCTATAGCATACTTATCTTGAAAACGTGGAATTTTGAATAAACGAAATTAAAGTTATAAAAATATATTACAAGTTCTAATTATATTTGTATTAAATTTTTTTTGGTTCTTCTAATTTAAATTTTTAATGTGATTTATCTTAAAAGATTAAGCATTGTTAAAGTCTTCTTAAACTGTTAAAAAATTAGATTTTTTGAAAATTCAAAGGTGAAGTCTCCTCTGAAATATACTAGTATCTTTATCGAAATTATTTGCAGTTATCATTATTGTATATGATTTAAAAATCCTTTTACTGTATACTTTATTCATGTAATTTTGGGTACAAATTTAAATATTTTAGGTCATGCAAGAGAAATCTGAACTAAGAAACTGTTTGAATTTTTTTTATGTAAAAGTCGTATACAGATGACAGATGTTTGTATAAATTGAGACAAAAGAAATTCCTCACATAAATCTGATATATTTACTGATCAAATTTAGATATTCCTGTTCGGTTTACTTATTCAGTTCCTTCCTTTTTCAGTGACCCTACGTCTATTTACAGGTTAAATCTTTGAAGGGGGCGAAGTGGATGAAAGATACCTAATCAGAAGAAAAATCTTTCTTCTGGGGATGATAGGCAGCGAGGTATATTGATTTTGTTTAATAGTAAATATTAAGTCGATATAATTAAATACAAACAACTGATTTGGATATAAAAAAGTTAAAACTACTTCTCTAAATGATACGCTTCATTCATTTTAAACCATATTGTGATTTGAGCTATAGGAATTGTAAAGAATACTGTCTAAAAAGGATAGCAAAAATATTACACAACACTATGAAGTTAATTCAAGAGCCATATGTACTGTAAAAGACAAGTTATATGGTTTTCTCATATAATATAACAATTAAACCTTTTCCAAAGGTCTAGATTTGTTTTTTCTTCTTAGTAAAACATAAAAAATTTGAGGCTAGATTCAAGTTTCAAGAACAGATCAAACGCTAGACTATAATCAACAACTTCTATATGTCATGTTTCTGACCACACTTGCAATTTCCCTGGTGGTTTGAGATGGTATGAACTTTATTTGTAGTTAACGTAAAAGAGGTTGTATGTCAAACAACAAGGATTTGTGATGCTTCGCATTAATTTGAGGAGCAAGGCTTACGTCTGAAGGGAGATTTATATACCAAATTGTGTGCATACTTTTTTCTAAAAAACTCAACGATGTAAGTCATACAAAAGTAACAATCTGTGATATAGCAGAAAAGTTCGCGACTAAACCATGGACTCCAATGACATTGATTATAAGTATCTTTGAGCCATTTCGTCAATTAACAGTAACAAGTAATGCAGCCAAACTTTGGATCCCAATCTTTGTTCCATCTCCAAGTTTGTAACCAAATTAAAACTTAGTAGCAATTTAAAAAAAAAAAGAGTAGTTTTCGCTGTCCTTTCAAAATAAGTTTACCACAATATAACAAAAGATATCAGAACCCGTTTTTACACACTCATTTGACAAAATTAAACAGTAAAACGCATCGGTATTATTCAATCTACAATGAGATACTGTCACGAAAGATGCACTGAGGGAAGATAAAGTTTACAGTTTACAATTAATTATATTCATAAGGCCGATGCACGGTTAAACATCTCACAAAATGAAAAATCCTGTGCATACCAAAAATTGCTTGAGTTATTGACAAAGTCATCGTCGCACAGTGAATCTTCCAAACTTTTTTGCGGGAAGTTTGGGACGTCTTACTCTTTAACCGCTTATAATCAAATTTGTTGCTATATATTTTTGTTATTTAGAGAAGGTGTTTGGGGGAGATAAAAGCTTGACTATGTAGAAAATAAGTGAAAAAATTGTGAAAAATCACAGAATAAACTTATTTTTAATCATTTTCTTTACATTTTAAGGAGGTAAATCCACCCCCCTGAATATCCGTGGTAGCTCAGACGGTAAAGGCAACGCTTGGATTGAGGGTTAGGAGCCCGAGGTGGCCTAAGATTCGCCGTATTCGTTTAAGGTGACTGAGGCATGTAAACTTTGTTCGTGGTCACAAAGTCCTGCAAGTTCTCAGTCAATATCTGTGAGGGTGGCAGATCAAGTATATGGTACTTCTGCTTGGTCCTTGTTTCTAAATTACGAGAACCCTCTAGAGTGAAAGTGAACTTAGGTTAAGTACTCGTTAAAACGAAAGACGTACCCCTTTGCCTTAATACGAGTAACGTATGGCTCAATCTTTCTTGGATTGATCAAGTGGCATCAAAAGCAACAACAACATACATTCTTGCTACATATGTTCTTGTTTAGAGCTTTTCCCTTCTCTAGTTCTTCGAAATAAATTTAATGGAAAAAATAATACTTTACTCTTATCTCAATTCATTTTGAGAGCCCTGAAATTATCAAAACCTGTTTAATATCAGGAGTCAGGAGGAGGGTCACAAAATACATTGGGGAATGACAATGAATCATATTTGGACTTAGGAGGTAATAGGCAGGAATAGTGTCAGTTGTTATTTTCATGCAGAACAGTATAATCTGTTTGAATAATTTTGAAAATTTATATAAGAGTACAATAAAACGAAAAGATAAAGATTTGCCTATCGATGGTTGAATTATTAGGACACAGATCTTCGGATACGGAGTTCGTGGATTCAAATCCCACTGAGACATGGATGTTCGTAGTTGTTTGAAATCGGCTTTTATCAGTAGTTTATTAACCCTTGTGTGGTGATAAGTAGACTGTAGTTCACGAAACCAAACCAAACCAAATGATAGAAATGTATCATTTTAAATCAATCACTTCTGAATAAATATGAAAATTTAAAGTTATTTTACTCCAACACAGTGATTATGTACTAAACTGTAAAATCAAGAAAATAAGTGATTGAAATTTTTAATTTAGAGGACAAAAACATTTATGTTGTATTCTGATAGAAAATAAAAAAAAGACACAAATCACTCAACAAAGGCAAATTTATCATATTTTAAAATTCTCTGTTTTGAATTACCTTTAATATAATTGAAAAATCTTAACAAAATGTACTTAATGATTTTAATATTATGACACCTCTCACGCTATCCTTATTATGTATAAACTTAATAGGTTTTTTAATGTTTTTTACATTGATAACAAATAAACTTTGCACGAATATTAGTTCTATCTATCATTCATATTTATGACGATTTCTTTCGTTTTTTTATTCTAAGTCTACTACTTTTATCATTGAAATATGTCCTATTGTTATATCTGTTGACAGGACCTCCTACCTTGATGACTCAGAGGACAAAAGACCTTTCAAACTGGCTGACAAGAACCTTAATTCATTCTTATCATTAAACAATGACACTAAGAACAATAAAATCCTTTTAACAACGTGTGCTCAAACAGTGCAAATTAGATGTCATTTATGAAAGTGTATTGATATGCGCATGTCGCATGGATTATCAGTTATGTTATAATTAGAAATAATCTGGCATTATTTGAGATTAAAAGGTTGCCAAAAGGAACAATTTGAAACTGCTTACTCAAGCGTGTCAAAGCGAAGTGCATGTTGGATTTTAAGAGATACAGAATATCTTTAAAATGACAAAAAGTAAAATAAACAGGAAAATCTAATTCTCTTTCTATTAGATGTAATCTGTTCTTCATAAAATATGATAATCTTTTAACTTGCTGCTCTTTTTATGATAAAATTTAATTTCAAACCTAAATCTATACATAAACTATTTGAAATTTTGATTTTTATCTGCATTTATATACTTTAACTTTACTAAACCACCCAGACTAGTGATTAGCGTATTGTGTTCCCACTAGATTATGTAGTTTTTAGCTTACTGTGTTTGGTTTGAGCTCGATTCCTAAGTAAGACTTAGATGTATTTGTGTTGTGCCCTCATAGGGAGCGATGTATCCCTACCTATATGGTGGTTCCATAATAAAATGGACTATATATCAACAGCCTGTATGGTTAAATGCTAATAAAGGCAGAATGCCCCGCATTTTTAACAACGAAAAATTATACACGATTGCAGTATATTTTCAATGCAATCAGTACAAAGTATTATTTTTTCCCTTAACCCTTTAAAGGTCACCAAAATAAATTGATTGAAATTTAGTGTTATTAGTTTATAAATGTTATCTATGAACCTTGTAAATGTAAAATGTATGATAAGTTTTCTATACATTCCTTAGGAGGGTTTGAGGAGTTGTTTAACTGACTAACCCTTCCCTTTGAACAGCTTGAACATTATACTTTTACTTTTGAAAATTTTAACTATACTAAAAGAACAATAAATAAGAATCCTTAAAATGATATAATAAATAAATAGCTTAACAATTTATAAATGTTTGTATAGATACTTTTATTTGGGGTCATAAGATGGATAATTTGAATTACTGACTTCTCGGGTACAGCAAGTTTAAATACATATATTAAAAAAAATTAAATGTAGAGTTATCATTTGTTGAAATTTTAAAATGTCAAAAACATAAAAAAAATCGAAAAATCATCCATGTCTCTAAAAAGTTTTTTTTTTAAATTTCAGAAGCTCTTGATTCTACATTATTGGCTTCCATACCTCACCGATGTATGAGATTTAAGTTGTAAATAATTATAAAAATATAAAGTAAAGTACTCCAAAAAGTAAAGTTTAAAAGAAAGATGTTTAATAGGTGGTTTCGTAACGAAACCACTGTCCGCTAAAGGGTTGTCATTTTTAATAAAATTGCGTACATATTTATTTTACGTGTAATATTGTTTAAAAATATATAAGCTTGGACACACATGAGTTCAAAGAGTGGTTTTATAGTATTTTTACAATGAGCTTCAACTTACTTTTAAACATCTAGTATAGCATTAAATGCATGTATTAATTTTTAATTTAATTAAAATCTTACATTTAATTAAATAAAAAATGCAAATGTTGTATAAAATAGATAGAAAAACATACTGCAATTAGAATTAAGGATTTTTAAAGTAAATTTTTCATAAATGTCATCGAAATTAAATAAAATAAAAATGTATTTAATAGGCGAAATATTTAAGACCTTTGGTCAAACATTTGAAATTGACTTCAAAATTTGTTAAAGCCGTTTACATAAATTCCGTGAAATAATAGTTAGTTAACTGCGAACGATACTTAAGTTTTACGAAATTCATCATACAGTAACACCAATTATTTGTATAAAAAATTGAAATTTAACGCAAGAAATATTTTAAACGTGGATATTTTGATTTTGGTTAAGGCCCTTTGGTAAAGGATTATTAAAGTAACCTGTGCTGTATTTGCAATGCCTCTTTCGTTTCTAATAATTTTAATTCTCAAATTTCCATTCATTTTAAATTGTAAATTGCTACTCCCAAAGCAAATTTTATATCACAAAAAAATAAATTTATAAAACAAGCATGAGAGCTGAAATGAGTTAGCAGAGTTGCTTTTGCCCATCAATGCGGTACACTATCAATTACTGGTACACCTTCCATGATACAAAACCCATCAAGAATATATCGATTTGTGAGCAAAATCACAATGTTAATATGTATGGAAATAAAAATTATTATTACGAAGATATAATCGTCTATTTATTAACACATATTAAGAGACACGTAACATTTAAACCTTCAAAAATTCGAGTTTTATATTTTTACAATTTTAAAATCCTGGAAATTTTTAAATCTTTTAAAACGAATCCCACTGAAATATCTGAATTAGAACTTGTAAAATTTTACAGACATTGAGTTTAATATTATAGATTTTAAAGAAACTACGACAATGTGAAATACATTTTACTGAAAATGGTGTTTTTTTCAACTAATGCGCATTGTAAATAAAAATCCATTGCACATATTCATTTCAAATTTTCACTGTAAATGCCTTACAAACCTAAGATGAAACTCTATTGAATATTCTAAATATTATTTTAGTTTTTTCTTTTAAATTTGAATCCCTTTGTGCAATATTCTGATTCTTTTTACAAATTTAAATATGTAGAGAATTATACCTAATAATTGATGTTAACGAAAAGAAATATTGTTAATAAAACCCCCTTTGTGTTGTACGTTTGCTCACAGTGTCACACAAATTTGTAAATTATCGAATCAAGCTTTTTCTTTCTACTTCATATAAAAGTTCTTATTTATAAAAAAGTAAATTCAGCAAAATTATTTTATGAAAAATATAAAGACAAAGGTTGAAAATCCTATCTATTTAAAAAATAACTAAATAATTTTTAGTTATTTTATTATTTTAATAAAATAATTAAAAATAATTACGATTTAATAATGAAAAACTGTGCTTGAAGTAACCATTTATTTTTTATTTAAAAAACTTGTTTCATTTTACAATTCTTACATATTCCTAATTAAAATCCACTTTTTACATAGTGTTAAATAATATCAGAAAAGATATGATTAAGAAAATATCAAAGCAAAACATTAATAAGGTATACAGATAATAGTCTTCAAGATAGTGGTACTTTTCAAAACAAAGTGCAAAGGAATACTGAATTGTTTACACCGCTAGGGAGTCTCACTTCTAATTTGATTCTTGTAACACACACGGCATTTCTTAGTAGGTTTTCTTTTATTCTGACTCATCAATTTGGCAGTGACTTGTACCAAGAAATTCTAAATAAACAATATGTAATAGTTACCTGGTATTTCCACAAGTAAAGTTTTGCTAAATTCAGTATACTAGAAATTTTAAACTAAACTAATTATCATATTTAACATTAACTTTAATCGCATGACGAGTGTAGCTCGTCATTGTGCGGTATGGAATGAAAAACCAATGACGAGCTAGACTCGTCACATTACCGGAAGGGGTTAAAAAGATATGATCAGACAAACAATTAGAAAATTCTTTCATTTAAACTTGCTTGATGGTGATGTGTTCTTTTATGTGAGTTTTATATATTTTATGTTCAGTATAATAAACCTGTATTAGGTACTTCCTATTTTGTGAATGTGCTTTTATTTTCAGCCAAGAAGGGTGTTACTTGCCTGAAAACGAAATTAGCTTAGATTATGCCATTCATTTTTCTTATCATTTGATACGCATTCACCTTTTCAACAAAATGTTAACCTGGAACAGATCTTTGAATGTGATCCGTAACGAGAGATAATTCTTGTTTGGATGGTGAATTATACAATATGGGTCAGGATATGCTGTTATTTAATGGACGCTAAGCGATTTCTTTTCACGTTTAAAAGTAGAGTTTATATTGACAGTTTATGTGCCTGATACATTTGTTTATTCTCTCAGTAAAGTTAGATTCTTACCTTTACGATTGAGTTCTTCAACAGCTATATTTCCACAAGACTTTAATGGATTATATGTTTGATCTTAAGTGATAATAAATATTTATGTTTATATATCATCTGTTAACTCCTTAATGCACAATTTTTTTTGAAAAAGGCCTGCCAAAAAATAATCAATTTATTTTAATGTATAAAACACAATTTAGAACGTTGTCTTGCAAAAAAATTAGAAAAATACAACAATAATTAAAATTTTTATTCAAGTGTGATTTTAGTCAAAGATGACTTTACAGCCAGAGCTTAGTAGTAAAATAGTTAACAATTATATTTTATTTTACATTATATTTTAGTAAAATATATAATAAAAACTGAGCGAATCAGGATCTGAATCTGAATAAGCTGTCGGAAAGTGGCTCATAATGAAGAGATACGTCGTAAGTGATACGTATATATATATATATATATATATATATATATGTATATATATATGTATATATATATATGTATATATATATGTATATAATACTTGAATAAGTAAGTGTTATAACTTACAATCCCATGTAAATGATAAATATCAATAAAACGATTGTTTTCTTTTTTTGCTTTCACATTGTTATTTTCAATTCTCGATTGCATTCGAGTGTGAAAAATTATAGCAACATAAAGTACAACGCCGCTCGAATTATCTCGAGTGTGCAGAGTTTGGCCAGTTTAGAGTGCTCGAGTTAACTCGAACATGCACGTTAAAGGATTGGATAAATTTTCTTTAAAGTGACTAAAGGCCTTCAAAATAACAGAATTTGATCGAAGATGCGAATTCTTTTTTTTTTTCAAAACAAACAAGCTAGACATAATTGAGTCAATTTTTTGCTATTGTATAATTATTATATTTTGTTAAAATTAGTCTTTTTTCCCGAAGATAATTATTTTAAAACTTTAAAAACTTTTTTTTTACAGACTGATATTATTTTTTGCATGTTATTGATGACTGCAAAGTTCCAGGTGCCTTACCATTTTTTTAGAATCAATCTGAAACTTTTGAATATTTAGTACGTTATTTTAGTACATTTTACTATTTGCTGAGTTGTGTGAATTATTTAAATTGAATTCAACCTATTAACTCAAGATTCTCAGAGTCTACAGACAATTTTAAGAAAGTTTAATTTAATTTTTAAATATTAATCTTAAATTATCATACATTATGACAATATATTAAAATTAAACATAATTGTGACCCAATATTCAAATTAAAAGTACAAAATTTATTTTCACTAATTCTAATGTACACTTATATTTACACAAAAGAGCTGAATCCTTAAGAACTTCAATAATTCAATGTATATAACAAACTGTCAAACAGCAGATACAAGACTATATATAGATGAAAAGTTCTAATCCCTGATAATTTCATGAGTAAAATACTTTGCATAGAATATGGATTTCCAGTGTAGGCGATACCACCTCTTCCCCCAATATATGCTGAAGCCTTCAGAACTGCAATAATTCAATAAAGTAGTACAGTTCCATAATCAGTAGATATAATGATAGAGATAGATTGAAAGTTCTTCATGAAAATTTCATGAGTAAAACAGTTTGTCTAGAACCTAGTTTCCTGGTGAGGGACGATACCACCTCCCCTCCCAATGGATGTTAAGCCTTCATAGGTACAATAATTTAATATTGTAAAACAATCCCATAATCAATAGACGTAATGCTATATAGATAGATGGGAAGTTCTCATTCCTGAAAATTTCATGAGTAAAAGAAAATAGGTCCTTTTACTCGTAGAAGTCTAGAACATAAGTTTTCAGTGGAGGTGATACTGCCTCTCCCCCCAATAACGGCTAAAGACTTCCAGACGGATATATGTGACGGTGTATATGTTTTAATGAAAAGCATTTCATTTCTCAGCCTATTGTCTTTAAATAAACCATTTACAGTAAATTCAAATTATTTCTCATTTATGTTGCCTAGTTTAACATAAAAAACTTGACTCTAATTCATTTCTAACTATCAGTTTTTGAATTAGTGCAAAATTTGTTTCTAACCTTTATCTACTGCTACTGAGGACTTCTAATATAGTATATGGTAAGCAGACGTCAGTGTGCATATGTTTTCCTAAAATGCATTTAATTTCTCAGCCTATTGTCCATTAAATAAATCATTTACAGTAAATTTAAATTATATTATTCATTTATGTTGTCTAGCCTAATATGAAAAACTTAACTATAATTCAATTCTCATTATCAATTTTTGAATTAGTGCAAAATTTGTTTCTAACCTGGAACGACTGCTATTGAAGATTTCTGATATAGTATACGGTAAGCAGGTGTCAGCGTGTATATCTTTCCATGAAAAGCATTTCATTTCTCATACTATTGTCAATTAAATAAATCATTTACTGTGAATTTAAATTATATAATATATTTATGTTTCCAAACATAACATGAAAAGCTTGACTATAGTTCAATTTTCATTATCAGTTTCTGAATTAGTGCAAAATTTGTTTCTAACCTGGAACGACTGCCGTTGAGGACTTTTAATATAGTATATGGTAAGCAGATGTCAGTGTGTATATGTCTTCATGAAAAGCATTTCATTTCTCAGCCAATTGTCTATTAAATAAAGCATTTACAGTAAATTTAAATTATAAAATTCATTTATGTTGCCAAGCTTAATATGAAATACTTGAACTATAATTCAATTCCCATTATCCGTTTCTGAATTAGTGCAAAATTTGTTTCTAACCTGGAACGACTACTATTGAGGAATTCTAATATATCATATGGTAAGCAGGTGTCATTGCGTATATGTTTTCATAAAAAGCATTTCATTTCTCAGCCTATTGTATGTTAAATAAATCATTTTCAGTAAATTTATGTTGCCTAGCTTAACATGAGAAGCTTGACTATAATTCAATTTCTAATACATGTAATAAATAGTGGCTTAGTCATTCATTAAGCCAGAAAAAAATGGCATAAATGCAATCCAACGAGCGACCTAATATTATACTTTCTGAATGAAAATAAAATGCTTAGTGAGACCTGTCAATGTTCCTGGAACCACAGCTTTTCATTAACCAGTTCTCTAGAAGATATGTTAAAAAGCAAAATAAAAGCGTGGACAACAATGAGGTTTCTTTCAAATAGATGGAACTATAACATATGCTTTAATCTTATTCAACCGCAGCTCGCAATTAATTCACAGAGAATTTTCCTATGCCAATTTATTTTATTCATGATGCTATGCTATATAATCCTATCAACAAAAACATTTGAGTTTAAGCAGAGTTTTTCAGTTTATTGGACTTGGATACAGAATTCATGTTGAGTTATGAATAACAAATGAAATAATTATATTTTGCTAATCTATTTTCCCATCTTCTTTCTTTAGGTATTTTCTGTACTACTATTAAGATTTTATTGTTAAATACTTCGTTTTTAACAGAGTAACTAAATATTTCTTTTTATTATTTAGAAGTGATCAGAAATATTTAAAATGGTATGTTGCAATAATAAAAATATTAAATAATTGTCTTTGGATATCAATTTATTCGTTATAGAAACACATAATACTAACAATGCATTATTTTTCATATACAAGACTGTGAAAGCACTTAAATACTAAAAAAGTTTTCTCTAAAACCAAAATATTTTATTTTCTAATATGGATTATGTATATGGATTATTTATATGATTTATTTATATTTATTGGCTTAGTAGAATAATGCAGGGCTAAATCGGAAGCATTACATTAAAACAGTAAAGCATTGTTCTTTGGGTGGAAGCTACATTTATAAAAGAAGTGCATGCAAAATGTTAGTTAAAAATATTGTGAAAAAAAGTTAAGTTTAAAATATTTTAAATTAAATAGTTCTTTATTAGAGTACAACAATTTACCTTAATATTTAAACTCGAAAACAACACTTATTTTCAGATTAAATAAATAAACAGTTTATAAATTATAATATTAGAAAGACAAAATAGAGAATTTTATTGTATTTAAACTATAATAATGAGTTTTCTATACTAGATGCTCTATTCATAAGCCATTCTTCGATGATGGGAATGGATAAAACACAATAATATACAAGTAATACAACTCTAAAAATATATTCTTAAAAAAGTAAAACATATTTTTGAGCAATAGTATGCATATCACATTAAAAGGATAAAGAAAAATTTTTAAGTCAGAGTGTATAGTGATGTCTGTTATTCAAAATTGTATTTCCTGCTATAATTCTTTACATTTAGTTGTTTACATTTAAACAATAACAAACAAAACAAACCTTGCGAATTCTATTTATACTTAAAGACTGCATGTTTTGTTGAATTGACTGCTTGTAAAAATCATTAAGTAGTGGAAAATGGGTTTATAATTTAATATACATTCTTAACTCAATGCAGAAAATTGAGGTTGGTTAGTTGATTGATTAGGGCAGCATTTCCCAACCTTTTTTGGATCATGTACCAATTGGCTGTACATCATGATAAATTATATCACTTTGTAAAAATGATTGTAATTTGGGTTATTGCGAGTGTGTTTATTTTTATTATAGGGTGACCATGTATTTCCATCACATACTGAGACAAAATACATTGAAACATGCTTAAATATCAAGCCGTTTTATAAACTGACTGCAACACACACATTATATATACACATATATATGCATATACATGTTTATGCATATACATATATATGTATATACACACTCCTGTGTATATATGCACACACGCTGTGTTCAATGTGTTTCAATAATGATTTTTCAAAAATGTACAGGACAAAAAATATCTTTCTACTAATTCCGCACAAATAAACGGTAATAATAATTAAGAGCTTTTTCAGAAAAAAAATTCTTATTCTTTATCAATACTTATCCAAATATTAATTAGATTGTGTCGTTTTAATCTTTTATGTTCACCATTATTGATAAATTTTCACGTACTACATATTGGGAAATGATGGATTAGTGTTTAATGGTGCCAAATCCTCATGGGAGATGCTGCAACAAATAGGTTTTATAAATTAAAACACATTAAACTATAAAAAAATATAAAAATAGTCTGGAAAACACACATGACAAATGAAAAACGTTAACAGCAAATGGAAAATTAAGGAAAATATCGTATGGAATTTGGAAAACGAGTACTAAGTTACTGAATTTTTTTCTGAGGTGTAGAAAATATTTTAAACTTATTCACAGAAAAAAAAAATTTAGCGTCAGTATTCGTGCATCAGTAGCAATGGAATTTCCAAGTAATTTTTTTATCCAAATTCTTTAATTAAGGAGTTTGAAACGTATTGCAAAATTTATTAAATATATCTTTTATTTTTCGCCAGTAAGGAATGATAACTGTAAATATCACTACAAATTGGATCCATTAACAACTGCGTTAATTATTTGCACAGTATCTGGCTACTCAGTTAAGTAGTTAAATCCTTGTTGAAAATACATTGTATTTTTTGAAATCATATTCTCTGATATGAAAATTTGTCTTGTTTCTTTACTTGGAAAAAATCATTTATAACACATTTTGAAACTCGGGGTATTTATGGAATTTTTCTTTCATGTTAGAAACTCCTATTATTTTCGTTTTTTAAGTTAATTTGGAATAGTAGATCTAAATACCTATAATTGCATGTAAACACAAATACATGAACAATTTTTCAGTGATCTAGTAATCAACTTCTTGCAAATATATTGCAACAATTTTATGCCATATCCAATTTCTCCAACTCTTACCTTTTTTTCTTTAATCAGAAAATTTAATTCAAATTTAATGTCACACATTCTAGAAGTGTCGATACCTTACCTTGTTGATCACTCTCCTGTAATACACTTTTTCTTTAGTTTATGCCATTCAATGCCTGTAGGTGCACATGTAGTTTCTTCAGTGGGCACATAAACATTGTTTTCGAAGTAAACAATTTAAGCACAAATTATTCCTGGACCATAAGTAAATATAAAAATACAAAAGCATAATCACATACTTTTCTTTTCATCTGCCTAAAACTTATTTGTAAAGATGAGCATTATAAATATTAGACAGTTTGATTTTACTGGCAAAGCTTTATAGATTTCACCAACGTCCAAATTCATTTAAACATATGACAAACTGAAAGATAACGTGCACTGCGAAAAATAATCTTATTCCACTATATTTGTTAAAAGCCTAATAAGAAAACAACGCCTTTGCCTTGTCGATACAAAATCTGGTTTAAACGCCAAACAAATACAAAAGGCAAAAGTAAATGATGCAATGGCATTAAAGTCTTTGCGTCAGTCAAGTAACTTCTCACCAACAACCGCCCTAAATCTAAGGCTCATATCTGCAATTCTAAGAACTATGCTTTGCTTGTATGCAGATTCGGAGTAATTTTATAATCATTAACGGATCATTACTAGCAATAAAGTGATACTTAAACCATAAGCTGAAATAAACTGTTTACTTTACAACAAAAGAATAAATATACAATTAGATTACAAATAATTTTATAAAAGATATCTTGATTAGAACTGTTCCATAAATTTTTAAATGATATTTTTTAAACTTGACACATAATAGAGCTTAATTGTGTGCATTTTTAATTTTTCTAATGTTCTATGTACGGAATGATTAAGTTTTTAAGTATATAATATACACTTATGTATCGAAAAATCGTATAAATATATTCACATATCATTCATTGCTTTACACACAAATCGTGTATGCACTTGTAGGTACATGTTTTTTAAAATCATCATTTTTTTCTCAAAATCAACTAATAATAAGGATTTAGTGAAATAATTTGTGATCAACATTTGAAAAATGGGTTTTTTCGTATAAAAATCTAATACAAACATTCATTTACACGATTGATAATAGTTTTATATAAGATACCGTAAATAGAACAGTTTTATGAATTTTAAAATAATAATTTTTTAAACCTAACAAAAAACATGGTTTAATTGAGTGTGTTTTTATTTTTCTAATTTTTCATTCATGATTAAGTTATTCTAATGGTAACACCTATGGACAATGGAAAATAATAAAGCACAATTAATTATATATACTTAAGTATTTAATGTATACTAATTATATACTTATGTATTGAATAATCATGTAAATATATTCATATATCATTCATCGCCTTACACACAAATTGTGTGCGCAAGTTTAACCACATGTCTCTCTATTTAATAAAATCAACATTTTCTCAAAATCAACGTATTATAGCGACATTTTGAGATAATCTCTGATCAACATTTGAACAATGGGTTTCTCAAAATATAAAAATCTAATACATAAGTTTATTTGTACAATTAAGAGTAGTTTTATGCGAAATACCTTAAATAGGACCGTATCACAAATTTTAAAATAGTAATTTTTTAAACTTACCTTATAATTGAGTGTATTTTTTAGATAATTTAATGTTTTAAGAACGTAATGATTAAGTTACTTTAACGGTAATATTTATGGCAACAAAACACTGTAAAACACAATTCATTGTATATACTCAAGTGTATAATATGTACTTATCATACACTTGAATATTCATGTAAATATATTTACATAGCATCCATGGCTGTATACACAAATTGTGCAGGCACATGCTTTTCTCTTTAATAAAATCATCATTTTTTCAAAGTCTACTTATAATAAGAACTTTGAGATAATTTGTGATCAACATTTAAGCAATGGGATTTTCATAAACATAAAAAAACTAATACAAAAGCTCATTTATAAAATTAGAATACAAGTAATTTTTAAGAGGTACCTTAAACAAAACAACTTCACAAATTTTACAATATTTTTTAAATTTAACATATAATAGAGTATAGTTGAATGTATTTTAATTTTTTCTAATTTTTTAATTAATGAAATAATTAAGATGTTTTAACTGTGACAGTTAAGGAAACAATAAATAAAGAAATACAATTGATTACAAATAATTAAATATATAATATATACTTATTATACACTTATGTATTAAATAACAGTGTAAATAGATTCATATACAATTCCTCGCTTTATACACAAATTGTGTATGCACGTGTAGGCACATATCTTTCTCTTTATTAAAATCATCATATTTTCAAAGTCATCTTATAATTTGTTATCAACATTTAATGAATGGGTTTTTCCTAAATATAAAAATCGAATACGAAAGTTCGTGTATATATAATAAAATGTAAAGATATGAAATTTTTATTTAAAAAAAACTGGCTTAGGATACAGTTGATACGCCATGGTACAGAAACTTGATCACAAGTATCGCAGACTGCCCTGAATCCTATCAAGAAATTCAAGACAGAAAATTCGTAATCACTCATGTAATATAAAAATAAATTTTAAATGTCTCAGAGGTTGAGGTATTAAAATAAGGATATGTCTGGAATATAAATCAGATTTCTAAATCATGAAAAAAAGTTAACTCGTTAAATTACTCTGGTTATCATATAATTCAATGTGTTATAACATACGGGTTTCAATGTCCTTGAAACTTGGATAGCAGAGATCGATACAGATCCTGTCTGTAAGTGGCAACTCTTAAACTGTAAAATATGGGATTATCTTAGAACTGTTCAAGAAGAAAAAAAAACGATGAAAACGTATTATTATAAGAGTATTTTGATTGTTCTGGCTTTTCATACAGACTCAATTTTTTATTTTTCTAAATTAGAAACGTTAGCATGAGTTAAGAAATTAGATATAATAAATTACTCATATCTATATAAAAATAATTATATTATGTTTAGTAAATTAGATCTATAAAAGCAAAATTTTAATATAGATATATATTTTTACTTTAAAACTGTAGAATGAGATGAAATTAAACAAAATAACTTTATAATTGAGAAGATTAGATGTTTGAAATTTTCCGTAATGTATTCGCTATTTTTTCTCCATTTATTTGTGAAATTGTTTACTGGGATAGACTAAGTTCTTAAAATATATTGTAATTATTTTGACAGTTTAGAGGATTACTTCCTTGAGATATCTTGCCTTACCCATTTTAAACAAAAACTAATAAATCTTTGCTTAACGACAATGTTATCATTCACTACTGAATTCCACACTTTTTTCTTGAAATTATACTTTGCATTGTGTAGAAACTGGTAACAGGATATAGAGCATTCTTACCCAGAAATTATCTTCACACTATATTTATTATTCTATCAAATTACGAAGGATAGGAACATAAATAAAAGTTTCTATTTGCAGAAGGATAGACTGAGAACTGTAGCTAGATCTTTCTCGTTAAATAACATAGAAGAAGAAATTAACTAAAATTGTTTAATTTAGAAATCGTTGACAAATAAAAAATTAATCGATAAAAGTTATAAAACCACTCAATCATCGTCTACAAAGATAGCATTAATGCGTATATGTTAGAACCTGTGGGACATAAAACAATTATTAACAAGTTGACTGCTATGGCAGTCACTAGTGACTGGCACTTGTCTACAGCAGCATGTAGGCCATGGTGACTTAGCAAATAATAGCGAAATTTTTAGCTAAGTCACTTCTAGCAAAGTAATAAAGGTACATAACAAGTTGAGCTTCAAGCATGATTTTAATATTAATTTTATTTGCAACAAAGAATATTTCAGCATAATATGCATCGCAGAATGAAAAATTAACCTCGGCGCCATGGGCAAACCATCAAAAATGTTTCTGGTATTCAACGTGTTAATAGATTATTCAACTGAACAGATCACATATATTTTTTATCCCTAATAATTTTCTGGAAATAGTACCTCATAAAAAAAGATAAATTTGGTTTTTGAAATAATGCAGCGATTTTTGAGTTACATTTACAGCTTAAATGTAACCTAACCTAATTAGAAGGATTAAAAAATACAAAATGGTAGACATTCAGATTATTCAGAATTGATTGTGAATATTTCGATTATTAGAAAAATAACTCTTCTAGATTAACTGACTGAAGTATTCGTAGAAGCACAAAAAAATCTATTTTAACAATGGAAATAAAGGAATTCTGCATGTGATATATATAAGATTATTATTGTAATGTATTCATAAAATTGGGTTAAAAAAGAATGTTATGATATTTTAATAAAAAGAAATATATCCGACTGCAAAAAGAAGCTATCAGTTCCTCAAAAGAGTCAAATTTTCAAGTTTGCAAAGAAAAAATACCAGGCAATACAGACAAATCAACAAGCGTATCATGCATCTGTATGCTAATGTTTGAAGTTGACTGCTTGTGTTAATCTTCAGAAACTAACGGGGAAATCACGAGTACTGAAACATACACAAAGAACATCTACAGTGGTGAAATATCATGCATGAAACTCAAAATAGTAAAAATTATTTTTTAATAAGAAAAAAAACCTTTGTAATTATTCATGGCTGTATTTACCATTTGCATAACTTAAAGCAAGATACTCTTGTATTTTATGAAAAGTATACTGTTTTGATTTCAGAGATTATGGTGTGGGGTGCTTTCTCATTGGTAAGAATGTGTAATCTACAAAATATTTATGCCAAATTTAGGCTATCCAAAATCTTTTAACGAGATAGTGCTCCCACTCATTCCTTAAAATATCAGAAAAAATGGTGTAAAAAGGAAACGATTGATGTTAAAACCTGAACAAGAAATAGCATTGCCTTAAACCTTATTTAAAAACCTGTGAGGTTATGTACCTTGCCAAGTATATACTACAACAACAAATGATTTCACTTGGCATATGAATTAAAAATCATTATTATAGATTTATTAAACAATATTAAGGATATTTTACTTCAAAATTTTAATAACTTAGTATCAAAGGAGGCATTTTAAGAAAAATAGTGTACCAACATCCTCCTTAATTCCTTAAAACTTTCTTTTTCCACTTGTCTTTTAAATGTGTAAATGATATTTTTTGACATGATTTGTTATTTTTGAATTTTTTTTTCTGACTAATTGATTTTTTTCCTGACTTGTGATGGATTATATTGTTATGTTAACTGTAAAGACAAAAGTATTTGAAATTCAAGCCAATATTTAAAATTATGCATCACTTAAAATTAACTCGTGGCATTACTAAGAGGTCAACTTTTATGAAAAAGTATTTTTTTAACAATGTAAACTATTTAGTAATGCTTGATGATTTCCTAGTATATATGTATAATCTAAATTTTACTTTAGCATAGATTTAATTGCATATTATTGGGTTAATATTAAACTAATTGCAACAGGTAAAACGAAATGTATAAATAGATGTTCAAGTACTAAGTATTCATTACCAAAATCTTGCATATATGTTAGATATATAGATTATAATAACAATTTTTAGTACTCCCAAGAAAGTTACCGGTCATAAAATTTACTGTATAAAATTATATATTGAAAATATATGGATAATTTTCTAGACCCTCGTGTATTTATGACAGACAATACATCATGATGACAATTTGAAAAAGTAAAAATATAATGGCATACTAACTCATTCGTTTGCTTAGTGGGATTAGGTTATTTAACGATCTGAAGGTACTTTTCTCGGTCATTACGATGCCTTCGGCAGTTGAGTGATTTCCACATCACGTTATCCCACTTGAACACTACAGCTGTACGTTAATGCACCTGGTGTATGGTGATACCAACTGAATTAATTACAGTAAATGACTTATGGTTCGAAAGGATAAACACTGAAATGGATAAACATTGAAAGTAATCTAGTATTTAGTTAAATTCAGAGATCCTTCTATTCCATACTTAAGTGAGGTTCCGTCATCAAGATTTAGATTATTGTCTCTCGGTAAAACTCATGATAAAGTTTAATCCAAGTTTAGGGGGATATACCAGAACCTTCTACGTTGTTCAAAGAAATATACCCGATTCTAGATGGTTTGCTTCTTTAAACTCTTTAACTTATGCTAACATTATGTTCTTTAAGTACAGTTTAATTAGTTTTTAAAGTATTTAATGATATTATCTATTATTGAATTATCTAATGGTATTATCAATTAATATGATTAGACCTCAATCGTTACACATAGGATTTTTTTACAAATGCAGGGCACTTGCCTTTAGTAGCAGTTTATCAGACAGTCCACTATATTTTTGCGATTTTCATTACGGAAGCACCATATAAGTAGGGAAACATAATTGCCTATGAAGATGCATCCCAAATATATCGATATCTTACTAGGAAATCAAACCAAAACCCAGCTGATGGAATCACAATACGTTAACCACTAAACAATCTGGGCAGCCTTATTTCATAATATTGGGAATAAATAGTACACACTCATGCTTCCGGCTAATAGCACTGATTATGTCTGCTGAAGCCAAGGTGAGCTGATATATCAATCACGGCTAACATTTTATTTCTCTCTAAAAACAAGCGTTTATACGAAATTTTTTTTCAAAAATTACATTGTAGAATTTTACAAAATTTAAATTTTTTTATTAATTGACCATTACGGTTCTCTATCACGTCACAATTTTTCCATATTATCAAGATGTCCTAAATTACAATTATATCTTACGCATTTTGAGTAGTAAAATTGAATATTTTTGATTGTTTGATGCATCTTTAGAATTATCATTTATTTGTATATTTAATTCAAGGTTCAAAGCTAGTTTCGTTTCAAAAGATAACAGCTGTATCTGCGTAGAGCTGGTGTACTGCCATCTGGTGGCAAGCGACAGTGTTAAACTGGCAGCACTAACAGCAACTGGAACTGTTAATATCCATTTTATTGAATCTTTTTTATTATATATAGTTCAGGTCGTAGTTTAAAAGGGAGGTACACATTGGAAGTACATCTTTCTAAGTATGTAACCAAATAATGTATGTACACATAATTGTAAAATCCCATAAAATGATCAATCATTCTAATGATGACATCATATTAATGTCAATTCCAATACATTCATAAGCGCAATTACTATATGCAAATATATATATATATATATATATATATGTGTGTGTGTGTGTGTGTGTGTGTGTGTGTGTGTGTGTGTGTGTGTGTGTACATATATACATATTCAGGGTGAAACAAAATTAATGATTAAACTGTAAGGATTATTAGAACTTTAAAAAGTAAGTAGCATTCCCAGTGCAATGTGGAATCGGAAAGCAAAAGATGTTCCTGTTTAGTGAAAGATAATACCACCACAAAGACGAATAATTAAGGGCAAAGAGTGTTTACCACTTCATACTCTATAAAAAAGGCTCAAAGGAGTGATCTCAAGATGCTATACATATATTACATCGGCGAGAATGAATCACACATACGTTGGAAGATGTTGGGCATTTCAAAAATGACTGTTACTGGGATGTTATTTAACCAACCAGATGCTGTGGTCGATTTTCTATTAAATCCTCATTTTTAGCTGACTTGTAGAAAATAAAATCCAGGCAGAAGTGATTGAGTTATCAAGAAGGCGGTAATTCAAATGCCTCATCTACTCTAGATAAAGCTCCTTGTAGTGGTTTACCGTTGGATAGCCTATCCCACATTATATTCGGAAATTACATTTTTCTCTTTTGTAAACCCTATCACATCTTAAAATTAGAATCTGTTAAATCCTTTTGCATATTTTAAATGGTAATACTACCTCTCTCTCTCTCTCTCACACACACACACACACACACACACACACACTATATATATATATATATATATATATATATATATATATATATATATATATATATATATATATATATATATATATATATATATATGTGTGTGTGTGTGTGTGTGTGTGTGTGTGTGTGTATTTATATATACGAGGTTTGGGGAGTAATTCATGGCAACTATTTTTTTTTCTTGTAGGTATGATAATGGATCACAAATGTCGCGTGGAAGTTTTGCAGGCATAGTGTACGTGCAGAACAACAGATGGCTCTGTGATAGCTGGTAGTAGCACTGCGAGGGCTGTGAAATCAGTCGGTGAGTGTCATGCGAGATGGAAGTAATCCGTGTTGAGTAGCACTCTTACATCAAAATAGCCGTTCTCCGAAGGAGAAATGCGATGAAATGTCACAGTGAATTAGTGGAAGTCCTTGGGAATAATGCCCTACCATACCATATAATAGTACGGTGGGTAGGAAAGTTTCAGCAAGGACGTGTGTCAACCAGTTCTCAACACGGGTTACTACCATCTCGTACGACACTCACCAACAGACAGATTTCACAGCCCTTGCTGCGCTACTACTAGCTATGACAAAGCCATCTGTTGTACTGCATATACACTATGCCTTCAAAACTATGCCACACGACACATATTCGTTTGTGATCCGTTCACATTGTGACGCCTTCAATATTCTCAAACGAGAGGTAACGTGAATAAAGTATCACATTCAAAGATAAACTTGGAAATTTACTTTAATTCTGGATTAAATACGGCTACTTAGAAAGGAATATTAATTCCTGAATCATGAAGAAGTTGCTGATAAAACTTCCTCACGACAATCACAGTCGAAAGATAAACAAGAGATTTAATAATCTCTTACAAATGGGGAGGCTTTTCAGTGTGCTATCAAACCCAATTTATCCCCCGTTCGGTATCCGAGACTCTGCCGCTCCCTATATGAGCGGGCTTTACGAATCTCCCGAACTAGCAAGCTGTCGTTGGAAAAAAAGGTGACAGCCTCCACGAGGTCAACACACCTCCGAAAAAAATGACGAAAAGCCCTGATTCGCAAAATTGTAGGCTTTTTATACCTGGGGGATCAGTTGCGGTCCCGTCAATTGTTTTTGGGGTCAGTTAAGACCCCAGCTACTTGAGAAATCCAGCTAAAGTTACAATTCTGTTTTTTAGCTGAATTCTCATTCGCTGGCTGTCCCTTCACGGAATATCTGAGCATTCATTAACGAGATCTATCAGGGGCGTATTAGTCCATTCAAACCGATTGTCAAGATCCCAGACTCTGAAACGCCACGCTATTGTCCTGGCACAGGTGTAGTTCGATCAGCTGTTTTGGCGCTTGTTCTGACAAAGGGAAGTCTTCACAACATATTACAAGAAAAAAAAAAATAGTTGCCATTACTTATGCCCCAACCCTCGTATATGGAATAATTTTTAACAACAGTTAGATTTTTGTTTCAGTTAATTCTAGTATAATGGTTTTTAGATTCTGTACTGAAATTACGTTCCTTTTACTGTCATTTGGCAATTTTACTTTTATTTCTTCTATTTCTGTTAACCCGTTGGTGAGTCCTGGGTGGCTAAGATAGAATACACCATGAGAGGAAAGTTTACTAACATAAGGTAATCTCTTACTTCTCACAGAAACTGGAAATTTCGTCAATTATACTTAAACAGTATTACTCATCAACCAAAATCCTGTATTTTCACATCGACATTGGTGGCGAACAAGTTTTACTTTTCTTTCAAATACAGCACTAAAAAGTCACTTAGCAGTTTGCCATTACGTGCAATTATGATTTTTTATACGTTAATTATTTTTGGCTCATATTTAATCCTATTATAATCCTATTATTATTATTAAAGAATTGTCGGTTTTGTGTCCAGCTTTTCTACGTATTTAATACTGGGTCTAACAATGTCCGTTCTATTACGATAAGTTTTTCTTTTATTCTGTTCTTTCTTGTGAACTATTATTCTGTTTTATATTCTTTCTTGTGAGCTAAATATTCATTGAGTACTTATGCCAGCTTTCTAATTACGTGTCTCGAACGTCACAGATGAATGTTGCATAACTTCGTAACAAGGATTTGTATCAACATTCATTGGTTTCTAATCTTCTATTCCCTGTGTGTGCATAAAAACGGAAATAATCTATAAAGTTAAGTATTTTTTATTATAATACTGTTAAAAGTACTCATTTTTTTTAATATTAGTACTTTTTTTGCCAGATTGTGCAGATGAAAAATTTCTAGAGATGCTTTCATTTTTCTTGTGCTGGTAAGTTAGTTATTATCATTAGTCTGGTGTTTTATCACCATTTGTCAAATTATCCGGAAATACCTTACTATCAAGAAATAAACCCATTTGCATGCAACATTTCTGCCTACCATCTGCCGTATATGTACCCGAACGGAAATGACAATCAACGCCAAAGCGTGAGACTGCAATCTATGAAACCAGTTGGACACATGTCACGCTAATACAGTTTCCCACATCTGGGTTGACCGTTAATCATTAGAAATGTAAAAGTGATCTACTTTTTCCCCCGACTGGACATGCTAATCTCATTAGCCTTATCAGGGCTATTGGTGAAAAATTGAGAGTGATTTGTTTTGCTGCTAGTGTTTTCTAAATTTCTTTGCAAAATTTCTTGAATTAATTAGTCTCGGCATAGGAATGTGCCCTGATTTTCTTTCAACTGTGGGTCATGTCTTCTTGTTTTTGAAGGACGGGTTTTAGGTGTGAATTGCAAACGCGAGGTCAGTCAGAAATCGAAGACTTTGACATGTACGACATTATAACATAGGTTACCATTCTCGAAACGCGATATGCCTTATCTTCTGAATTGACACCAAAATGACTCGAAGAAAAGGAACAAATTTTTGTTCCTATCATACAAAATGCAACAAAATCTTCGAAAATGTTCTCAATAGACGCTTTGTTTTTCATGATGGATTGCATTTCTTTTCATTTTCAGAGATCTATCATATTCTGTATTAACTTGGAACGTGTAACAGGGTATTACCCTCTGCTTTAATAAGAAATAGGGAGGTAATTACATAAAAGATTTTGGCATGGTGAAAAGAAATGAATATTGAAAGAAAAAATTAGATAAAATCTTTATTTTATAAATCTTTTCTAATCTTTCATTCTAAAACGCCAAAAAATAAAGAAACATGTACTGCTCCCGAAACATTAACATATTTACTTGATGAATAGCTTTTCTCTCCAAGTGACGTCAGACTGCTTGAACTATTTTAAAAATCGGTATCTATCATAAATTTTACAAATCTGAAAGACGTAATATTTTTAGAAATCACTCTTCAATATTAAAAATACTAGATACATTTGTTAATAAAATAGAGCCATATAATTATATATTCTTCATTTCGATTAAATTTTAAAGTAATTAAACCTATTTTTAGATGAATTTAGATAACAGAAATATAGCATTTTCTCACTGACTAAAAAATTAAGTACATGTATAAGAATTAAATAAATAAATGATTTGTAAAATAGAAATCAAACAATTTTGTTAAAAAAAAAAAAAAAAAAAAAAAAAAAAAAAAAAAAAAAAAAAAAAAAAACTGTGAAACTTTGTCAAATAAATGTGCTTGTATAAATTAAAGATGTGGTAGTAAACGAACTATATTCTACCATATAGCTTATTTTGTATATCTTAAAAATTATATTCAAAGTTTATTCATAGATTAGGGAAATTACCACTACATCTGCATTTCATTAAGAATTTTCTGTTAATGGTTTAAATTTTTTCATTTGTTTAAAAAATGCATTCTGAATTCGATTTATGTTAGTACAACAGGTAACAACCAATTTCATAAAGGCATTAATTTTAAATAAAATTAACTTAAGATAACACGGATATAGAATCCTTTAAAATATGTAACTTCTGATTTAAAAAATTAAGTACATATCACTGATCCTAAATTGGTTTAATTTATAAGTGTTCTGCAAGTGAAATTATAAAATTTCTTAACTTAAACTTGCAATCAATAGTTGCTATTCTCATTTAAATGGATGTATTTTCAAATTATGCATTTCCTGATACACAATACAGAATAATTATAAATTCTTAAATACATTTATATGTATATTAAATCAAATTAATTATATTCGTGATATTAAATTAAGTACATATAACTTTTAGCCGCAATTTAAAGTCGAGATCTGTGATTGTTTTTAGAAAATATATCCCAGAAAATACGCCAACATATTTCAGGGTAAAAAATGGCATTGCTTTACATTGCTGTGTAATTGGGATTATCGACTACAGTAAATTTTGCAACAAAATAGTCCCAAATACATCATTAATCTGTTGTTAAAAATTGTGTTGATAACAAAGTATACTAAAAAGTCATGGTTACAGAAACAATAGCTTAAATTTCTGCAATTTTCCTTTTTGAGACTGCATATGTGACCTTAATCTTGTGTTATTTCAGAATATATGCTGTTGTAGTAAATATTAGAATCATAAATCATTTCCGTGCTATATATCATAAATTGTGGTGATGAACAAATGTACTCCTACATTAATATATCTAAATTTTATAGGAAATTGTTTACACAGCATTAATCTCATGCCAAAAAAGTATCTTTATATTCCACTACATAAAAAGTTATGGTTACATAAACAAAAGCTTAAATTTTTGCAATTTCACTTGTCGGAAACGTCTTTCTCCCTTTAAACTTATGTTATGTAAAATACAGTTTCATGCAATATATAATGAAATACTTTAATAAGTTGTATGCTAGATATTATAAATTGTAATACTAGAGAATGCTTTAAAGATTAAATTTACTTTAATACGATTAGAAAGTTATTTCAGAATATAGTCTGTTGTAGTAAATATTAAAATCATAAATCATTTCCGTTCTATATATTATAAACTGTGGTGATGAATAAATGTACTCCTACATCAATATATCTAAATTTTATAGGAAATTGTTTACACAGAATTACTCTCATTCCAAAACTTATGATGATATTCAAGTACGTAAAAAAGTTATGGTTACATAAACAAATGCTTAAATTTCTGCAATTTTACTTGTCGGAAACGTCCTTCTCCCTTCAAAATTTTGTTATGTAAAATACAGTTTCATGCAATAAATAATGAAATACTTTAATAAGTTGTATGCTATATATTATAAATTGTAATACAAGAGAATGTTTTAAAGATTAAATTTACTTTAATACGATTAGAAAAATTTTTCAGAATATAGTTTGTTGTAGTAAATATTAGAATCATAAATAATTTCCATGCTATATATCATAATTTTTGGTGATGAACAAATGTACTCCTACATTAATAGATCTAAATTTTATAGGAAATTGTTTACACAGCATTAATCTCATGCCAAAAAAGTATGTTGATATTCAAGTTCATAAAAAAGTCATGGTTACATAAACAAAAGCTTAAATTTCTGCAATTTCACTTATCGTAAACGTCTTTCTCCTTTTAAACTTTTATGCTATGTAAAATACAGTTTCATGCAATATATAATGAAATACTTTAATAAGTTGTATGCTATATATCACAAATTGTAATACTAGAGAATGCTTTAAAGATTATATTTACTTTAATACGATTAGAAAGTTAAAGCCATGTACGTAGTGTTATCAGGTAGTTCTTGCTTCAAACTGAAGCAATTGATTTGTCTCGCTCACAACTATTAGGCTCTTATTTCAGATCATTTATTTTTTTAATAGCTTTACATCGTTTGTTGAAAGGTATTTCGCTGTTGCGCAGTTACACTGAAGAAGGTAGGACATGCCTTAAGGAGCCGATTATCTCTCATGAACTCCAAACTTGATTGTGTGCACTTTCGTGACAAACCGGCGAACTCTTTCTTAAAAAGTGACTCAACCTTAATGAGTACACGAATGAAATTTCAATGTTTTGAAAGTTAGCAATACACTAATTGTATTAGATGAAAGAAGGTGGACAGATAAGTTTTATCATTTGTTATAGAAATTTATGAAAAATCATATTGTAAAATCTTTATAAAAAATAGATAATTGTAAATTAATAAAGCTCATTAATAAATGATCATATCCAAAAATTTTATATAAAGATTCAAAGCGAATGATAATTCACACAAAACACTATTTATATTTATTATTATTTCTGTTATTACTTAATGTATAACTTATATACATTATTTACAAATTATGTATATTATTTATGAATTATAATTAATAATAACTTATATTAATCATTTATAAATTATAATATACAATATTATATTTATTGTTTTATATTTATTATTGAAGCCACTCATTTATTATCATTTTTTTTCTATTTACATTTATTATAGAAATCTAAAAATACCATATTTTAGTAAAGTCTTAAAATTTTTAGATTTATATAATTTTATAGATATTCCTAATGAATTATATCCACAAAAATTTATGTAATTTTTAAAGTGCATGTAGTAATCAATACAAAAAACAATTTTAACATTTATTATTTTCTCTTTTCTTCTTCACATTTATTATTTTCTTTTATTAGTGAAATCTATGTAAAAATTCTCTTCTTGTAAAATCTTACAATTTCTCAGATCCATATATATTAATCTTTTTTAAAAGTTCATATTTATGTTATTGCATAATCAATTCTTTAAAGAAATACATTAAAATCTTTAAAAAGAATAAACTTACCTAGAATATTTTTCAAATATCAGATTTTTAAAATATCCATAAAGTTTCTAATTATACAATTATACAAGAAAAAATGCGTACAGTAGAGTATCCCAATTCTGGAATTTCCTGTATCTTGAAAATTGTGAATTTCGGAGTTTTTCGGTTTTATAGATCTTGCTCCAATTTTCAATTGTTCATAAATTTTTTTTTCTTCTACTCAAGTTTAAATACATTTTTTTAAACTTGTAGTGGGTGACACTTCATGTTAATACAGATTTTAAATATTAATTAATTAATTAAATTTAATTAATTATAGTTTTGTCAGAAGACTCAAGCCAAGCTGTTGCCTCGAGTGATTTCGCCAATGCGTCGCCATTTAGTTCACAGTAAGCTTAAGAATATTGATTTGAAATGATTACATGAGATTACACGAGGTTTTGTTCTTATTTCACATGTGATCACATTATTTAATAAAAAATAACTAAAATAATTTTTTTTATTGACTTAAGTAGGAATTGACTTTAAATTTTTTTATACATTAATTGTTTGTTGTACGAGGTCTAATGAGACCAGGTCCTACTGCTTAAAGCTGATTTCAAACTGCGGGAAATATCTATGCTAAGATTAAAATTCAAAACCACGAACTCTGGCAAAAAGAAGTGCCCTATCACCCATTGAAATATCCTTCGGCCGACGAATGTGTGAGAAATTAAAACTGTAATCAAAAAGATATTACAGTTTCCAGAATCTGTTAAAAGAGTGCGAGAGTTCTGGTTACAAAAAATATTATAGTTAATAAAAAATACATGTATATAAAAATCAACAATAAGAAAACCCAGTTTAAAATCATAAAGTATAAAATTTTTGACTAATTTTAAACTAACTGACAGCTGGACAAATACCCAGATATTGGGTCATTTCGAATTTCAGACTTCTAGATTTGAGACTATTTACTGTATGATGGTTTAAAATTCATATAATAATACATACCAACAAATCATTTTTTAATTTCATACTCTCTTATCATACAAAAATATTTTTTTCATTTATTTTCGAAATTAGCCGAAATCAATTAGTTGCCAAAATATTACGATTTCTTAATTGAAATTAATGTTTTATTGGATATTTAAATTTAGATAAATACATACTGAATTCTTAAAAGATTCATATTTTAAGCGTTTAAAAGAATTTTATTTAACTAAAACACATTTCAAAAAGCAGAATTTTTAAAAGTCTATTCATAGATATTCAAAAGATTTCAATCATATCTGGAGAAATATTATGCATTATACCCTATAATGCATAAAAAAGTTCAATTACTATTTCCTAATATTAAACAATACAAATTTTTATAAATTTGGGTTCCCAACTATTGTAATAAAATACCAGCTATTTTTTTGAAATATTAATTTAATTTTTTTCTATTGTAAAGCATGAGAGAAAATAATAATAACTAAAACATATACAATAAAGGAATAAATACAATTTAATATGAGTATTTACAATATATCTTTAATAAGTCTAGAAAAATCGAATAGAGCTCATCAGGACTTATATAATTATTGACATCTTCATTAATTAGTCACCAAGTAATTGATACTTTATAACCAGTTTGCCACTAATGTACTAGTGATTTTTTTCAAAACATTGTATGCAGTTAGTAAAAAGTAAGTACTAAATAGATTCAAGACTTTGGAAAATGTATCTTCATTTTTCAACGGCAGAGTGATATATAATTATTGACTTTTTCATTCATTAGTCACCAAGTAATTGATACTATGTAACCAGTTTGCCACTAACATACTAGTGATTTTTTTCCAAAACATATGATGCAGTTAGTAAAAAGTAAGTACTAAATAGATTTAAGTCTTTGGAAAATGTATCTTCATTCTTCAACGGCAAATGATGAATAGCAATTAATTTAAAATATAAACAATAATATATCGACAAAATTGGTAAAAGCAAGATTTTTTAAATTTATTTAAAAATCAACTGTAAAAATACTAATAAAAATTATGAAAAACTTTAAAAATAAGATTAAAGGAAATAATACAAACATTATAGTCGATTTTTAAATCTCAACTTTATAAAAATGATTATACAGTTTTTATGGTTTCTCGATTTTAATCTGTTGTATAATATAACCCTTTAAAATACAATTTTTATTATTAGAAAAATATTTCGCTTAGACAGTAAATACTAAAACTGCAATAAAATATAGGTAATTTATAAATATTCTAGCCAACTTATTTTCAAATGAGATATCAGGAGATAAATCAATTTGCATAATGAAAATGAAAGGAAGAAAGATAACTAAAAGATTATAACTTGAGGGTGTTTTCCAATTCCTCAACCTCAAATTACGTCCATAAAATAAAACGAATCTCAAAATGAACATTCAGAATGAAATATCAGGTCAGTCAAATCTCTCAGTTCAATTTCAAAGGAGTACAAGAGATTGATTGAAAGCGAAGAGATCTTAAAAACAAGCATAAAGTTCTCTTGCTATTGTATTCTCTTCCGCACGTGATAAGAACGAAAAAAATCGCTTAACAACATTTAGGTGGCTTATTCGATAGTTCATATCGCTAAACAGGTCATTATTTTTTCTCTTGATATGAATC
>CM063501.1:25291902-25416902 GCA_032207245.1 Pardosa pseudoannulata
ACATTTGTGCAATCATCAGCTGTGATTCGATGTGAATTCTAGACAAACAAAGTTAACGAGCAAACAATTCTTGATACATATTCTTTAATTAGCATATAGGTCGTCATATGAAGGGATTAGTAAAATTTTTAATTTTATAGAATTGTAAAGTATCCTATAAGGCTGATAAAAAATGGGTTGTTTTTTTGGCTAAGAATTATCTTTTACACACTTAATAATTTATTTTACTTCATACTCCTCTAAAGTCTCCCGATACTGTGAAGGCAGTTTAGAATCAAATTGAATTAATTTAGTCAAACCGTGTGGTTATATGTAAAAAACAAACACACAAACGTATTTAACCCATATTGTACCACACCAACTAAATATTTCTATAAGTTAATAAAATTTCATCCACATCATTAATATGGTGTAATTAAGCATATAAAACCAAAATTTTGAAAAAATATTTTTATTTTTTTAAGTAATTAGCTGTCCTATAAATAGGACAACGGTCCAATACACTGCTAAAATTTAACAAATATCACTTTCATCTCATTAGGCTGATTCATAGGTGAAATTTGTAGAAATAGTAAATGTAAAGTCCAACATTACATTTTAAGCATACTGTTGTTGGTTTTTTCTTACAGTTTATGAACTATGATCTTTGATAAAGGATAGTAAAAAAAGGGATATTCATTGTACGATGCTAACATCCATAATTTATATCCAAATTTTAAAGGTTTATTTTTCATGAACATCTTGTAAATGTGCCTTCCTATATATCTTACCATTCTTTCATCGATGGTGAGATTTTGAGAAAATATACCAAATTCCTTCAAGGTTATGTTGATTTTGTCATAAAGAGGTCGAATTTTATAATAACAATCGTGTGGATCAATTGAAGAATTATCGTTAAATTGAATAAAGGGCTTGGTGTCATTCTGGACATAGCGTTACTCACTAATGTAGGTCCATTTTCCCAGTCCTTTTCTTCGCGTGGTAACTAATAGTACCTACTAAAGAATTTGACACCTAGAAATTGCGTGAGTTCTGTTTCTGTAATGCTCAAAGAATGTGTTTTTTGGGGAGGAGGGGGAGCTGCATACCGATTTGTTTCTGTTTAAGTAACAGATATTATGCCATGAACCATCATGTAGAAGAGTTCAACTGAAGTTTTTCCAGCAACCACGCTTATAATTTCATAATCTCGTGTTGAAATTGAATCACTTAATAATTCAAATTTTGGTTGACGTTTTACCCACTGGGGTTTTTTTCGGTGGAAGATGACGTTCTTTATAGTTATTTGATAAAATTTCAATACCAGCGGTATTTTAAATTTTTAGCCCATCATGCATTCATGGCTTTTCACATTTTGTGGCTGAATCATATATTTCTTCTTCATCACTAACAGAGTCTGGATTAGGAGGAACAATACCAATTTCAAGATCATCAATTCCTCATCACTTAAAGAATTCATATATTCGAGAGTGTCTTGGACTGTTGAAAATCTACGTGGCATTTTTACAGAAGCAAAATGCAGAGTAAAGTATCCAAATTTTTAGCAGAAAAGAAATAGAGCTGCATGCAGCACTAAACACTAAACAAATTTCAACCAAGCATGAGAGTAAGAGAGATTAAGTTTATCTTGCAATCTCCAATTATCCTGATTACAATAGACATATATTGTGTGTCCAGGTGTGCGAACAGGTGTTTGAACAGGTTTTCATTGAAAGATAAGAAAAGAATGTGCGCTTTGAATGCAATAACGAATTCGTGGAAAACTAATCCGGATTGGACCGTCGTCCTATATTTAGGACACCTTTTTTATATTTACAAAATACAAGTGTAAAATATATTTTTGAACAAAAACGCTCAGCTACATTATTAGTTCTGTTTATAAACTGCAAGTAATCTCCACGAAATTTTAAAATAATAATAATAATGAATATAAAATTAAAGATTAAAAAATCACAATTTTCAAGGGGTTGCTGAAAATAGATTTTACAATCCAATATAATTTTATTTCTCACTTTGTTTTTACTATTATGCTAAAGTGTGTCTATTTTAAAGGTGTTAAAATAAAATCCACTGAGGAAATATTTATAACTTTGTTATTAAATGGATTTACATTTGCTGTCCTATTTATAGGACAGCGGTCCAATATGGGTTAACTAAACGTATCTAAACTTAATTTTTAAAGATAAATAACTTAAATGGTAGATATTTATCAGTCTAGGAAATAGACTTCTAAACTTTTCTGAAAAGAATTTGTTGTTAATACCGATAATAAAATTATTCTTACCGCAGAAAATAATCGATGATTAAATTTAAAATGATCACATATGTACTTAATTTATTATTTAAATCAAATATAAAAGAAAATTATGTTCTTAATATCTAAGTTAACTGATAAAACGTATGAAAATAATGCAGATGATATTTAAAAAATTGAAAGTAAGAAATGATTAAATGATATCGTTAAAGGGATTTCGTCATAATGCTAGGAAAAAAATGTTATTTTTACCTATTTATTATGTGATAAATTGATAAATTTAATCGCCTGCTCTTAACCGGGGAAAATAGGGCTTGAAATAATGGCATTAAATGATCGAATAGAGGGGATGGGGTGGATTTCGAACTCTTTCGAACTCCCTTTGAATTTTGCTAATCTTACCTGATAAAGAATCCATATATGGATGCCTCTATCGATTCCGGGTCAACCGCTTCATAAATTCGAGGACAGAAAATTTAGGCTACTATTATATAGGGGATATATGAGGTAGCCTCACATGAAATTATATTGCGTTAGTATAAGATAGTTTTATTTCCCATAAAATTAATGAACTAAAATTTGAAAATGCATTATTAAAGTACATTATTAGAGTAGGCATTATTAAATTATGAAAAAGGTATAAAAAGATCATTAAAAGTGTTATTCACGAAATATTTTTTATGCGTTGTCTGCTATATTTGTGCAGCTGTGATTCGAGGAGAATTCTAGACAAAGTTAACGAGCGAACAATTCTTGATTCATAATCTGTAATATATGAAGGAGCCTCACTTGAAATTATTTTTTGTTAGTATAAAATAGTTTTATTTCACATAAAATTAATGAATTGAAATTTGAAAATGCATTACTAAAGTACATTATTAGACTAAGCAATATTAAATTATGAAAAAGGTATAAAAAAAATCATTAAAAGTGTTATTCACGAAATATTTTTTATGCGTTGTCTGCTATATTTGTGCAGCTGTGATTCGAGGAGAATTCTAGACAAACAAATTTAAGGAGCGGACAATTCTTGATTCATAATCTGTAATATATGAAGGAGCCTCACTTGAAATTATTTTTTGTTAGTATAATATAGTTTTATTTCACATAAAATTAATGAATTGAAATTTGAAAATGCATTACTAAAGTACATTATTAGAGTAAGCAATATTAAATTATGAAAAAGGTATAAAAAAATCATTAAAAGTGTTATTCACGAAATATTTTTTATGCGTTGTCTGCTATATTTGTGCAGCTGTGATTCGAGGAGAATTCTAGACAAACAAATTTAACGAGCGGACAATTCTTGATTCATAATCTGTAATATATGAAGGAGCCTAACTTGAAATTATTTTTTGTTAGTATAAAATAGTTTTATTTCACATAAAATTAATGAACTGAAATTTGAAAATGCATTATTAAAGTATGAAAAAAGTATAAAAAGATCAATAAAAGTGTTATTCACGAAACAGTTTTCATGTGTTGTCTGTTATCACATTTGTGCAATTATCAACTGTGATTCGAGGAGAATTCTAGGCACAAAAACCTCAATTCGTGAATTTTTTTTTGATAAATAATATTTATGAGGAAGCTTTACTTGAAATTATTTTTTGTTCGTATAAGATAGCCTTATTTCACATATAAATACTGAACTGAGACAAGAAAGTGTATTATTGCTCAATTTTATCTTTTTAAAAATCTATCCTGACATATACGTTTATAATTATATTTTTTTTAATTTTGACATAAATTGTATTGAAAAATTCTGATTACAAATCTCTTATATAATAATGGCCTAAGTTTTCGGTCCGTCTGTCCTCGAATTTATGAAGAGGTTGTGCCTGGAATGAATACAGCCATTGTATTCTTTATGAGTTAGGGTTAGCAACGTTCAAATTCCACCCCTTTTCTAGCTTTTAATGTTATTATTTCAAGCCCTATTTTCCCTGGTTAAGAGCAGGCTATTAAATTATCAATTCATCACAATATAAGTAGATAAAAATAACATTTATTCTAGCATTATGACGTCATTCCTTTAACCATCTCATTTAACCATTTGTTATTTCAAATTATTTAAATATCATCTGCATTACTTTCATACGTTTTATCACAGAAATTACATAATTTTCTTTAATATTTGGCTTAAATAATAGATTAGGTACATATGGGATAATTTTAAATTTAACCCTCTAAGCGGTTCTCACGTACAATTCCACCAAACCGATGTTGTCTTCCAAACGTACAATTTTCGACCTTCAAAAACGCTCCGAAAATGGATGTAGTGCACATTTCTGCCAGTGCTTACCCCCGTGGAGTTCTGCGGTAGGAGGGTCAGGTAGATTGTTTAGGACCTGCACCCGTCTTTGACTAACATTTATTGAGGGATGCACCTCTACCCCTGAGGCACAAAGACGCTGATAGCTTTTCATCGCTTTCTAAATCTCTATTTCGAAGTATTTCGTTTGCGGTAACTGATGCATCTCTAACTGCTCTACTTAAATATCTTGGACGACTTTCGTAAAAAATATAAATAAGTCTCTAAAAGAATATTTTTATTTGTACTTTTAGAATCCATTATTTCTTATCGGATGATCTTCGAGACTTGACGAGCTTTATGTGCATTAAAAATTAACAATCTATAATATATATTTACATAACCGGAAGTAAAGGCACAATAACGAGGGTGAGGTTCCGGTACTAGTCGAATAATGGTGAAGGAAAAAATCATAGAAAGCTTTGGTTACTGACACAGTAAACCTTTAGCTTATTTTTTGGAGACTGTTTTCCTCGATGTTTTCCACTAGGAGGGTTAATCATCGATTATGTTTTGTTGCAATAAAAATTTTATCACTGGTATTAACAACAAATTCTATCTATCTATCATGCTGTGGTGGAAATGATAGCTTCATTCTTTTAATTCCATTAATTACTGTGACAAAAAAAAATGGGAAGAACTTAACGATAATTTCGGCTTAGCTAAGAAAACTTTGAATTACCTTTCTAAATGAATTCAACGTGATTCTAAATTGCATTCACAGTATCGGGAGACTTTAGAGGAGTATGAAGGTAAACAAATTATTGAGTGTGTACCAGATAATTCTCAGCCAAAAAACAAACCATTTTTTTTACCTGCATCATAAGGTACTTTACAATTATGGAAAATTAAAAATTTTACTGATATGGTCATATCACGGGCTATAGGCTAGTATAAAATAAATTACAAAATTTTCTAAATCTGGAATTTATTTCCTTACATTTTTGAAAGAAAAAGGTATGAAAATATCAATAAAAATCTTATTCATGAAATATAATTTTTGTATCGTTACTGCTACACTGATGTTAGATATAGGGGAGAGTGGCTCACCTTGGGACACAGTACACCCCGGGACAGCTTAATTTTTTGCCCTAAATTATAAATTAACTCTTAGCTCTTGTAGATGCAGATAGATATCAGCACAGTCAACTTGTCAGATGTGTTTTGATTCTATTGATGAAGCAGGTAAGGATTTATTAAGATTTTTATTTTGAGCATATGTCTAGTAACTTTCATGTAAAATTTTGATAAGTTGTAATGTGGATTTTTAAGGGAAATATTTTGAAATAAAAGGTATTATAATGGAATTTAAAGGTTTCTCTATAAAACTGATGTATAGTAATTGTTCTGGTGCTAAGCCTAAGAGCATGTCATTCTAAAATTTCATAGAGCGTGTATGGTACACCTTGGGACAAGTGGAAGTGGTCCACCTTGGGACACAAGATAAACCTAGCTAACTTTTATTTCAAATATTTTTACAAAAAGATATTGCATTTAAAATATTCTTTTATTTAACGTACATAACCTGTGTTTATTAATAGTTATTTCTTCTTTTAGGAACTTATTAGGCTTAACAATGGCAAGGATTAGAAGTAAAGAATATCTAAAAAATGAAGCAGTTCGTGCAGACAATATTCAGAAAGCTGGTGCAAAATTTTTTTCAGGTGAAATGTCTTTTAGGGAAGCTGCTACAGTCTACAATGTTAGTAAAACCACCCTGAATCCCCATATTAAAACTGACGGTGAGGAATACGAGTTATCTTTTTTGAGACGACTAAATCAGTAACTGACATTTATTTATCCTGAAAAAGAGGACAAATCTTATGTAAATATAAATGATATTTTATTAAAACCGAAATCCCCAGAGAAAAGTACCGAACGTTCTTTGGGTTTGGTATTTGATTCCAAAGAATTGACTACAATTAAATATAAAATTTGTTAATTTAATTTGTGCTTTCAACTAATTTGTATTAATCAACTAATTTATTTGTTGTTTTGTAAACAAAATTAGAAAATATTAATTTCTAATAATTATGTTTATCACTTGAAATACTTTTATTTTCTTGAATAAATAATTCCAAGTATATTGTAATTCAATAATTGAATTTTTCACATCTATTTTTAATTGTCCCAAGGTGAGCCACCAGGTAGTACACCTTGGGACAAAGTATAAGTTTATTAAATATTTTTTTTAATTTTTCTATAATGGATATGAGATTAAAAACTATTTAATAATGTAGGCAAAGGTTAAAATAATATTAGGTAAAATTTTAACAATAATTCCTTAATATCAAAAAATTAGAAAAAAGAAAGAAAAAAAGTGTCCCAAGATGAGCCACTCTCCCCTAATATTTTTTCTAAAGGTGAAGTTCTTATTCTCAATGAAAGTTACATGTTTTTGAATTAAAGAGAAAAGAGACCTTATATGTTTGTGTTTCTAAATCTCCACCTTTTAACAATATTGCTTTTAAAAGCATTAATAATGATATTTTTAAAAAAATATATATAAGACACTAAAATATAGAAGAAATTATTTTTTTTATTAAAATACGGAAATTTCGAAAAGTGCACTAATCAAAATCATTCATTATAAATGTTTTTTTCGGGCTTTATATTAGTCAGTTGTATTCAGAATGTTACTGTATTTTTAACATTCATACAAAATATGGGTTTTGAATTTCATCCACGTTATAGACAACTTATAGACAAATTAATCTTTTGTACTTGGGGAATGTTTTAACAAGTATATTTTTTGTATAAAGATTAAATATGTTGATAATACATACTCAATTTTATAACAAATATTTTAATAAACAATATTTAAAAGTTGAGTGAGATTATAAAAAAATTATGGGACGTTTAAATTCCACCAGGACGTTTAAAAAATACAAATATGGTCATTAAAACCTCGTTTTAAATTGAGAATATACCCTCGTTTAAACGCGGATATACAAACAAGATGCAGGTTTTAGAGAACCAAAACAATTATTTAAGTTCATAAATAACCACATCCCAAAATATAATAACATTTTGGGTGGAAATTTGAGTAAAATTAGAAAAAAATTATGGGACGTTTATAATCTACCAGGACGTTTAAAAAAATACAAATATGGTCGTTAAATCCTCGTTTTAAATCGAGAATATACCCTCATTTAAACGCGGATATACAAACAAGATGCAGGTTTTAGAGAAATAAAATAATTATTAAAGTTAATAAATAACTACATTCCAAAATATATTAATACTTTGGGTGGAAAATTTTAAATATATGACTTTTTCTGAACAGCAACAAATTCTTACTTTCGTTCGAATTCTGTTGTATTACATGTCCCTTATCCCCATAAATATGCTTCGCAAGCATACTTTCGAACACCGATTATCCTGACTATTGGATTATGAAAAATCTGAAACTACGGGTTTATTTTAGGAAGAATGAATTTTAAATCTGTTCAAAGTAGTTAATTACAACTGCTAAATTTTGCTCAAAGTATTCTACTCGGGTTTTCAGAAAAACTTTGAAAAAATCTACATTTATGAAATGCATTTCATTTAGATGGGTTAAATATTTTTACAAATTCAATATCCTTTTCAAGTTTGTGACTAATAAAACTAATAATGAGATTAATTAAAATAACTGAAAATTAAATAAAATATAAATCATTAAAAAATGATTTTTTTTAGTTTTAAAGTCATAAGGAAAAACTATTGTCTAAAATGTAGTGTCTTCTCCACCTGCATCTTATAAACTTTACAGTAAAATAAATTCACTGAAAATTTACAATTAAAGTATTTAGGGAGAATACATAATTCTAAAACAATAATGAAATCCAATGAAACTTATCTTTATTAGTGAATATTTTAGGAGAATAAATAATTTAAAAAATTCAAAATTTTGAGCTGCACTTAAATTAATGTCATTCTAATAAATTTTTAAAATTGATCAACATAATTCACGATTCAAAAATTTTGATGGACTGATGATCTTCTGACATCAATATAAAATGCTGAATTAATTTTGCATACTCTAAACACAAGCATCATTCTATTTAGCTGCTTAATATTTCCTTTTAAAAAATTAGACCTGATATTTTCATTTATAAATGAAAAAATTTTTTTCATTGCAGGTTAATGAGTTCTAAACTTATATATAAGATATTCAATATATTTTATAAAAAAACAACTTTAGATATTTCATTGATTAATGACCTTTTACCATCATTATACAGTATAGAATTAATTCTGATCTGTTTAAACAGAAAAAGCATTCTACCTATTTCCCCAGTTTTATCTTTTTAAAAATATATACATTTACATTTATAATTCTCCGTTTTAAAATACATTAAATAAATACATAAATTATAATAAAAAATTCTACAATAATTATACGATTATATTTGTCTTTTGTTTATCAGACAACATTCCTTAAACTGCAATAATAGAAAATAAAAATTTTACGTTCCATCTAAATGATAGCTACCATAATAAATCTAAGAAAATATCCCAGATACTTCATGAAAAACAACTTGAAAAAATTTTCATTCACCGATGATCTTTTAACATCAATATAAAGTGTAGAATTAATTTTATACGCTTTAAACAGAAAGATCATTCAACTAGTTTCCTAATTTTATCTCTTTAAAAATCTGTCCTGATATATGCATTTATAATTCTCCTTTTTTAATTACATTAAATAATGACATAAATTGTATTGAAAAATTACAAATATAAAATAAATTATAAAATTTTCTATGTCTGGAATTTACTAGAGAACATTTAATGAACAATAACAATAAAAATAAAAATAAATGTTTTAGATTTTATCTAAATGAATGCTATCATAAAAATTTAAGAAAATTATTCCAAATATTGCATGAAAAACAACTTAAAAACCTTTTTATTCACTGATGATCTTTTGACATCAATATGAATTGTAGAATTAATATTGCCGTCCTCAAGCAGAAGGATTATTCTAGTTTCCCTTTAAATTCTGTCTTGATATTTACATTTATTATTTTCTGTTTTTAATTGCATTAAATAATTACATAAATTATGTTAAAATTCTATAATAATCAGAAACTTTCTATGTCTGGAATTTATCAGACAACATTCAATTAACAACAACAACAAAAAATAAAAATTTTGCATTGCATCTAAGTGAATGCTACCATAATAAAAAAACTTTAAAAATTTTTCATTCCCTGATGATCTTTTGACATCAATATGAAGTGTAGAATTAATTTGTTTAAAACACAAGGATCATTCAACTAGTTTACCAATTTTATCTCTTTAAAAATCTGTCCTGATATTAACATTTATGGTACACTGTTTTTAATTAAGGTAATATTCAGTATTCAATTGATCAACAATCTATTTGTCTGCGGTCTGGTTTTATTTTTTATAGGTCATCTTTTATTATTGAAGGACGAATTTTTGCAAGTAAATAGATTACGGGGTCAATCAAATTTATTTGGTGAATTTAACAGATCAATAGTATTTTGGGACACCTTTGTCCACGCCATTACTTTAGGTCTTGTTTTGTCAAATATGGGCTATAATTATCGATTTCAATTTTATTTTTCAAACACTAACGTTTTATATTAATATGCTCGTTACATTTCTGCTAAATATATATTGATAAGTATCATAAATCTAGAGATATAATAATGAGATATTTAAACGCCCGAATATTACATCTTAAATAGTGATCAGCTGTTATTTTATACATGAGATATCATTTATTAACAAATATAATAAGATATTAAAAAGAGATTAATTCGTAAATAAAACATTTATAAATAACATTTATAAATAATTAAGAGATTTATTTAGTACTAAGAGATTTATCATATGTAAACACAGTAAAGTTTTATAGTAAATCACTATATTGCGATAGAATAAGCTCGAAATCTGTTGTTTTCATAGAGAAGCAAAAAGATGAGGGGCTGTATACAAATATAATTTTTGTATAAATACAAAATAAGCATGCAGTATATTGTGAACAGCAGTATCAATGTTTCTTCTGCAGTTTGAACAAGTATTTGCTTTTATGATAGTCTCGACATTAAAATAACATGCATTGAAAAAATATTACATGTTTACCCATTTACTCGGCACGGAGATTTTCAATAACATATGAATTTTAGATACAGCCCCTTATCTTTTTACTTCTCTTTGGAAACAACGGATTTCAAGCTTATTCTACCGACGATCATTTTCAGAGTTTTCAAGCTTTGAGACTTTTACAAAAGTTGCTCTATACATTTAGCTAATACATTATGCACATCATATTTTGATTGCATTCGCGCATGTGCAGTAAAACATTATTTAGTAAACCTGATCATTTTTCATCCAAAATTTATTTTTTTTTTTAATTTCAATTGCAGGGTATTGCGCGTAATTTGTCATGCCTCCTGTAAATAACATTCTTTAATATTCAAAACTGTGCAAATTATAAGCAAAACCCTTGGAGAAATTTGGGATTGTTTTTATAAAAACTTTAATTACTCCTCGAGTATAAGTGCTATCCTCATAACAATGAACACAAATTATCACAAGAAGCATCCTAATCATGTGCTAAAATTATAACATTTTCAATACATTGCTTTTTACAGGGTTATACAAATCATATTCGTTTTTCTTCAATTTGTTGACGTTCCCCTACGGGGTTTCGTGAAAAATTCTTAGCTGAAATATATGACATCTACCATCCTGTTTAAACGCCTGAGGTTTCAGAATAATTCCTCTTGTAGTTTTCTAGATATTCAACAAAATGTCTAAAATCACATGTGACCGGTCATCTTTGGTATTATACTGTATATTAATTCTCCATGATTTTAGTTAATGTGCAATTGCAGACTTAGAATTTCATAAAATGTCGATCTAAATAACAATATTATAAGAGAAGTTCAGAAGCGGTAAGATATTTTAATAACATTTTCAATACATTGCTTTTTACAGGGTTATATAGTAAATATATTCGTTTTCTCCATTATTTTAGTTTACGGGGTATTCGTGAAAAATGTATCTTAGCTCAGAATTATACTATGACGATCTAACACCTGTTTAAGAGAAGGTTTGAGAAGTATTAAGATGAGATTTCTGTCATAATAGAAGATTTATTACGTAAAAACACAATAAAGTTTCATAGTAAATACATTTATTCTCCGTAGTTTTAGTCAACGCGTGTCTTCTAAAAGAATATATTCATGTGAAAGACTTAGAATTTCATAAAATGTCGATCTAAATAACAATATTATAAGAGAAGTTCAAAAGCGGTAAGATATTTTAAATAGGAGATTTATGTCGTAATTGGAGATTTATTGTACATAAACACAATAAAGTTTTATAGTAAATATATTTATTCTCCATTATTTTAGTTTACTTGTATTTACTGAAAGAATGTATTCCTGAGTGAGACTCAGAATTTAATACTATGTCGATCAAAATAACACTATTATAAGAGAAGAGAATTTGAGAAGTATTAAGATGAGAGATTTCTGTCATAATAGAAGATTTATTACGCAAAAACACAATAAGGTTTTATAGTAAATACATTTATTCTCCGTAGTTTTAGTCAACGCGTGTCTTCTAAAAGAATATATTCATGTGAAAGACTCAGGATTCGTAAAATGTCGATCTAAATAACAATATTGTAAGAGAAGTTGAGAAGGGTTAATATAATTATAATAAGAGATTTATGTCGTAATGGGAGATTTATTTTATATAAACACAATAATGTTTTATATTAAATATATTTATTCTTCACGATTTTAGTTAATGTGTATTTGTTGCCTTTCTGTGTGAGATTCAGAATTTAATAAAATGTCAATGAAAATAACACTGTTATAAGAAAAGAGTAGTTGAGAAGTATAAAGATAAGAGATTTATGTCCTAATAGGGGATTTATTATATAAAAAACACAATAAAGTTTTATAGTAAATATATTTTCTCTCCATAATTTTAGTTAACATGTGTATGCTAAAAGAATATAATTCTGTAAAAGACTCAGAATTTTTTAAAATGTCGATTTAAATAACATATGATTATAAGAGAACAGATGTTTAGAAATGGTAAGATAAGAGATTATAAATAAGAGATTTATGTCCTAATGAGAGATTTATTATATATAAACACATTAAAGTTTTAAAGAAAATATACTTATTTTCCATGATTTTATTTAACGTGTATCTGCGGAAAGAATACGTTCTGTGCAAGACTCAGAACTTAACAAAATGTCGATCTAAATAAGAAGACTATAGATATTAGCAGAAAATTGAAACACTGAAAGACTGTTTATCGGATAACCATTTACTTTCAGTAAAAAGGATATCTCGTACCAAGAATACATAAAAATTCTATAAAACAGTTTTAGCTGTTTTAAGATGGGGATTTAATCATTAATTGGTTAATGCGCAGTTTTAAATTTCCCTTTAAATTGTTACAAATGTCCATTTTAATTGGAAGAATAAAAGTAAAATATTCCTTTTAAATTCGAGCCTATTTTCCATTTATTATGCCACCGCGATAGTCAGGGATTTCAAGAAAAATTAGTAGAGGGATTTTACTTCATTTTCTGTGACTGTTTTATGGAAAAAAAATTAATGTTTACATATGCTTCAAAGAAATTTTTACATAGGTTTCCCATATGCTTAAAATGAAATTGGAGGCTAATCTATCTATAATAAACAGAACTTGTGTTTTATGCAAATCCACATCATTCATCGTTGTATCACCAAACTTTGGAAGACATTCTTTCGTACTAGTATAGTCCCTAACCATATAGTTCTGGTCGATATGAAAATTTCTTCCCATCCTACCACGTGATATAACAATGTAACAGTTATGAATAATGGAGGTCCACATAAGATGGCATTAAAGTAATGCCAATCCGCAAGGTGGGAAAGCTTTTCCCAAAAAAAAATGTATCAAAATTTGATGATGATTTCGTAGAACTTAAAGTGTCATCTAAATTTTCATTTACGTTGCTCTTTTCATACATTTTTCATTATATTTTTTTTTCAGTGCAATATTTTTCTATCTTTTATTTACATCTTAATGCAAAAAAAAAAAAAAAAAAAAATTCTTAAAACACTTTTTAAACATTCTTATTTTCTAATAAATTGCTGGTTAATACTTTACGAACTACCTATTTTCTTCACGTGGTAAACTACAACAGCAATATTCATGTACTGCCATCTATCGCTGACAAGAAACATTAATATTTGTTATGTTACCATATCCTTGTAGAAAGGGAGGAAGAGGTTTTAATATCGACAGTGCTTTTATAACTGAATACCTCCAAAAATTCAATGATCCGAACTATGACCAAATGGCTAGGACGCTGTTCTAGGGTTCAAATCTCCTTGATGGCATGAATGTTCATAACCGTTTAGAATCGGTTTTAATAAGTAGGTCCCATTCCATTAGCAAGTAGCAAAAAAGTAGAGCGTAGTGATTCAAACCAAACCAAAATTTGGTGATTACGACAAACGGTGTAGATTTATGTTAAACAAAAACATACGAGCGAACATTCTCTTCAATATTTACAGGTTGAGCTGAAATAAACAAATATGCATCAAAACAATTTTTTATGAATAGAAAAGGCAATCTTACAAATCACCAGACTTAAAGTAGCTCACAGAAAATGTGAACAAACTTTACTTCATTTTGTTAATAAAATATATGCCAGGGGTGGCCAAGCTCACTGATAGAACTAGTCATTTTTCAAAATTTGAAATTTTTCTGTAGCCGCATTTAAAAAGTATGCAAAAAAGGTATTAAACATCTTTTTTTTTTACAGAAATTATATTTATTGAATGCCATTTAAAGGTTTTTCGTCCTTTAATTTTTCAAGGAATTTTTTAACTGTTTTTTGCATTAGTGTGAATGTAATTTACAATGTGTTACACTGTTTTCATAACATCAGGATATTTTAAATATTTTGTAACGAGAATTATGCAGTGAATCTGTAGGAATTGTGGAATTTGAAAAGTATTTCTTAAAAGCTCAATAAGACCGATTTTTTACCCAGCATTGCCGGAGCTCCATCAGTTGTAATAATTTTCTAACATATAACTCAAAAATGAAAAGGGAACTCGGGTACATCTGTTGAGAGCCACAATTAATCCTTCAAAGAACCGCATGAGGCTTGCGAGCCACAGGTTTCCCACCCCTGATATATGCTATGAAACTGATTTAATAAAATCTTTCCATTCGCTGTCAAACGCGTAACTCAGTGGTTCAAATAAAAAATGCTACGCAAAATATTCACGAGCTCATTTTAAAAGCTAAATAGTTAGCAGGAATAAATTTAGATAGCAGGAATAAATAAAAAGCGATGTTGCTATTATTACATAAGTTATGAAAATGACCTCAGATAAGTTTCTGAGTTGTCTAAACCTCAGCAATAATTTTTGAAGGCTTACACAAATGCCTCATACATCAATATCCCCGTTTTTCTACTCCATCCGACACACCACTGTTATTATATACGATCGAAAATAAATGGGTGTTTCGACCATTTTCTTTCGCCACATGCCTCCGGGCTATACTTAAAACCAGTTTTCTGAGGCGTAAGATAGCCAGGTGAAGCAAAGGAACTGAGCTTTTCCGTTACAGGCATATTACCTCTCGTCTCTATCAGCTAAAATGGACATAGTTAATTAAATCTAATGATCGGCTCTTTAAAAGCACACAATCGTGTTGCGGACACAAACACTGATGCCCGATATAACAGAAAGTGATGATAGAAGCTTGAAAATCAGATAAAAATTAATAACACTTCGCTTGGTTTATTATTTTATCGTAGACAAGTGATGTGCAGATTATCCCCCAAGCTATCACAAAATGAGATCATTTATACTAATGAAGGAACTCGCTTCAACGATGAGTTATCTAATTTTAGATTTTTTATGGAGATAACGAAATTACTACTGACTTAGTTAATGCACTCTGTTCCAACAGCAGACTAGATGGTCTCGATTTAAATAAATTTCACATAAACTTGCGATAATGACTGATTACACTTTCAGATTACTTTTCTATATTATAGAGAACATCTGTAATTTTACTTCTTCTTATAACTAAGTAAATCATAAAACTATCGAAAGAGTGAAATGAATATGAATATATTAGAATGAAAATAAGATGTATGTTAAAAAGTATTTTTTGAAAAACCGCTTATACTTAACAAGAAAAGCGATAAAAAAGTTCAATGAAAAGTTTGAATTTTCAGTTATACAGGCTGAAAATAAATAACCTTCTAGTGAAAATCTCTGCAGTTGTGATTCTAAGTTTGTTCAACAGCTTTTTGAATTTACCTAACTGAATTTATTTTTTTACCAATCTGAAAGTAAAAGAACAAATAAAGAAAAGTTTGTTTCTTAAGTATGCCTTTAAGAAATGTCATTCCTAATTAATTAAATCACACAATTAAGAGAATTAGTCATTTTAGAATATGGAATTCATAATTACAATAAAGTCATCAAATCATAAATGTATTTAAAAAAATTAATTTTATTTAACAAGACAATCAATAAAAAATGTTCTAAAAGAAAAAAAAATTAAGTTTTTAGTTATATTGCTTGAAAGTAGATGGCGATACTTGTTTAAAATCTTTTCAATTAGGATTCCAAGTACGTTGAACATTTTTTTTTCATTTACCAAACTGCCTCTTCTTTCCAATCTATTTTTTTATGATTGAATATTGTATTGTAATCGCAATTTAACCTATGTGTAAAATTTTAAATATCTAGCTAGTCAGGAGGGTGAATAAAAGTTAATTTCAACCTATTAACTTACAAACAAATGAAGTTAAATAAAAGATATTAGAAATTTTAAAGTTCAATTCACTGTGTGTTAAAGTGACATGTCACTCCGAATGTGATTAAAATGTGTACTTTTTACAGGAGCAAATTGAGAATCTAACCTCCTAATTTTTATCTATTAAACTTTCCACACTTTTTTTATATTTAAATTATACTGACGCTATTAAAATTGTTGTAAAATTAAGGGGATGTTGAACGTTACAAGACTTTTTATTACAATATTAACTCAGAGTTATGAAACGTATAAATTATGTTTATAAATTAAAGTATTAGTAAATACATCACATTAAAACTTTTCTTTTTTAAGATGTGTTTAAAAATTATTATAAATCTGTCCTATTTTTTCAAATGCTCCTAGTGACTAAACTGTTATAGATTCTTACAAAAAGCTTGCCAAACACTTTTAATATGCCTTAATATAAATCTGGTTATCCGTTTTAAATTTTCAATTTTTTAAAGTTATTAAACCTAAATTTAAATTTAGAAATTCGTCAAATTTTTTTATGAAAGTCCAACTTACAAATAAAAGATATTCCCTTCAAATTAACTGTTCAGTTTATTAAAAAAATAAAATCCCTAGACTGTTTAAAATATTTTTTGAGCATTCATAAGGTAAAAATGGAAGAAAAATGTAAAAATTAATATACTAAGAACATTCTAAGAATTAGCAATATATTATTTGAGTTTATTCTAAAATTATAATATAGGAAAAAAAACATGTTTATATATTTTCTCAGCATATTTGGTGGTAAGTGCCAGTTTTTTGCTACAGGCGCCTAAGAACCTATTTACGGCCCTGCTTCTAACACACGCATGGAAAATGTAAGAAATATATTTTCAATATTTAATGAACAAAATGTAATTTATAGGTGTTGTTTTAAAATGAACTGCTGACCATTGACTAAAACAGATGAAGAGACTCTTATGAAAGAAAATTATATTGTTTAATTAGAGAAAATGATAGATGGAAAATTCTGTTTAATGATGAAATTTATAAAAAAATATAAACAAACTAATATCGTCTGAGTCGTTAAATCTATCGCATCAGATTGCTTGGACATATTTTTAATCATTTTTACTTAACTTCACTGGTGTGTCAGTTGATATTTTGAAATCAATTTTTAACTACCTTCCTGACTATTTAAAGATATCAAATTTTCACATAGATCCAGTTCTGATGGAGATGCAATATTTCCATCGCCGTTTGATGCCGTTTGGTAAATGCAAAAAGCTATTCAGCGTATATAATCACAATTTTAGAGTATTAAACTAGTATCGCCATCTATTTGCAAACAACATAACTAAACACCCAAACAAAACTTTTACTTTTTAAGCTTTGTTTGGGAAAAAAGATAAAAGTTTTGCACTTTTCTTTTATCATTTTTCATGTTAAATAAAAGAGCTTTTGTAATTTTTTTTGTTAGAAGTGACAACTGGAACACTGTAAAGATTTTATGCAGAGGGTTTAGTTTGGTTTGGTTTTAGAGTGCTACGGTCTACTTTTTGCAACACGAGGGCTAACTATACAGAGGGAACCAGGAAAAGAGAAAAACCTCTTACAAGATGAATAGACTGTGTAGAGGCAGACATCAAGACTTTAAAAATCAATCGTAAGAGGATCGTAGGGTAAGATAGGAATCGTTGGAGAAAGCTTATCGAGACAGTTTTGGGTGAAAAATAGACTGTAATGTAGTGAAAGAAGAACTTTTAAAATTTTTAAGGAGCTTTGTCTCATTTTTTCTTTTTTCCACGAATTCCATACATTTAAAATGCTAAAGCTTTTTTATAAGATACAACATTTTATATTTTTGATGAAGGTTTTTAATAATATATAGAATGAAACTGTTCGTAGAATCAGTAAATAACTTATTTCTTTACAGATGTATTTAAAAAAAAACATAAGTGTCTTATTTTTTTATTGTTTGATTCAGTAATGTTTTACGTAATTTTCTTACATATTTTTAGGTATCGGTATTTGAATAAGTTATATGGATTTAAAAACTTTTTTTAAAAGCTAAAAATATATATTAATTAAATGTGCAGTTCAGAAAGACTGTACTTTCCAGAAAAAGCTTTAGTATATGTTTTAAAATACAAAACATTCATAATGTTTATAGTATTGTTTATAAAAATCTGACATGATTACCATATGACATTCATCTACGTATATTCAATTATAAACTATTTTGCTGCACATCATTTAAATCTGTATTATTTGAACATGAGAAGCCCTACTCCAATTATTTAATGAAGTGGATAGTTACAGAACTGCTAAAATATTAATTTTTAATAGCTTGAAAAATGCATGCAATATCAATGCAACAACGATTAACATTGAATTCAACAATAAGTAGTGTATGGGACTATTTCACGCAGCAGGACACATCTCAGTTTATAACGATTCTGGCCTTCTTTTCAAACGGAATACTAGTTGCATATAAGGGAATTCCACTAACTAGATTAATGCCCTTCCACGTTCACGTGTATTTCTATAATAGTCAATAGGCAACCAATAATTTGCCCTACCGTTTAACATCAATATTAAATTTTTCATAAGTTTAGTTGTGTCTCATGCTGCATGGCTATCTTAAACATGAAAATGAATGGGAAGGACAATAAAATAGTTCGTGACGTTGCGTAAAATCACTCTATTGGAGATTTTCAAGTAGAAAGTCACAAATCAAAGTAACTCTTGTTTTGTACTGAAGGGAAAAACATAAGTTATTAGAATATGGCTGTAAATTATCATAGATATAATTAAGGAGTACAGTTTAGTTCAAAGTATACGGAAAGTTTATATTCTGAATCGGGACTACTTAAAAATTGAGTTCCTCTTGGCAAATTTGGCGAAAATATTGGCGATATTTACTAAAACACAAAGGTAATCCATCCAAACATTATATTTCTTGCTTTTTCTGGCGATTTTAATTAACGCACAATGCGCCATTGTAATAGAATTATATACTCTTACTTAATTAAAGAAAACGACTTGAAAACCGGACATTTATATTTATGTTCAATTAATCCTTTAACAGTTTTCAAACGCAACAGCTCCAAATTATTAAAATTCAGCTATATGAACCATTAATGGTTTGTTATATCTAATTTTAAGAATTACGCACTCTTAATATATAAGAAAAGAGTTACACAAGGATCGTTGGATGCAAATATCATATAAATTATACTATAGATACAGATTGTTTGGACACGGTGAGATCAGGAGAAGATGTTAGGCGAACATACTTAAACCATTATCGCCAAGTTGGCGGGGAACCCAGTTCTTTAGTCAAGCTTCTGAATCTAAATTTCTGTATATTTCAAAACTTATGATCCAGATAAAACTTGGTAGATTGTATTATTTGATGGATCCATATTTATTTGCAATAATGACTAGATATCTAAAGTTAGAATGAGGACATAAATCACATGACTAGACATTTTCAGTTATCTAATGAAATCATCAAATCTTGAATTCTGTACAAAAAGTTTAAAAATTTGCAAATCCATGCAAATATATTGAATCTTTATAAAAAACAATTTGTTCAATTAGTTACAAACCATGTGTATTGTTTCATATATTAATAGAGAAACTTGCAAATATTAAAATGAGCTTTAACATTACTATGTTTAGTTAATATAATTTGAAACAAATTATATTAACTAAACATGTACTTAACGCATAAATTTTGACTGATTTTAATAGGAAAAATAAATAATTACTATCTAGACTTTATTAAATTAAAGTAAAAGCTAAAAATAGATCTAATCAAGAGAGAAAATTAATACAATACTATTCAATGAATGTTATCTGATGACTAATTCACAATACAAAAAGAGAATAACGTCAAAAAACAATATGAAAAATTTGTTTATGAACAATATCATTAAAAGGATGTGTCTCTTTAAAAGTCAAACTATCCAACTAAAAACAAATTATGTTTTTTTTACAACAACTAATAACTGACTAATGTTAGTATTATACATTAATATAATAGCATCTAATTTCAAACTTTTAGATTAAAAATGCTCTTCCTTACAAACAAAACGAATAAGAGGGAATGACGCTTTTAATCCGATGATCAAATGGACGACATAGACGTCCCACAGAACCTGTCTTATGATGTAGCTCACAATCACTCTATACTTTAACAAAGAGTATAACTCAAGCAGTGCCATCTGGCGGCTACCGAAAGCGTTTTAATAATTAAATATTAATTTTTTTTTGTTATATATAGAGTAGATTGCAATAAAAAATGGAAGTGTACTATTATATATTACAATTGTTCCAAATAAAAAAATTCAGCATTTGACGCCTGATTTTATTTTATTTATTTATTTATTTATTACTTATGCGAGATACGCACGTACATATATAAGCATATATGTATGAACATCAAGTCGAAATTTGTGAAAATTGATTCAGGCGTGGTGAAAATGGATAATTCCATTAAAATCTGTAGACCAAAAATTTTCTCAATTGCTGCACTACCTTTAGATTGTGAAAGGAAGAAAAAAAATTAATTTTTGAAATATTACGTTGTCCCCTTAAACCCAGTTTCACCATTTCGTACTAAAATATGATATATTTTACTAGAATGAGATAGTAAGATGTGTTTACATATATTTTAAAACTTACATATATCATTGAGAAAAAACATATTTGATTTGATTAATAACTGTTTAATTTCAGTCAACAGTTTGTAATGTTCAAAATTACATGCATTCAGTTAACACTATCTTTCATATATTTATTTATTTACTCTATTTCTTTCTCTCCCATTTTAATTCATTTAAATCTTCTTCCAGCCTCTAAATAGTTTAATCAAAGGAGTATTTTCCAACTACCGTTCCTTTCTGTCCTAAACTGTAAACTTTCTGTCTATTCATCACGTTTTCCAACTGTCTGCTGCAAATGTTTTCGCTTTTTGATGATATTGCATTTAATTCGCTTATTAAGTTGTTTTTTACTGTGGGAACATTCTTTTCTGTCTTCGCTTTTGGGTGCATCTCTGTTCGATCAGAGTGATCTCTGTGACTTTTCTTTGTCTGTTGTCCAGTAGAAAAAAATGTGCGTTGTTGCAGCTCTGGAATAAAGTTTGAATTAGACTTCTGCCGTTCTCTTCAATGTCGACCTGACTGCATTTTTATTACTGATAGCTGTTGCGATAATTCTCCTTGTCAAGGAGTTGTATAAAAATTGGATTACACACACACACATATATATGTATATATATATATGCATATATGTGTATATATATGCATATAATATATATATATATATATATATATATATATATATATATTTATATATATATATATATATATATATATATATATATATATATATATATGGGGGGGGTTATAAGATGGACTTCACTATGGGTGGTTGCAGTCATGACCCAAAAAAAATGACACCGTTTTGCCTAAAGACATTTATTAACAAAACAGGAACAGAACAAACTGAGGGATCAGCTCGCATGAAGTTATATATAGAAGACCCTTAATACCTGGGTCAACATCTCAGTCAAAATCTGTTTGAAAAATTTGCTTGCTACAGCGTGCATCTCTTTTTTGTTTCGAAAATTCCTAAATTGTCCGCTAGGGCAATGTAAATTTATAATTGGTCACACCCCTTCTCTGAGGGCGTAAACTATAGCCCAAAGTGGTCAATTTAGGTTAGGGGTTAAAAAGGGAAATGCAAAAGGAATTTTTACTTAAGTTTTGAAATATATATATCTATAATATTATATATATATATATATATATATATATATATATATATATATATATATATATATATATATATATATATATATATATATATATACATATGTGTGTGTGTGTGTGTGTGTGTGTGTGTGTGTGTGTAAGGTTTAAAAATGGTGGTTAAGAATTAAGTGAGTTATAATTAAAAATAGTTGGAACTCATTAACTATAACATAATAGGAGAGACACACCCTCGAGTGGAACTGTACAGAATAAAGAATCTGACGCGGAAGTAGACAATAGAAATTTGCTTAGGTAGCAAAGCAAAAAAATCTAAGCGGAACCATAGGCTGGTAACATCCTCCACGCTTGTCGTACCAAAATGTGAACATATCATATCTAAATGGCGTAACCATGGACAGAAGGATTACAATAAAGAAGTTTTTATACAAGAACTAATATGTGTCTTCCATGCCTTAATCACTCGGAACGTGTCATATATATATATATATATATATATATATATATATATATATATATATATATATATATATACATGTATGTATATATATATATATATATATATATATATATATATATATATATATATGTGTATATATATGTATATATATATATATATGTATATATATATATATATATATATATATATATATATATATATATATATATATATATATATATATATATATATATATATATATATATATATATATATATATATATATATATATATATATATATATATATATATTGATTACTTTTTTTAAAGTTGGCATCTAACATATCAATAATTTTCTTCCACTGACAGTCAAATTGCTTTAACAAGTGTCTAGAGCAGTTCTTGGTTACAAACTTTAACAACTCTTAAAAATCTACGATTAGTTTTCTTAGTAAAAGATTTTTAAGTATTATGATTTCTTTCTTCTATCACCACATTAATAATATTTTTTACTTACCTGTTATCCTTTAAGAGCATAACTTCAATTAAAATTTCTAATTATTAAATTACTATGCGTAACTACTTAAATAAATGTTTAAGTTAAGGAGTTATCATAGCGATATGAAAATATAGCACTCAATATTACAACTGCAAATTAAATTTCAAATGGCTCTAGAAATCTAAAAGAATTATCTTTAAAAATTTATTATTTTATTTTAATAAAATTATTCATTAATAATATTAAGAATTTTTTTAAGATAACGTAGTTTTCAGATCAAGATTTTAATAGAACTTATACAAGTAACTATATTCGATGTTAACAATTAGGTATTACTTTAAAATTAAGAGATAATTATTTTAGTTACTCAGTTCTATATTTATTACTCAAGTTCTGTATGACAATTATTAGTTAATTATCTGTACTCCCTACTCCAATTAATTTAATTTGTTCATAAACTGCCAAGTTTTTCTTTAAAGACAAATATTTAAATATTTGGTTGAAAAAGGTATGAATTAAAGATTTAAATTTTAAAATTAATTTTTAGTTTAAGAAAAATATCTGTTACGAAATAATTTTTAATATAATTTCTCCCATTAACTGCATGAATATAATAATATATTTTCATTACTAATAAAAACACTTATAATTATCATTATTTTATTTTACACTTTATGGAGAAAAATTAATACAATAAACATATTTATTGTTGAAAGTTATCATAAAAAGAATTAAATTTGTGATTGGTTTTTATTTATCCAATTCGCCAAGAGATGGCGCCACAATAAATATACTTAGTCTAACTTACTAAATAAAAGTCTGTAATTCAAAGTTTACAAAGTTATATTGATGTACATCAAAATTTTATTAAATAAATCTAAAGGTTGCAGTATTGTGTGGGAAATGTATAGCTTCGAAACGGATGGCTAAGTAACCATTTTAGATTCTCCGGAGATTAAAACTCGCTTAATATTTATTCTAAAGTAGTTTATGGATTTTTTACATTAAGATTTAAAATTTAATTTAATAACACACCATAGGGAGAAGCTATATATTTTTTATTTTACTGCAAAAACATTAATATCTAGCTTTTATTTAGTATAACATGGAAAAATGCTTGATATTGATCCTAATCGAATTGTAAGTATTAGTCTATTTTATGATGAAAAGTAACTTAATATTTCTGTATTTGATCATTCTTGCTACTTGTCAATTATTTTTAGTAAATATTGACGCGATGACTTTTGTAATATTATATTTTTATTTTTTTGTATAAACCTTAAGTCTTTTTCAATATCATATTTGTATTGTTCTTATAACTTTTTTTCATAATGCAAACTAATTTTTTAATTTTTAAAAAATAGTTAAAAAATTGTATTTTAAACCTTGTGTATACACACTCAAACAATTTAAAAAAGATAACCATTTTACACTTAATGCAATTTCATCATCCTATATTTCATGATTAAGTCTAACAAAGATTATTGGATGGAAAAATGCTCGATATTGATCACAACCAAATTGTAAGTGTTAGTCTATTTTAAGATGAAAAGTAAATGTTTCTTTATATTGATCAAACACTTCTTCCTTGTCAATTATTTTTAGTAAATATTGACAAGAAGAGTTTCAAATTATTATAGTTTTATTTTTTCCTCTAAACATTAAGTCTTTTGCAATATTATATTTTTACTTTTTTATAACTTTTTTCATCATGCAAACTAATTATGTAATTTAAAAAAAAATTCTTAAGAAAATGTATTTTAAACCTTGTGCATACACACTCAACCGATTAAAAAACTTAACCATTTTACACTAAATGCAATATCCTCATCCTATATTGCATTATTAAATCTAACAAAGATTATTGTATGGAAAAATGCTCGATATTGTTTACAACCAAATTATAAGTATTAGTCTATTTTAAGATCAAAAGTAACTTAATGTTTCTGTATTTGATCAAACTCTTGTTACTTCTCAATTATTTTTAGTAAATATTGACACGAAGACTTTCGTAATATCATATTTTTATTTTTTCCTAGAAACATTAAGTCTTTCGCAATATTAATTATTTTACTTTTTTTTAACATTTTTCGTCATGCAAACTAATTTTTTTGTATTTTAAAAAATGCTTAAATCATTGAATTTTAAACATTTTACATACACACTCAACCGATTAAAAAAACATAACTATTTTACACTTAATGCAATTTCATTATCCTATATTTCATAATTAAGTCTAACAAACATTATTTTATTGTTATCAAAATATGTTACTTATCTCTTTTAAATGCTTGATAAAATAATTTAATGTATAGTTCAGTTAAGTTAAAGACATTATTTAACCCTTTTAATCGCTGAGTCATTTCCACAGAATAAATATCAATGCATATCTTAAATCTAAGAAGATACTAATGACTGCCCACAATAAAATAAATAGGAATTTCAAACAACATTGGATACTACGCACGTCAAGTTAGTGATCAGCTGTCGCTTTAAAAGACATCGGATTCCAGTTATGAAAAAAGATAAACTTTCGTGAATAGATTCTGTATTAGATGTAAAATAACTACTGTAAAATTGGAGTTTTATAGGGCGGAAATCAATTTGTCATGATTTCAGTCTATGTACCTGCCGAAAAAGTCAATGTATATGCGCTGTTTGAAAAATAATAGTCTCGATCTAAGCTGAAGAAATTAAAAATAATAGTCTCGATCTTAGCTGAAGAAATTAAAAATACTATTCTCAATCTTAGCTGAAAAATTAAAAATAATAGTCTCGATCTAAGCTGAAGAAATTAAAAATAATAGTCTCGATCTAAGCTGAAGAAATTAAAAATAATAGTCTCGATCTTAGCTGAAGAAATTAAAAATACTATTCTCAATCTTAGCTGAAAAATTAAAAATAATAGTCTCGATCTAAGCTGAAGAAATTAAAAATAATAGTCTCGATCTTAGCTGAAGAAATTAAAAATACTATTCTCAATCTTAGCTGAAAAATTAAAAATAATAGTCTCGATAGCAGATGAAGAAATTAAAAATAATAGTCTCGACCTTAGCTGCAGAAATTAAAAATAATAGTCTCGATCTAAGCTGAAGAAATTAAAAATAATAGTCTCGATCTTAGCCGAAGAAATTAAAAATATGTAAAAATTTGTAAATCGTTTATAAGATTGCTCCCTACACATTCTCAAAAGGGAAACTCGTTTTAAGAAATCATAAAAATTCTACAAATAAATTTTTAGCGGTATCTAAAATGAGATGCTAGGTATTAAAAGCTTACTAGTTATTTTAGTAAGAAAAAATTGATTAAAGTGTTATACCTTTTTTTTTCCTTTCAGCTTAGTGCAACCAATAAAATAATCTCGAATTTTCTGTTTCCCTGGGATTCTCAGAAATATAATTGGAAAAGGCATTTTTTTTCTTCCGAAAAACATTTGAGGAAAATATTTTTTTTTTAAATTTATGTCCTAATAATTTTTTTGTTAATATTCTTGAAATAAAATCGTGCAACTAATAAAATAATATTGAATTTTTTCTTTCTCTGGAGTTCTCAGGAATAGAAATTGAAAAATGCATATTTTTACTTTCGAAAAACATTGAAGGAAAATATTTTTTTTTAATTTATGCCCTAATATTTTTTTGTTATTATTATTGAAATAAAATAGAGCAACTAATAAAATAATGTATTTTTTCTTTCCCTGGAGTTCTCAGGAATAGAATTTGAAAAAAGCATTTTTTTCCTTTAAAAAAAATTAAAAAATTTTTTAATAAATTACAAGTCCTAACATTTATTTCGTTAATACTGCTGAATTGAAATCATGCAACCAATAAAATAATTTCGAATTTTCTGTCTTCCTGGGATTCTGAGAAACATTACTGAAAAATACATTTTTTTTTCTTCCGAAAAGATTTGAGGAAAATATTGTTTTAATAAATTATATGTAATAACATTTATTTCATTAATACTGAAGAAATGAAATCGTTTAAACAATAAAATAATCTCCTTGTGATTCTCAGGGACGGAATTTGAAAAAGGCATATTTTTTCTTCCGACAAAACTTGAGGAAAAAATTTTTTTAATCATGTAATTGATTGAACTATTTTTTTAAACATTTTTTCGTTTATACTGCTGAAATAAAATCATGCAACTAATAAAACTATATCGCATTTTTTCCTTGCAATTCTCAGAGACGGAATTTGAAAAAGGCATTGTTTTCTTAAAAGTTCTTATAGAGTAGTGAAATTCAACATCAGACACTGTTTTCGGTTGTACGGTATATTGCGAAAAGCCTTTAATTCTTTGTACTTTTATTTCAGAAATAAAGCAATAAATATTAAAAAATTAATTAATAAAACAGTGAAGTTATAAGTAAATTAAAAATTTTCAAACATATTTAGGAAGCTCATTACACAATAAGAAGCTCAAATACTCAAATAAGTATCTCAGAAATCTGTCACAAGTAATTTCTCTAACAAAATTCTGTATTTACAAAAGATTAAAAAACTCGTGAATATTTAAGTTCATGAATATTTAAGTACTATTGAATATTTACGAAAAGTACACGGAGTATCTTAACAATGGAATGGAACGGAACAACACGGAATATCTTAACAAAATTATTAGTGCTACTTAAAAATATTTTCAACAGATCTGTTTTTATTAAACGAAAACGAGGACTGCGGAATCTATTTTTGCAGGCTATACTATAATCAGTTATTTTATTTCATAGATATTCTAATAAACAAATATTTGCCAGGATTTATTCAAAATAAAAAGATCTATTATGTATATTTCTTTAAAAATGTGTACTATAAGGAGATCAAATGCTAAAGGGTGCAGATCAAGGGGTTTTTTTCCCAAAAAATAAATGCTGAATTTTAAACTAGAGGCAAAAAACCACTCAGTAACAAAGAGATCACTTAGTATATATCGATGAAATAGTTAACTACTTTTGATATTTCATTAATGTTTTAGAGTATAAAGAGTGTAAATTCAGTATTATAGTATTGGAAAAGTATAATTAGCAAATATATATAGAAATTTTTAGGATTTTAAGGTACCATATGAAAACTAGGTTAGAATATTCAAATATTAACATTTTACACTGACAGAAATCTCAGTATTAAAGAACTAGGCTCAGAGAACCGTGTTGTCAAAATAATCCTTCAGATTCATTAAGAAAAAGTTACATTTAATTTTTTCTGATCCTGATCCATCCTACATCTATCTATCTATCTACCCATCTATCTCATTCTTTCTCTCTATATATACATATATATACATATATACACATATATGTATACATGTATATACACCTATTATATATATAAATATGTGTGTAGGTGCGTGTATATATATAATATTTTTTAAATTTTCAATGAAATGTTCTTATATACAGTTTAAATTTTTTATTTAAACTCTTAGGATACCGGAAAATACGAAGATTGACAATAAAAATTGTAGAATTACACTTAATAATTATCACTACATACGAATATAAAATAAAACTAATAAAAAATAAGATTGGTTTTAGTACCATAAATATTATAAGATACCTACAAATTTAATAAAAAAAATGACTAATATTTTACGAAATATTCTTTACTCACTGAAGTTTCTGTTGGCAGTTCAAGACTGTGACACATTTGTAGTAAGACTCTAAAAATCTTGAAGTGGCTAAAATATATTTTTAAAATCCGATCAATCTATAAAATAAGGAAATTTTTGTTTTGTGATTCCATCTATTTGGAATTAGAGGACATCTTAAATTTTCTGGTAAGTTTTAAAGAAGAACAATAAGTACAACGCCCATGCAAGAATAACTGGCTTTGTTACCATTTAGTTTTTCCGTGAGCTTCCCGGAAGTTTTAGTTCCTGTTTAAATTGAACTAGGCAATGAAAGATGAGCTTTTTTCAAAACGCTTGAGCCAATTTCTATGGTCACATGTTATTTCTTTAGCTCGGGGGTAATTTCCCTTATGTTTTTTATGGAAATAAATTCGAATTATAATGAAATCATTACCTCCTCCCGAAGAAAGTATTTTATGGCGAAATGCAGCACATTTCATTACTACTAATAACATTATACCGACATAAAAACTTTTGCAACTCACATTTATGATCAAGGAATATATAAATTAGCCAATAAACTCTTTTGAAGTCTTTTTTCTTCTTATGCATCTTCCGTTCTAAGATATTTATGCATTTGTATTTTTTTAACGTGTCAGAAATAATGATATACAAATAAGAAGTTCCTAAAAGGAACTACCGAACGATGACCGATTGGTTAGGGTGCTGGCCTTAGATATCAGCGTTCTTGGGTTCGAATCCCACTGTTGCATGAATGTTCGTAGCATTTCAGAATCGGCTTTAAGCTGTAGGTTCCAGTCTCATTAGCCCTCGCGTTGCCAAAAATGGACCGTACCACTTCAAATCAAACCAAAGGAACCATAAAGAACTGAGCTCATTTTGTCTGTTACAAAATAAAAATATTTGTCAGATTCAACCAAGTATTATTTTATATAAATATGTACAGATGTTAAAAATACCCCAGTAAGTTTTAGTGCCTGTTTAAATTGAACTAGGCAATGAAAGATGAGCTTTTTCTACAACGGTTGAGCCAATTTGAATGATCGCATGCTATTCCTTTAGCCAGGGGTGTAATTTCCCTTATGTTTTTTTATAGAAAGAAATGCGAATCATAAAGAAATCATTAGTTTCTCTCGAAGAAAGTATATTATGGCAAAATTCAGCACATTTCATTACTACTAGTAACATTATATTGACATGAAAACTTTGGCAACTCACATTTATGATCAGGAAATATAAATTAGCAAATCATAATGAAATCATTACCTTGACACGAAGAAAGTATATTATGATAAAATTCAGCACATTTCATTACTACTAGTAACATTATATCGACATGAAAACTTTGCCAACTTACATTTATGATCTGGAAATATTATAAATTAACGAATCATAATGAAATCATTCCCTTCACAAGAAGAAAGCATATTATGGCAAAACTCAGCACATTTTATTACTACTAGTAACATTATACCTACATGAAAACATTGGCAACTCACATTTATGATCAGGGAATATATAAATTAGAGCATAAAATCTTTTAAAGTCTTTCTTCTCCTTCTACACCATCCGTTAAGATATTTTATGAATTTGGATTTTTTTAAACTTGTCAGAAATCCTGATATACAAGTAAGAAGTTCCTATAAAGAACTGAGCCCATTTTTTCTGTTACAAAATAAAATTAGTTGTCAGAATCAACCAAGTATTATTTCATATAAATATGTACAGATGTTAAATATACCCTAGTAATTAAGAATTTTTTAAAATTAGCTTAAATTTCTAAGAATTAATTATCAACTTTATAAATGAAACACACAGAAAATACACATGTCAGAATCAACCAAGTATTATTTCATGTAAATATGTACAGATGTTAAAAATACCCTAGTAATTAAGCATTTTCTAAAAATAGCTTAAATTTCTAAGAATTAATTATTAACTTTATCAATGAAACACATAGAAAATACACATGTCAGAATCAACGAAGTATTACTTCATATGAATATGTACATATGTTAAAAAAATATACTAGTTATTAAGAATTTTCTAAAACTAACTTAAATATCTAAGAATTAATTATTAACTTTACAAATGAGACCATATAGAAAATACGCTTTAGAATCAAACACGTATTATTTCATATAAATATGTACAGATGTTAAAAATACCCTAGTAATTAAAAATTTTCTAAAATTAGCTTAAATTTCTAAGAATTAATTATTAACTTTATAAATGAAATGCATAGAAAACACACATGTCAGAATCAACCAAGTATTATTTCATATAAATATGTACAGATATTAAAAATACTCTAGTAATTAAAAATTTTCTAATATTAGCTTAATTTTTTAAGAATTAATTATTAACTTTATAAATGAAATACAGAAAACACACATGCACCCTTTTCACGGTCATCCAGCAAAACTAATAAGAAAAACTCTATGTCAAAGGAAATTGATAAATATTTCAGCAAACAAATGCAATAAGGCACCTTTTATGTGAAATTCCTCTTGTCTCCAAAGGCACAGGTGACCCCCCCCTCCACACACACACACACAGATGTCTAGCCACTTTATCAAAAAGAATTTCTTTTTATTGTTATGACTTTACGAAAGTGAAAATCAATGTCAAGTGCCAATATTATAATCCTTTGGAAGTATTGCAGTTTTATTGTAAACTCGCCGAGCGGTTTGCGATGTTTCTATTTCCGATGGTAATTCATACCCTAATCATCTGGATAGGATTTCGCACGGGTCTCGTATAAGGAGCAGGTATGCAGACGAAATAATCAGCCGTAGAAGATTTCAAACTTAACAACTATGCATTTATTTAACAAAAAGCATTTAAAGAAATATTAAAGTGTATAAGTAAAGTCGTCCATAGAGGAGATTACTCTAGACAACCTGCTCATCTCAAAGTTCAGCCGGGAGTCCCCTCCCGTTTCTTCTTTTCCAAACAGGAAACCTCGGTTTTAGGGGAGATCGACCCCCCCCCTCTTTGACCTTTGTCCTTGGAGTAGCCGAAACACCCTTTGGCGCCCAGCCGACGCGGTCACACAAAGCACAATTTCTTTTCTCTGTCGGTGCGTTGACAAAAACGGCAGACTTGACACCTCTAATCGTCCGTGCGTCAAAAGGACCATTACTGGTACAATACTGCCGTTTCTAATATCGGCTTCGAATAACAATTTTGAGAGAATAATTAGGATTGTTAGTTACCAGGCATAGCTGTCTTTTGTGTTGTTGGAGGAAAGTGAAAATTAGTCTACGAGAATATTCCGATGCAGGAAATATTTTAACGAATTCTCTTGCTGTCTTCACATGGAAGCTAAAGTTTTCTTTTTTATTAATTTCGTCTAAGATTAACCAGTGATTAAAACCAGTGAAAGTTGAAAAGTACAATTTCCGATTTCATTTTTGTCACCGGTTTTATAAAGTCAACCGTTTCTCATCTGTTACTTGATTTAAATGTATGTCAACTTTTGCAGCGCCATCTGTCTATTAGTAGCATAACTAAAACGTGTTTGGGTACAAAAGAAAATTATTTTAAATATTATTATTATTTGTTAGTCATCCATTTAACAAAATGCTTAACCTATTTTCAGATGAAGGGAATATATTTAAAATAAAGACACAACAACCACACAAAAGTTTATTACTGTTATAGTCAAATATGTGTTTTGAATACTATTTTCTGGTGAGATAAATGACATTGCAGTCAAGAGATGAAAAAAATGGCTAGATTTTTCTTAATAAAATACTTTTTGGAGACAATAAGGGGCTGACGAATTATAATTCTGTGTACGCTAATAAAATTAAGTACTTCTGAGAAGAAATTCAAGAGAAATTTTGAAATAAACTGGTATATCAAAGTGAAAGCATAAAATTCTCGAGTATATTAAAAAGTTATCGTTAAACCTTAATGTAAGTATATGAATGAAGTAACACATATTTTCTAAGTTTTTATCCTCAATTACTTTAGTGGCTAGTAAATTTTCATAAATCTAAAGATTTTAAGGTTCTTTATTAATACTAATTTCACTTCTAAACAATTGTTATGAATGAGACTAAAATTGTAATTTAACAAAAATCTATGACATTCTAAGTATTTCTGATAGGTATGGGAATTGATAACAATTATGTTATTACTAATAAAAGTTTGTTTGATGCACCAATACTTTTTATGAAGTTCTACTAATTTTTTTCCTATGTAGGAAAATGTTCCATTTCCAGTACTATTGTCGACTTTTTTTTCTATATTAGAACTAAAGAAATCAGTACCTACTGCTTAAAGGTGAATCCGAACCGATACAAGCAATTGTACTAAAGGCTGAATTCGAACCCATAAACTCTAATTCTGAAAGCAAGACCCTGTATATTCGTCGGTAACTCTGGCAATCCGTATTAACCCATGAAATAAATTACTACTATAAAATGTTCATTTTCACATTTACAAATGTGAGTAGCACCTGAAAATAACTAAAATCTCACGAAGTTTTCTACACAGTTTGCAAACGTTCTATGTGACCTTTCTGAATCACACGACCTCCCCCCAAGTGGTATGATCATTGATATGTACCGTTTTCTTATTCTGGAAAGACTCACCAGTGCAAGTTACTTGAACATATGACAATTATGGTTATTTCGCAAATCACTGCTGATTCTGGGTGTTTTGTCTTCCAACAGGGCAGGGTACGTTCCCGCTGAAACTTTCAAATCCATTGATAACTGAACAAAAAACTTTCATAGAGCAGGATTGTGCTTGTTGATGAGGAATGTTCTGCTCCCCCCCCCACAACTATTCACTCAAATCACTGAATAGCTCTGTGATAAAAATGTTACAGCTGCGTGCAATACTATTTTTATCACTTGTCAAGTTTTCAAAAGTGATATTTCTTAATATCTATTAAATATATTTCTTAATATCTAAAGAACAAATCCTCAGGACAATACAGAGTCAGGAAGAAGGGAAAGGGTCTTAAAGATAATGTAAACACTAAAAAAAAAAAAAAAAAAAAAAAAAAAAAAAAAAAAAAAAAAAAAAAAAGTGAACTCCATGATTTTTGATATAAAAACAACTTCACATGCTACTGCTCAAATTCAGCTTCTTCATTCCTCTTTTAAGTTCTGTTTCTATTTTTTTCAATTATTAATACGGTTTTTAAAACTATTTTTGGGGAAAGTGCCGTAGAGATAATGTAAGCACGAATGCGAAAAAAGTGATATCCAAGTCCTTGATATAAAAACAACTACACATGCTACTCTTCAGATTCAGCTTCTTCAATTCCTCTTTTAAGTTCTGTTTCGATTTTGTTTTTTAAAATTATTAATAGTGCTTTTTAAATTATTTTTAGGGAAGGTGAGTAAGAAATAATTTAAACACGTAAGCTAAAGAAATGATCTCCAAGATCCTTGATATAAAAACAACTTCACATGCTACTGTTCAGATTCAGCTTCTTCATTCCTCTTTTAATTTCTGTTTCCATTTTGTTTTTTAAATTATTAATAGGGTTTTAAAATTATTTTTAGGGAAAGGGTCGTAGAGATAATGTAAACATTCAAGAGAAGGAAGTGATCTAAGATCCTTGATATAAAAAAAAAACTTCACATGCTACTGCTCAAATTCAGCTTCTTCATTCCTCTTTTAATTTCTGCTTCTACTTTGTTTTTAAATTATCAATAGGGGTTTTAAAATTATTTTTAGAGAAAGGGCCGCAGAGATAACATAAACACCGAAGAGAAAGAAATGATCTCCAAGATATAAAAACAACTTCACATGCTACTGCTCAAATTCAGCTTCTTCATTCCTCTTTTAATTTCTGTTTCCATTTTGTTTTTTAAATTATTAATAGGGTTTTAAAATTATTTTTAGGGAAAGGGACGTAGAGATGATGTAAACATGCAAGAGAAAGAAATGATCTCCAAGATCCTTGATATAAAAACAACTTCACATGCTACTGTTCAGATTCAGCTTCTTCATTCCTCTTTTAATTTCTGTTTCCATTTTGTTTTTTAAATTATTAATAGGGTTTTAAAATTATTTTTAGGGAAAGGGACGTAGAGATGATGTAAACATGCAAGAGAAAGAAATGATCTCCAAGATCCTTGATATAAAAACAACTTCACATGCTACTGCCCAGATTCAGCTTCTTCATTCTTCTTTTAAGTTCTGTTTTGATTTTTTTTAAATTATTAATTTTGTACATTTGAAGTACGTGTTTTAAAAAATCCTTGTAGATTATTTATTGACAGTGTATTCTAAAACGTACACACTATTCAAGTTTAATATTATTATGTTCAAGAATAGAAGTTTATTGTTATATTCAAGTATATAATTCACGTTTATATTCAAGTTAATTTTTTATTGTGTTCTAGATTAAATTTTCTCTTAAACAAATATCTTAAAAAGGCTTTTAACATCAGTTCGACCGAGAGACCGAGTCTATATTACTCTTTAGACCAGATGTAATTTGTAGTTTGAGCTCTGTGGTGTCACTAAGCCGAGAAATACCCATTAACAATAAAAATAACAACAGGTGTTAATTTAGCGGATATTGGTCAAACAATCGGTGACTCCTGTAAGAGGATTTTCCTGTCGATCGAGCGAGATCATTGGGAATTTAACCTTTGACTGCTCTTTTCCTGATTTGCCTAAAACTTACACTGCTTTTGAGTTCTCTTGACTAAGGAAGTTCAATAATTTTGATTAAAAAAGAATTTATCTCTTTTGTTGTTTTGAGGGGTGATATTTAAGGAAATTATAACGTCAGAGATACAAAGAACTATTAAAATATATAATATATTTTATCTTCAATTTGTAAATCCTTTTACATGATTGTATTGTTTAAACTTATTCATATTTAAGGAATATTAGTTAAAAACAATATAAATTGAATTTATAGTCTAGTCACCTTAACTACACTTAAAAATCAAGGAGAAATATGACACACAACTAAAGAAGAACCCATTTAAGGCATAATTAAAAGCATTTTAACAAATGAACTGCAAGTTAAAATTAGTGTTATTTGCTGCTTATATAAGCAAAAAGTATACACCTTCATTTTATAATTTATCACGGGAAGGTAGAAAAATGTGAACATTTTATGTAGGGGATTTATGCATGAATGCGTTGGTCAGGGTTGTTCTTCTAGCATTGCCATATTAAAAGCTGTGGATGAAACCGAAGATGTTTAGCAATAAAAGATTTTTTTTCACTGAGTTATCTAATTTTATAATGTATTCAATTTATTGTATTACACTGTTATTTTGTTTACTAAGTATGCAGTTTTTCATTGGAGAGATCTCAGCTGTACATTATCACTCTGCCTCTCTTGTTGCCGAAAGATGGCTGTATAAGCAGGGCGCTCCTATTTAGTACCGAAATTCATGGGTTCTAATATTACTTTGGCATGCTTGTTCATAGCTGTTCAGAATCAACTTTAGACAGTAGGTCCCCGTTTGACTAGCTCTAGTGTAGTAAAAATTAGCCCGTAGTGAACCAAAAGAAACCAAACCTATCGGGCTCTCTAATCTGTGAGATACATACATGTCGATTTCTCTTTTTCACGTTGGAAAGTTACTTTCTGTAATCTTTCTCTATTAAGCTTTTGGCCATCTAGTCACCAGCGTCTTTGCAATGTGGTATTTACCAGAAAAATATCGAAATATTTTCTGTTTCTTTTGGTTATTTAAAATTTTCTATCTCTGAGATACCAGCGACTGATAAAAGTTAGTCTTTTGAAGCTTCATGATATTATTAAGATTTCCTCAAGTTTTCCGATTTCCCCATGAGGATTTTCAAACGCTGTTTAAATTTTGAATTGTTAAAAAAAACTTGAATTAATCCAAATAGTCTATTTAGTGACGGATGATAAAAATGTTTCCAAATCTTCAAATAAACTAGAAGATGTGCTAAATGATAAGCCAATAACAAATGCCAAATATCAAACTATTCCAGCATAAAATGCAATGCATATTTGGAATATGCAGTAATAATGTGCCATAAATATACAACTAAACACTGGTCTTAAGTTTGGAATTAGAAGATAATTTACTTTGTCATTTCTATGTTTTATACTATTAAAACATTACTTTTTGTAAAACTGTCTGTTTGAAATTTTAAACTGTATTAATTATCTCATTATATGTTTTATAAAATAACTTATATAGTAAGTAACAGCGTCTGTAAGTACGAAATCGATAAAAGACGAAAATAATATAAAGGAAGAAAGAAAATTTTCGCCTTAACCATCTCGGATCTCCCCTCCAAATAAAAAGAATATTTAAAGTTACAAAAATCCTATAAAGAGAGATAAATAAAAATATACAGTTGTGAGTTCGAGTCTCGAACCGGCTAATGATCCGTCCTGTTCATTAATGGTGACTAGTGTATGTAAGTTAGTACTTACGCTGACCTATCTCGAAGATTTATAGCAGCCAGATATCATGGCAGTAACCACAATAGCTATTGAGCTACTGCTGACCTACGAGAGTTTTTTCATGGTTCATGTTAATGTTATCATACCCGATAAGGAGCAAACACTATAAAGGTAACCTCATATATCAGGAATAACTGAAGACCTAGATCACTCGTGTAAACCCCAGGTGCGTGAAACCCGTGTATACCTAAAGGATATACACCCCGGAGGTTGTTTCTCATTTAGCACTGCCCATGCACAAGTGTGGCTTGAGCTTTTGGCCACGGGCGTGATAGACGTTGTCCCCCTGACTAGGGTATGTAAAATAAATTCGTGGTCTCACTGTTCTTCAAGTACAAACAATACCTCCGGAGGTGGCAGGTCGAGCATGGGAGCATTCTCCTTGGTCTCTGTTCTTAATTACGAGGTTCTAACAGGGGGAATGCTCCTTGCATTCGTAGAAATCCCTCATCTTCATATGCTTCCCATGTGGTGCTAAATGAGTAATAACATAGGAACAGGGTTGTTGTTACTTATTCCTCTTGGACAAGCTAAGGACTTGAGCCATAGGCTAATTAAGGCAAGGGGTGCACCTTTCGTTTTATAAAGAGCACCGCTAGGGTGCTAGCCTATGTCTAGCTCTGTTAGCCTATGACTCACGTCTTTGGCTTGTCCAAGGACGTCAGCCATAGGCTACTCGAATTAAGGCAAAGAATGCACATTTCGTTTTATAAAGAGCACCCCTAGGGTGAAAGAATGACTTTGATAAAAGTGAATCATCGTAATTTAGCAGCAGGGACTATGCAGAAGACCCCTAGGCTTGGCCTGCTACCCCCACATGTGTTGACTGAGAACTTGGAGTACATTGTGACTACGAGCATATTTTACGTGCCCTTGTCACCCTTATAAAGCACGGTAGGTCCTAGACTGGCTCGAGCCCAGTACCCACAACACTTCAGTTGTGAGGTCGCTACCTTTATCAACTATGCTACAGCTGCTCTTGCATCCGTGTTTGCATAAAGTTGGATGCCTGTATTGCCAGTTGCATTGCATAGAAAAAAATATATAAAATCTAAGCACCTCGTAAACTCCATTTCAATTTTTTTCATGCTTTTGGTATCAGAGATAAACAGGTTTAACTTTATTTAGAAAACATCATGCAGATGTAACGAAAAGCCCGATAAGGGCGTAAGTCAAGGCAGGCAAACTAGCGCACTGCATATGGAAATTAGTGTTATGTGCGGGTCAGTCAAGCATAAAAGTGTGCGCCTTCCATTCATAGCTTATCTGCGAAAGAGAGTAAACAGTAAACACTTTAGGCGATTCCACACAAAAGGTCAGTTCGCCCAACGACCTATACTTTTGTAATCCACTGACACCTACTCATCAGGGACACCGTTTCCGGTTGTTAGGGTGATACAAGGGCACCTCGGCAATTAGGCTATGGTAATTTTCACTGAAGAGATATATTAGACTCAATCTTAGAAGCAATCCCAAACTTGTTACCTAGAAGATTAAGGACATAATCCGAGTTAATTAGTTCTATGTAATGCATCGAATATGTTTTATACCGAGATAACTTGAACCACCATAACTTGTCATTGATGTCATAACACTGGTGTTTATCGAAAAAATATATTTGAATTATAAGTAAAGATACACATTGGATTCTTTTTAAACCAGAAAAAAAAGAAGGTAATTTTAATCAGACAATTGAATAAAGAAATTGGTTCTTAATCGGTTAAATATTTACTCGTCTTTTCATTTTGACGAAATGTATTAAAAAATCATTGAATATTATAATTGTCAAGTTTTAATGCTTACAAAAATTATAAATTAATTAAGAAAATAATACTGTGTTTTTTCAACATAATGATATTTTCATTAACCTATATTTTACCATCGTACTTTTATAAGACAGCTGATAACTATTCCAATTTTACAAGAAATGCTACTTTTTGTTTCTCTTTACTTTACTACTAACATAAATCTTAACCTTATTAAAAATATTTATGAAATTTTAGCTAAACTTTCATAATTTTTAGTTTTATTATAATTTTTTAATTTGAGTATTTTTTTACTATTTTATCTAACATGATTTGTTTCTTTAATTTAAATATTTTTTTTGCAAACTATGTACTAAAAGTCTTTTTAAATTCAATAAGAGCATGCCTTAATAGTTATTGCCTACAAAAATTTGCTGCCTCATTATTTTTTAATACTCATTTGATACAAATATTGATTATTACTTTATTTGGTAAAATGCGAACTAATCTTATTTATTTTATCTTATACACAGCTTTTCTCACACATCTAAGTTGGAAATAAATTTCAATTAGAACATTTAAAAAATATATTTAATTCTTACTAAGAAGAATTATGTACGCAATAAATACTGTACACTATTCTCTAAACGATAATGCTTTTGTTAAACATCAATAATAGCTATATTTAAAAAAAAATTACTTATTTTTCTGCTTATGATTGATAAAAGTTTAAATAGGGTATACATAGTTCTTGCTGTCTTTACAATATTGCCCCGGTTCTCTCTAAAAGTATAAAATTAAATTGGATATGATTAAATTTAGGCTTTTTATTGATTTTTACCTCATATGTTGTCCTTGTAATGTATGGCTGTGACGAAATTTGTTCAAATTGGAGGCCGGTTTAAAAGATGAGCATAAAAATAAAAGAGTTAAAATAATTTTAGTCTGATATTTTATTTGGATTTTTTTGTCTCTGTGATCGCTTAGTATATTTCTTTTTAACACGATTCGCTTTTGTGCTATGTTTCATACCAAAGCAAAACTCGACCTTCAATCTCTTGCTTCAATATATCCAAGAAATAAATCATTTTATGAAATGATATAAGTAACCCTTTGTATTTCCATGCTGCCTATCTACAGCATATATCACAATAGATATAATTTACATAGGGAACCATAAAGGATGGTTTTGTTGACTGTTACTATAATGCAATATTGCAGGATAACAACAATCAACAAATGTATCAACAAACGAGGGTTACAGTTTGTACATAAATTCCGTACATATTTAACACAAATACAAATACAAACTTAATAATACAAATATAATATCCACATCAAAATTTATATAGCGTTTGATCAGATTTACAAGATTATTATTGAAATAAACTTGTGTGGAAATGAAAAATATATTTTTCTCAAAAAAATGTTTCAAATTCTTTACATAGAGATGATTTCTGTGGAAAATTGTTAACAGCATTTATAAGAAGTACGTATGTTTTTATGAGAAAATATATATTTTATAGATAAATTTTCAATTTTATGTTTTAATTTAATTTTTTGCATTATTTTTTAAGAATTTAGAAAAATTCATTATATCAATTGGAAAATATATATTAGTTCAAGGTTTTAGAGATTCCAAGTGCTAAAATGTGTGTTGATAAATAATTTGTTCGGAGTAGAGTAGGAGAAGGATGATAATATATTTAGAAAAGTTAAACAAAACAGACAGTGCTTTTAGTGCTAAATTTTATATTAACATTTCACATTATTGTATATCGTATTTTAAATAAAAACAAAAAAGGATTTGTTTCTCTATTCACATAAATAAATATGACTGGTATTTCTTCTTTTCAATATTGTGTTACCAACTACTGTAGCAAAATGGTTTTGTTTTGTTTGGAACGCTACGGTCTACTGTTTTGCACACTAGGGCTAATGAGACCGGGACCTACAGCTTAAAGCCGATTCCGAACGGCTATGAACGTCCATGCCATAGTGGGATTCGAACCTACGAACTCTGGTACCAATTATCAGCGCCTTAACCAATCTGCCAGCTATCAGCTCTGTAACAGAATGAATTGCATTTGAAGTTACAAACGAGGTCTCGATAGATGTGCAACACTATAAAAGGTGCCAATTAGAATAAATTAGGAGTTTTATATAGGGTACATGTGAGCGAGTTTGTATTTGCAATTTGAGAAACAATTATATGTTATGCAATTTAAATGCATCAACACCAATATTTGGCCTCAATAGAGTACTACATGAAAGACTGTGTAATAAAGTTGTAGCCATTTCTTTTTTATTGATTAAGACTAGTAATAGAAAGTAAATTAATAAGTATCTCAAACGCTTCGGAAATCATAATAAAGTTATATACAAACTACATCACTGCAAAAAAAATTAAAATTTTCTCGCCAGGAAGATAAATTTTGGAATATAAGTATTTGAAGCTAAATTTTAATAACAAATTGAAGAAAAAAGTGTGTTTTGTAAACTAAATTTTGTAAACTAAAACTGTAAAATAATGTGATTTTTATTCCTAAAAAAATAAAAACTGTTAAGAAATTAAAAGTTGAAAAAATTAGCATTAGTTATGCTATAAAATAAAGTATATTGAATATGACATATAAATTAATATAATTTTAGTTCAGAAAATAAAAGAGATTGTGATGAAGCATATAATTTTTAAAAAAAGCGCTTAAAGTAACACGTGTTATACATTCTATAACCTGATCTATAACTCGCATTTTTCAAGAAATTTTTTAATCCGGTTTTATATTATGAGAGTTATTGAAATAAATTTATTTATTACATTTTTTTCAGTTTTTTCTGAACGCTTAATATATCTTAGGCTCCTTAAATGCTAACTAAGACAGTAAGAAAATTTTTGAAAATGTATAGCTGAATCAGGTTGCTATTTGCTTTTAATTATGTCATACAACTTTTAGGAAATATCATTGCTAACTATATTTTAAATTTAAGAGAATATATATCCAATTATATAGATGAATCCATGAAAGTTCTTGCTACTATTTTATTTAAGGCATTTATCTAATTAATCATTTTCATGTAAACAGAAAAGTACTGATGCCATAAAACTTTCAAAAGGCGTTGTTGTTACCCATGATTCATGGAAATATTGCAAATTAGATTAACTAATTGGAAGTTTATAATCAAATTTAAGTCCTGTTAAAATAAAATACATCTGAAATTTAATGAAATATTTATAAAAAATTAACGTTATTTCCAATAGTTCATAGTTACATTGCATGAATTGCTGATGGTTATATGTTTATTTGAAGCATTAATGACAAATCTTTGCACCAGAGGGCATTGTGGTTTACTATTTTTTCTGCTTTTAAATGTGTTGAGCGTAAGTCAAACAAATTTCCTACTTACATTTTGTTAAAAAATCTTCTTTTCACTTAAATTTCATCCATATTTTCCTTGAAAAAGGGAATAAATACATATTGCTATATATTATTGACTTATAAAGTACATTAGAATGTTGCATTGTTTACTAAAGGATTTTCATACTGAAAGCAGAAATAAAATGTTTCTAATCAGTTTTTTCTAATCGCTTAACTTCATCTGCTACATAAAATTAGAACCTAAATAAAAACAACAAGAAATCTTATAGAGTAAAAAAAACGACATTTATTTTACAAAATTTTATACAACACATAGCATACACGACAGACAAACATTTGTTCATTAGACATCACACAGTGTAGACAAGAAGCATTTGTTCATTTCATACAGCAGCAATTTCAACAACGGTTGTTATTCCATATTCTACAATTTCATGTTTTGACTGGAAGTAGTTTGTAGGCATTAGAATTTAACCTAAAAATAGAAAAATATATATTAAAAATAGGGTTCTGAATTAATGCACAGTTTTATACATAAACTTTTGAATACTCGCAACTTATTATGACTTTACGTAATGCATTGTATAAATATATATAAAGGGCTTAATATTATAAGAAGAATAAAGAATTTTGTACAATGATTTTTTTTTACTTTAAATAAATATATTAATTCAAAATTCCTTACTGGAGCAAAAAAAATCATGCGATAAAAATATATTTTTTTAAAAATAGAAATGTAGAAATTTTCTTACATTTTATTTCCTAACACTCTATTAATAATTATGTACTATATTTCTTTCAAAAAATACCCAACGAAAATTTCTAATACAAAGTAGATTGGTTGAAAGAAAAACTACTGTCTCTGAATATAAATAAAAACATTCTGAAAAAATAAATTTTACTTACAAAATTGCGAGCTGTTGAACACATATTGCACTTCTTAGTAATGTCCACCACCATATCCGCCGTGTTCTACTTGCATGTGAACATCAGCAGGATCTTGGTTATCGGTTCCTGGCTCGTTGGTTCTGACATTGGCTCTGAATCCACCGTGATCAGCAATGTAATCGACATGCCTGAAGATTCCGTAAGAATCCCTGTAACCGTAGCTGCCCTTTACATTTCCGTGTCCATCGCTGGATTCTTGACGGTTGATCTGGTCACCATGCTCGTTGTGGACGTTGTATCCAAATTCATAAGGAGTAGGCTGAGCCTATAGAAGTTCATAAAAAATTATAAAAACGAAGCCAAAATCTAAGAATAGTATAGGTTCTAAGTGTTAATTATTTACGAAATATAAAAATTCACGTCATTGACTTTTAATTTGTAATAAAGTTCCTAAATTCATTAAAATTCTCTATAAGGTAAATCCTATCAACTAATAACGCCAAAAATGTAAAAAAATATAATTTAATTTGACTTTTGATGCAGTAAAAAATTATATTTTTTATGTACTTCTTAAACTATTTACACTTTCCTCTGATTTTGTTTTGGAAAAGAATTAAAATGTAAAAGAAGCATTTAGACATAATAAATCCTTTGTGTCATACTTACGTAATCATCATGGCCTCCGTAAGATCCATGACTAGATCCACCACCATATCCACCTCCAACAGATGGTCCGTACACACTGTGTCCAAGGGAGTGAGAGCTGACAGGAGCATAAGAAGCGTGGCTGCTAATGGCTGGGGCATGTGACCTGTGACCAGAAGATCCTCCATATCCACCATGACCAGAGAGAGAAGCACCGTGGCTGGAGGAGGGTCCATAGGCTCCATGACCTGAAGATCCATGACCACCACCAACAGAGACACCATGACCTAATGAGGCACCATAACCACCGGAAGATCCCCCTTGAGAGCCATGTCCAAGAGAAAGTCCTCCGTGGCCGTATCCCCCTTGAGAGCCTCCGTATCCACCATGACCAAGAGATGAACCATGTCCACCACTACCATACCCTCTGGATCCTCCATGACTAAGAGATGGTCCGTAGATACCTGAAGAAAGTCCTGAACCATGTCCATAAGCTGAACCTCCATCACCATATCCATGACCACCTAAACCACCTGATCCTCCTTGACCGGATGAACCATAACCGGATCCATGACTAACAGATGGCCTGTATCCTCCATGTCCTGCAGATGGACCATAGATTGAGGTAGATAGCCCTCCCACTCTGCCACCGTGTCCCAGAATGAAATATCTGCTTCGTACGCCATCTGGACCATATCCAGAACCTCCGCCATAGTGCTGTGCCACAGCAACACCAATGAACAAAGCTAAAATGAGGACCTAACAAAACGGATGAATCATCAGAATATGATTGAAATCCACAAGGCAGAGTTTGCATAAATCGTAAATTAGTTTTCATATTATTATAAAATTAAGTTTAAAATATATTATAATTAAACTAAAGAAATAAAGGTAAGAGTTTTTTTCAAGAAAATGAAGATTTTATTTTTCATACTAAACGGAGAAAGTAGAATGAGATTGCCTGAAATTAAAATCGTTCTGATTTATTATCGTAAAATATCATTATAAGATTTCTTTCTACCATTTTCCTCTGTAATGATTTTTAATGAGGTATATGGTTATGTAATTTAAAAAGTGATAGTACAAAGCAAAATTGCTAATAATAAAAACAATCCAGTTGTCCGAATCTGCATATTTATTAGCTTCTGATTCTCAGGTTAATTAGGGATATTTTGTTGCATGGAGCATACGGAGAAACCGAATATCTTTCTTCCGTAGAAAAATAAAAGAGAGAAATAATTCAATGAGGTGAGGACGAGAATGGCAGGTAGCTTAAAATAGTGAATCAGCCTTGTAATGGGGAAGAGACTGATAAACGATCTTTGTAAGAAAAATGGAAGTGGAATGCTCTTTGTATATCATTAGAGACGCGTATGGAAATGGAGATAACTCTAATATCGTTAACAGTATAACTGAATTTGTCAGGTGTAGATAGATCTACTTCTTTAATATTTAAGAGAGAGGAAATAACAGGAATAGCTATTCGTAATGTAAGATGAGAATTATATACGTAGAGTACAAAACTGATATACGGTTAAAGATTTTATTATTAAAATATTATTCGGTTGTTATTTAATATATATTTCTGATATTCCTAGTAATTCTTTAAAATTTTATATTAAATTAAAAAAATTTTATAAAATTAAAAAAATATATTTTTATATTAAATTTTATTATTATAATATTATTCGGTTGTTATTTAATATATATTTCTGATATTCCTAGTAATTCTTTAAAATTTTATATTAAATTTAAAAATTTTTATAAAATTAAAAAAATATATTTTTATATTAAATTTTATTATTAAAATATTATTCGGTTGTTATTTAATATATATTTCTCATAATCCTAGTAATTCTTTAAAATACTAAATAATTTAATGTTACTAAATTTTGAATTAGTTTTACTAAATTTAAAAAAAAGTATAAAACCTAGAGAAACATTAATACTTTTAGACAATAACTAAGCTTTTAAAAATAAATAAATAAATGAATTATTTAAAAATAAATAAAAAATGACTAATTAAAGAACTTATTATATTCTAAAATACATTCACATTAAATTGCATTACATTATTGATTTAAAATAAAGGTTTGCTTTTTAGGAAAATATTCGTAAATAGTGAAATTTATTTAAGTTTATTGGATATTAAAATATGTGTATAAATTGGAAAGTAGATATTTAGTATTTTAAACATATATATAAAAATATTTCGGTCAATATTATTTAGTTATGCTTTACTTAAACTTAAAGTATCAATTTATATTTAAAAGGGGTAATTAGAAATTATTACTGTTCAATTATATAATTTTTTTAAACAATCTTACAAAAACCTTTTTATAGGATAATTAACAGGATAAAGCATAATAAGAAAGTAAAAAGTTAAGTGCTTAATAAAAAAAAAGTATTTTATATGAAATTCACGATTGATTGAACTTAATCTATTTTTTTATTAATATATAGTTATCAACAGATCATTTATATTACTATATATCTTTATATTTTTTTTTGTGCTAGCCTCACTGTCTATTAACATTATAATTAAATTTTTACGGCATTTAATACTTTAATTAAATTTTTACAACAAATTTCCCAAAAACTAAAATATTATTTTAAGTTTAATTAAAAAATTAGTTTTAATTAATTATTTAAATGTATACCTAGAGAAATATCAGTACTTAGAAATAACTACAATTAAAATAATCAATTAAAAAATTACAATTAAAAATTTGAAAACAATTTTGCTAATTTATTTTATACGGACATTAATAAAATATAGCAGAAATAAATAGTAAAAGTTAAGTAGTTTGAAAAAAAAAGAACTTTATAAAATTCGAGGTAGCTTATTGCTTGGGACTTAAATTATTTTTTCCGGATATATAATTACCAAAACTTATTTTCCAAAGTATGATTCTAATGTGTACTTACTCTCATTTTTAAAACTCAGGTAGTTTGTTAGAATCCAAAACTTGAGCTCGGATGAATGTGATGCTTTCTCCATCATTTCACTGGGTTTATATAGTGAGGGCAGAGTTATGACAGGTTACAGAAAATGGGCGTGGGGACCCCAATTCACTTTCGAGCGGGGCCCACTTTCACCCGCCCCAAAAAGGGGGCCAGGGGGAACCCGAAATTAGACCACCGGGACAATGAGAGGGGGCAGATCGGATGACGTTTCGAGTAAACGGGACCGTTCACAAAGTAATTAATGAAAGTAATTAGTCATTAGAAGGGTGTTGGGTGTTTAAGGATTTCCGAGGCTTCATAGACTTGGAGATGAACAGAGTTAACTTCGAAACGTCTTTTCGTTTTAGAAATGATAAACTAAGGATAAGGATAAGCAGGTATATTTTTTTCCACATTGTGCTCTGGAATCTTTTATTATAGAAGAGTAAAGAAGCAATATTATCATAAAAAATCATGTTACAGTAAAATATTTTTATTTGATTTGAGTTTTTGGATAATATAATTTTCAACTCATATATATTGAAACCGGTGAAATAAAAATTTAGGAATCAAAATAGGAATGTTTTTTAGAATTTCTGTAAAGGGCTTTCTCAGGTTTCAGAGACGTTGAAAATGCACCGACTTAATTTTAACATTTTTTAGAACATTTTTTCATTTCAGAAATTTTATTCTTCCAAGGAGAAGGATAAGTAGGTAGGTATTCAAAAATCTATTGAAAAACTTTTATTAAAAATGTCAACAAGAATTTTTATTAGAAAAATAAGATGCTACCGCATAATATTTCCATCTTTACTGAATATTTGGTTAATAGAAATTTCAACTGATATATTCATGCCATGGAAATGAATATTTCCGAATCAAAATAAAAACTTTTAATTAACATTTGATAGGTTGTAGAGTCTAGGATTCATAGACTTAAAGATGAATTGATTTAACTTCCCATATGCTTCAGTAGATCTTATTAAGTGATAAATTTTACAAGAAAGATAAGGATATGGATAAGTAAGTATATTTTGAGAAAACGAACAAGAATTTTTATTGAAAAAAAATGTCATTAGGGAATAAATTTTTCATTTGTATTGAATATTCAGGTAATAGAATTCCGTGTCAGTTCAAATTCCCATGATGACAGGGAAATAAGTATTTCAAAATCTGGAAAAGATTTTTTTCTTTACATTTTATAAATCATCTATCTAACATTTTTGTTTGATTTTGAAGTTTTAAATGTTATTTCTTAAGAAGTTGAGTTTTATAAATTGTATATTGAAATTATTTTCTAAAAGTTATAAAAATGGCAGACATATACTTTAATATAAAACATAATAGATCATATTAGAAAAGTTAAAAATCACATTTTCTATCAGTTAATTTTTTGAAAATTTTAATACGTTTCTTCGCATCAAATTATTTTATTTCTATTTTTGGCTTATTATTGTTAAACATATCTTTGAATATTTTTGGATATTATTTTGTTAATGGAATATAAATACTTTTATGTCTGCACAGTGATTGTTCGGAATTGAGTTTTTATAATCTATATGAAATCAAAATTTAAAACGTATGCACAGATTTATTTTTATGTTTGTTAGTAGTATTTGAGAAATATTTTTAAAAACTAAGTCGAAAGGCTCATTTTTAAAAATGAACAAAATTTTTAAATTGTTAAAAAGATTTTAATAGGATTGGTTTAGAAAGATTAGAAAAAATTAATAGGATTAACGTATTTAATATTGAGTGTACATTTGCACAGTCTCTTAAGTATATGTTAGTAATTTATTTTGTAACGTCCAACATCCCCTTAAATTATTGAAATTAGCTGAATTTTTTTGATAAATATACTTGACAGAATTTATGTTTATGTGAGTAATTGATAACGCTCATGAAAAACTATTTTATTTTCTTTATCTTAATGTGAAATTTTAAGCTCGTAAATTCAATGCTTTATCGGATAGTAAATTTAATATTTTAATATTTTATCAGATTATTAGAATAATGCATAAAAGAAGTAATATATAAGGAAAAATAAATTTTTATTTTGAACATGTATGGCTTATAAACTAGAAATTGAAGAGATAATTTTAAATGAAAGATCTACTTAGAAGTATAATTTATCTTAATAAAATATTATTATTATTATTTTGCAAATCTTTACAAATTCAGCCTATTAATATTTGTAAGATTTAAAAGGAGTTACATTCTTTTTTTTAAATAAAAAGTTATAGTGAATATGTGTCATAAATCTATTCTGATTGCCAAAAATTGATTTTGAGTAAAAAATAATTAATAATAATTTTTCTACATATTTAGCTAATATGCAATATATTTTATATATCTACATATCTACATATTTAGATAAAATGCACTGACTTAATTTTAACATTTTTAGAATACCTTTTTATTTCAGAAATTTTATTCTTCCAAGGATAATGATAAGTAGGTATGTATTCAAAAATCTGTTGCAAAAATTTTATTAAAAAAGTCAACAAGAATTTTTATTAGAAAAATGTGATGCTACCGCATAATATTTCCATCTGTACTGAGTATTTGGTTAATAGAAATTCCAACTCATATATTCATGCCATGGAAGTGAATATTTCAGAATCGAAATTAGAACTTTTATTTAACATTTGATAGGTTGTAGAGTCTAGGATTCATAGACTTAAAGATGAATTGATTTAACTTCCCATATGCTTCAGTATTAAGTGATAAATTTTACAAGAAAGATAAGGATACGGATAAGTAAGTATATTTTGAAGAAGAATTTTTATTGAAAAAAAATGTCATTAGGGAATAAATTTTTCATTTGTATTGAATATTCAGGTAATAGAATTCCGTGTCAGTTCAAATTCCCATGATGACAGGGAAATAAGTATTTCAAAATCTCATCTTTATTATCTTAATTTTATATATCTAAATATATAGGTATATAAAATATTTTTATTGCACAATCTAATTTTTTAAATGATTTTTAATTGTGAAAAGTATAGAAACGAAACAACAATGCTATTTTGATGTATTTATTTAATTATACCACTAAATAGATTTTCTTTAATTACCGAAAGTTTTTATTAGCGTTTATTGTAGAAATGATTTAGCTGCTCAGATATTGTAGAATAAAAAACATGTATTTATTTACCTAGAAAATGGGAAAATTCAGAGATATTGTAATAAAACCATATAAACATAGGAATTGTGAGCTGGATTATGTTAAAAACTATAAATTAGAATTTCAACATGATATAAACTTTAGAAGTTACATTAATTTTTTTCTTTAGAATTATTTTTAATTAAGGACTTATTTTGTTAACTAGCTTTCTTGGCATTATATTTATAATTTATTTTTCTTTTTTATTGATAATTTGATGGCCCTAAAATTACGTTTTCTTTAGGTTATTAATTGCTACTTATCTACTCTCAAACAAAGATGTGCATTCAACAATAATGTTTCCTTTGTATCCCTGAGTTGCAGATCTGCAACATATATAAAACTTGAAATCATTTACTCAGTAAGTTTTAAAAGAGGGTTTTATTGATTGTTGGTATACCTTGCAGTTTCTTCATAGAATTCCTATTGAAAGACGATACTGAACTTAGTATTATTATCAAAGTTTCATTAATAATCTTATTAGATGTAGATTATTACTGCAGAACTATAATTTGAGATTTATTAAATTAAAACATACGTTGGAGACTCCAGAGGTAGATAGTTCTCAAAGGTAGTTTCGAGTTCTTTATTTACAGATAATTTAACTTCAAAGTAATCAGCAATATAAGAATTACACATTTATTTTGTTTGTGGAAAATATGCTTTTTGCAAATAAATTTTATTTTTAGGTTTTATATTTTTAAAATTATTTTTACCCATTTGTTATAATGGGTTCTAACACTTGGAATAATTTTATTTATTTGTTGCTCACATACACATGGTTATTAACATTTGAAAGTGAAAAAGAAATATCTACTGCTTTAGGTAAATCATTTGCTATAGGAATTTAATAAGAGAGGAACTTGTAGGGAATTTAGATTAACATTCCGTTGGTTTATAATTGAAATACTCAAAAATATTTTTGTCATAATTATAAGCTTTTGCAAGTAAAATTACAACTTGCTGTCAGTTTTTCGCTTTGTAACTTTCAAGAAGACATCGCTATGTTGGCTATGCTTTTTTTCTTATAAAAACTAACTAGGTTATGGTTAGGAATTATTATCAAGGTTGATATTTCGAAATGATACCTTAAGCATTGTACATTATTCAGGCGATTCCCATTCTTGTAATTCTGAGTAAGGATGCAGAATATGATGTGATATTATGCTGACCACATTTTTCAGTCTCAATCTTTTTTCCTATTTAGAAAGTAAGAACATCAAATAACCTAGCATGAAATACAGAAGCATAAAAACTTAAATTATCTTAAATTATCCTAACATTAAACTTAAATTTAATGTTAGGTTATGATTTATCTTTAAAGGACTTTTTGGAATCATGTCGTATTGCATTATTCTATTTTAATAATTGACTAGGTTGTGGTTAGCAATTATAAAGTTGATATTCACAATGCTGTCCTGAAAAATACACTTACGTCACGTGATTTCACATCTTTGTAACCGTTTCTATGGATATAAAATGTGATTTTAATCCACCAATTTTACTCATCTACTAGTTTTGTTTTCATATGGAAAGCTAGACTATGCTTGAAATAAATTTTTTGTAGCATAGAAACTTTATGCTAGGTCCAGATTTGCATTTTAATTACTCGTCAGAATCAAATTTTACTGTATCATTCACTTCTAAAAATTAACAAGGATATAGTTAGCAATAATGAAGTGGATGTACAGTAATGATATCCTAAATAATACACTTGGGAGATTCTTTATTCTTGTAATCTTTTGCAAGGATCAGGAATATGATTTGAAAATACTAGTTTTTATTATATCCCAATTTTCTTTTATTTAGAAAGCTGTAGTTAGCTTCAAACAATCTAGCATAAAATCAAACTTTTTACATAATAGAAACTTTATGTTAAGTCATGATGTTTCTTTGAAGTACTGTACAGAAACCTATATCGTAAATGAGAAAAAAATAATAAGACTGTAGGCTAAATTGCTTAAATATTACCGTTAGAACGACCTTTACAAGAAACAATCATCTTTATTGTGATAGATCTTTACTGCGATTACAAGATCTCAATAAATACAACCTATATGAAAGCCATTAATAATATGTCTGACAGACAGAAAAACCACAAAAGCAGACAAAAAGCCCCCGAGGAAAGAAAAGAAAAATACTTAGCTAATTTTATGATAGCAATCTTTTAAAGTTGTACTATACAGTTTTGCCTTTTTAAAATAAAACAAATAAAGAAGGAAATAGTATATAAGAAACCTTGAAAAATATTTTACGTTAATCAATACAAAAAATGCTCAAGTGACGCTTGTTAATACTAGTCTAAATTATTATACATGTTTAACCCTTTAAAGGTCACCAAAATAAATTCATGGGAATTTAATGTAACTTTTTATAAATGCAATCTATCAACCTTGTAAATGTAAAATAAACGATAAGTTTTATTTACATTCCTTAGGAGGGTTGGTCTTAGAGGATACCTAACGAGGGTTTGAGGAGTGGTTTAACTGACTAATCCCTCCCCTTGTACAGCTTGAATATTATGGCTTTTTAAAAGTTTAACTATACTGGAAAACAATAAATGATAATCCTTAAACTGGTATAATAAATAAATAGCTTAACAACTAAAAAGTGTTGTTTGTATAGATACTTTCATTATAGGTCATAAGTAAGATAAATTGAATTACTGACATCCCAGGTACAGTAAGTTTAAATACATATATTTCAAAAGAAAAATAAATAAGTTAAATGTAGAACTATCATCTGTTAAAAATTTAAAATATCAAAAACATAATATACATACATATATATATATATATATATATATATATATATATATATATATACATATATATAATCGAAAAGTCTGTCTCCAAGAAGTTTTTTTTATGGCAGAAGCTCTTGATTCTACATCATTGGCTTCCATACATCCCATATGTATGAGATTGAAGCCTTAAATAATTATAAAAAGATAAAGTAAAGTAGTCCAAAAAGTAAAGTTTAAAAATAAAGATGTTTAATAGGTGGTTATGTTACGAAACCACTGTCTGCTAAAGAGTTAAATACTAAAGAATGGAAATATAAACAGATAGACCAGAAAAAGCTATTGCTTCACATGCACAAGTATAATTCTGGTTATTTTAGCTTTCGTTTGGATATCTAAGGCTAATTGTTTTGAAAAAGAAGTCCAATTACACCGATATTTACTTTTTAAAATTGATTCTTAATGGTAAGGAACATCCATGCCTGAAGCAGTCTTTGAATACAGGGAATCCTGAATATATTCTCTCTTTTGGTATGAATGTTCGCCAACCTGGACGTATGGACGAACGTCATATTATATGCAGTATTAAGATAGATAAATATAAGATTATAGATAAGAGAAGGTATTCCTCAAATGAAATTAATATGTAAAATAGATATTATTATTTCAGACAGATGAAAAATAAGATTTTGATATGCACCAAATTGTGAGAGTGATGGTACATGCCGGTTCATGCCGGTATATGGTCCAGATGAGATGCCATATTATTCCACTTCACACATTCAAATCCAACAACAAGCAGAAATTTCAATAATATTTAGTATGTTAAATTAAAGTGATTCACATAAAATTATATTATCACAAAAATATTCATTCATAAATATTTAAAAATTACTCAGTTCACAAAAAATATATCAGACAGGGACTCCTTTTATTAATTCTCAGGTCATGCTTTTTTAATTTTCTAAAGAACAATGCAATTATATACCTTTAAAACATTTTTCTTAAAATATTTTTATTTATTCATTTATATATCGTTCTTAAAATTAAAAAGAAAATTAAATATTTCAGAAAAATTAAATAGTTTATTTAAACAAGTTAATTGTTAAAAACTAATTTTAACGAATAATAAAGTAGTTTTAAATAAAATAGTGAGGTGCAGTTCCTTTGAATAAATAATTAAATATAAAATATTACATTAATAGAAATGTTACTTACATAGATTCTCATTAAGGTAAGTTAATTCACCTTAGGCCATACTTAAATATCATAGTTTGAATGATACTAAATTATATATATATATATATATATATATATATATAATTTTGCCATTCTTGTTTAATTTATACTCCTAGAGTGGCTACGGAGGATAATCAATAGCTGTATGTAAACAATTATTTTGTTAACTGATTGTTTGATTAAACCTTTTACTACTGATTACTTTGGTTTAGTTTTGTTTGAAACTAAAGTCTAGAAACTACAGAAGAAGAAACTACAATCACTTGAAGAAACTACAGTCACTTCTTTTTTACCTAAGAGTTAATGACAGTAGAATCTTGCTCTTAAAGACGATTCCAGAAGGCACCAACAACGATAATAGCAGTAGAGTTCCAAACCATGAACTATGCTTACAAAAGACAACACCAGTCTTTCGTCTTCATCCAGCAACAATGATTTGAATGAGGGTTGAAGGTAGGTCAAGAAAGAAATAGATGTAGGATTTTCCAAAGCAGCATACTACAGGAAACCCTGGGTTTCTTGTAGCATGCCTGTAATTATACCATTTAAAGCTACAATGAAAAGTCCTTCAGCCAGAAGTTTGCTAAGAACAATCTAAGTACCATCGAGTACAGTAGTTTTACAGGATTATAACGAGTGATATTCCAAGTAACCTATAATGTGGATAATCGAGCTCTTCATATGAAAATTTCTCTATCATATAATAATAATAATATTATTATTATTATTAATAATACCCCTTTCATGTGTCCTTTAAAAGATCTAAAGTAGATGTACCTAAAATGTTACAAGGTCTCAGAGATATAAAAAGTGTACTACGTATAGGACAAATTCTAATGACAACATTTCTTTTATATGAAATGCATGTAAAAAGGGGTTTGCATTAAGATCCTGGCGTATCTGCAATACCGACAAATAAATGAAATCTATAAATAAAAGCTTATTAATAAATAAAAGTGATTCATTGAAAGTGAAATGTCTACTTTTAGAAGAAAAAGGAAAGTTTGACAACAATATTCATTGTCATTAAATGATAACTGGATGGAAAGTTCCAATGTCACTTAGAAAAATGCTTGTAGGATCATAAAAGAAACTATAAATGGGATATGCTTTACAGGCAAGATAAATAAAATCAAGAAAATTGATTTACTTATATTTCTAAACATCGAGAAGATCTGATAAAAAATAAGGGAAAAAATTGAAATTGAATGAACAATAGATGCAGGACTAAAATCCAGTCTTTTTAAAACTAAATAATTTCACTTGCTAGAAAAAGAGATAGCTTAAACTATTTAAATAGATATTTCTTATTCTCAGATTGGTTGACACTCCTCGAGTAACATTTCTTCTTAATAAAAAAGGCATTACGAATTTATTTTTATTGCATGAGAAATTTTCAAGTTATATATATTTTTTTAAAAGAGAGTAAGTGGCATCGTATATTTTATTACAAGATTTTAATCTCAAGTTAGAAACACAAAAGCTTATTTAATACTTAAACGTTATAGATATCACTAATACTCTACCATTACTCTAAAAATTGCATGATTTAACTAAATTTAGTAAAGAATTAATACTAGCAATGAAATTAAACATGGTTTCCATATATAATGAAACAATAACTGATCTCTTATGCTTAGGTAAAATCTTAAATTACAATTAACATTATATTTTTCTCTCAGCTTATGTTTCAGTAAAATCCAAATAAAATATTTTATAAAGAATAAACAATAGTGTGAGGAAAATGTTATAAACTAATAACTATTTAAATAACATATAAAAAAGCTTTTTTTGTTAATAAAATGTAACTGAAATCTCAAACATGCGAAATTAATCAGAAAAATAGGCATCTAAACATATTTTGAGAATAATTAAAGATTAATTTTGTTAAATATATGCTATTCATTATCGTAAAATAGTTAGGAATTAATTTTGTTTAATTACTATCCAATAAACATAAATTTCTTTTAGCTTTCAAAAGTTTTATACAAATGAATAAAATACCTTTTCATAAATATTAATAAGTAACAGCGTAAATGAAGAGTTTACTAATAATTATTTTTTTGCTTCATAAATCATTAACTGAACAAAAACTTTGTGGAACACAAATGTTGTTCTTCTTTTTCATCCTCATGTAATTTGATTTCATACCATAGTTGTAATGTAAATTGAATTTTTTATGACTGTTCTACAGTGTTGAATTTGTATGATAAATAATTTCTTTAAGAGATGTTACAAGATTCACTATGATTAATGTAGCATTTAATGGTTTGTTAGCCCTACAGATGTACCATTATTATTTTAGCAAATAGTGTAAAATTGTAATTTCATTATTATTTTAAGAGATCGATCTATTTTCGCAATCAGAAAATTAATATGCATTGCATTAGTAGTGCATAACAAGGTTTTAGATAATGCTTTATAAATGGAACTCTCACTAATGTGACAGTTGATAGATGTCTTATAGAGATAACTTTGAGTAAATAATATTTTAAATAGACACACTTTGTTAGGAAATGATTAATTGATACGAAAACAAAGAGCTGGTATAATAGATAATGCGTATTATTAAACTCATTATATTGCTCTAATCCTAATAATAAAAACACTTTCGTTTAAAACTTTGGACACTGTGAAAAGTTCAAGGATAATAAAAAAGTAGATAATATCATCAAGGGTATAATTATAAGTATAATCTGTTTTATAGTTTTTACAACTAAAACATAGATTTTACTCTTAAATACATTTTGAACTCAATATTCAAGAGAAAGTAGATAACATCATTGAAAGGTATAATTATAAATATCTGCTTTATACTTTTACAATTAAAACCCAGTATTTACTCGTAAATACATTTTGAACACAATATTCACGAGGGTACAGATGACTATTACTGTTCAATGTTCAATTAACGAAACAAAACTGACAAATTTATTCATTGTGTTAAATCTGACATGTTAAATGCTGAAACCCTTCTTGCTACCACAGTTGTAAAGACGAAAATAAATAAAATAAAGTTATATATTTAATGAGATAAAACTTCTTAACATAACAGTGCATATTACATTTGCAATTCATAATTTGTTAACATAACAGTGTATAACACCAAAACATAAGCTAGCGTTTTATTAATAATTTAATGTGAATATCATACAACGGCTTTAATTGTTATGTTAATACCTTGAATGATTACTGTTACATTTTAAAAAAGGTCCGTAATGATTGTTAAACAGAAATGTGTAAATAAAATAAAAAAGGATAATGAACAAAATGACATTTATTAATTGCATTTTGTACAACGATTTTATTAATCGTTATGATAATGTATTAACTGAGGGCTATTAAAAAAACTGAAATAATGACTGTTAAAGAGTGATTTGCGTTAACAAAAGAATAAAACATAATGAATAAAAATATATCTCTTTAATTGCATTCCCCTAAAGAAGTGGATGACTAATACTTGTAAAGACTGGAATTAGTCTACCTGAATACAGGTAGCACTCTTTCATTCGATTAAACAACTGGGTTTGTAATAATGATTATTATAAGATGCTCCCTATTTAATTCACCGGGTTTTAACATCAGAGTAGAAATACCCCTGAGTTTTGTTAATAAATTGAGTTATGAGTTTTGTACAAGGATTTTATTAATAATTATGTTAACATTTTGACTAAAGAATTATTCTTAACATAAAAATAGGTATAATTTTCAACATAAATCTCTAAAAATAATAAAAGATAATAAAATTTTGTACTTACATTGTCTTAAAAAATAAATAATTAATATATAAAAGAAATACTTGAAGTATTCTAGCAAAATACAAGTTGCCTTTATTTACTTCAGGAAACAAGTAGAATTGTAGCAATCATAAGGTCTTCTATTCTATTTAGAGAATTTTAAAGGAATTTTAGTATAATACAGAAAATGTGTATTAGTTTCGTTAATAATTGAATATAAGTTTTGTACAACGATTTTATTAGCTGTTATGTTAATATATCAACTAGCGGCTATTCTAAAAAATGAAACAATGACTCTTATGGAGTGATTTATGTAAGCAAAAGAATAAAACATAACGAATAAAAATATATCTCCTTAATTGCATTCCCCTAAAGAAATGGATGACTAATACTTGTAAAGACTGGAATTAGTCTACCTGAATACAGGTAGCACTGTTTTCTTCGAGGAAACAACTGGGTTTGTAATAATGATTATTATAAGGTGCTCCTTATGTAATTTACCAGGTTTTAACATCAAACTAAGCCGGTGTTTTGTTAATAATTTGAATTATCATATGAGTTTTGTACAATGATTTTATTAATAATCATGTTTACATTTTAAATGAAAGATTATTCTCAAAATAAAAACTTGTATATTTTCAAGATAAATCTTTAAAAAAGAAAAATAATAAAGAATAATAATATAATTTTGTATTTACATTGTCTTAAGAAATGAAAGAATAATACATACAATAAATACTTGGAGTTCTCCAGCAAAATACAAGTTGTCGTTATTTATTTGACGAAACAAGTAGAAGTGTAGTAATCATAATGTCCTCTATTAAACTTATAAAATTTTAGAGGACTTATAGCGTAATACAGATAATGCGCATTAGTTTCGTTAATAATTGAATATAAGTTTTGTACAACGATTTTATTAGCTGTTATGTTAATATATCAGCTAACGGCCATTCTAAAAATGAAACAATGACTGTTAAGGAATGATTTATGTAAGCAAAAGATTAAAACATATAGAATAAAAATATATCTCCTTAATTGCTGAAGATATGGATGTCTAATACTTGTAAAGACTGGAATTATTCTACCTGAATACAGGTAGCCCGCTTTCATTCCATGAAACAACTGGGTTTCAAATAATGGTTATAAGCGTATAAGGTGTAAGAATATAAGGTGCTCTCTATTTAATTCACCGAGTTTTAACATCAGAGTAGAAATACCCCGGAGTTTTGTTAATAATTTGAGTTATGAGTTTTGTACAACGATTTTATTAACAATTATGTTAACATTTTGACAAAAGAATTATTCTTAAAATAAAAACATGTATAATTTTCAAGATAAATCTCCAAAAATAATAAAGAATAATAATAAAACTTTGTATTTACATTGTCTTAAAAATAAATGAATAATACATAAAAGAAATACTTGAAGTGTTCTAGCAAAATACAAGTTGCCTTTATTTTCTTGACGAAACAAGTAGAATTGTAGCAATGATAATGTCTTCTATTTATTCAATTTTAAAGGAATTTTAGCATAATACAGAAAATGTGTATTAGTTTCGTTAATAATTAAATATAAGTTTTGTACAACGATTTTATTAGCTGTTATATTAATATATAAACTAACGGCTATTCTAAAAAATAAAAAATGAAACAACGACTCTTATGGAGGGATTTATGTAAGCAAAAGAATAAAACATAACGAATAAAAATATATCTCCTTAATTGCATTCCCCTAAAGAAATGGATGACTAATACTTGTAAAGACTGGAATTAGTCTACCTGAATACAGGTAGCACTGTTTTCTTCGATGAAACAACTGGGTTTGTAATAATGATTATTATAAGGTGCTCTCTTTTTAATTCACCGGGTGGTAACATCAAAGTAGAAATACTCCGGAGTTTTGCTAATAATTTGAGTTACCATATAAGTTTTGTAGAATGAGTTTATTAATAATTATATTAACATTTTGAATGAAGGACTATTCATAAAATAAAAACATTCATAATTTTCAAGATAAATCTCTAAAAAAGAAAAATAATATAATTTTGTATTTACATTGTCTTAAAAAATAAATGAATAATATATACCAGAAATACTTGGTGTGCTCCAGCAAAATACAAGTTGCCTTTATTTATTTGATGAAACAAGTAGAATTGTAATAATGATTATGTCCTCTATTCAATTTAAAGAGTTTTATATTTATAGAGAAATTTTAGCATAATGCCGAAAATGAGCATTAGTTTCCTTAATAATTAAATGTAAGTTTTGTACAACGATTTTATTAGCTGTTATGTTAATATATAAACTAACGGCTATTCTAAAAAAATGAAACAATGAATGTTATGGACTTATTTATGTAAGCAAAAGAATGAAACATAACGAATAAAAATATATCTCCTTAATTGCATTCCTCTATAGAAATGGATGACTAATACTTGTAAAGACTGGAATTAGTCTACCTGAATACAGGTAGCACTCTTCGATGAAACAACTGGGTTTGTAATAATGATTATTATAAGTTGCTCCCAATTCAATTCACGGGACTTTAACATGAAAGTAGAAATACGCCAGAGTTTTGTTAATAATTCGAATTATTATATGAGTTTTGTACAGTAATTTTATTAATAATTATGTTAACATTTTGAATGAAGGACGATTCTTAAAATAAAAACATGTATAATTTTCAAGATAAATCTCTAAAAAAGAAAAATAATAAAGAATAATAATATAATTTTGTATTTACATTGTCTTAAAAAATAAGTGAATAATACATAAAAGAAAAACTTGAAGTATTCCAGCAAAATACAAGTTGCCTTTATTTACTTGATGAAACAAGTAGAATTGTAGCAATGATAATGTCTTCTATTTATAGAATTTTAGATGAATTTTAGCAAAATACAGAAAATACGCATTAGTTTCATTAATAATAAAATATAAGTTTTGTACAAAGATTTTATTAGCTGTTGTGTTAACATATCAACTAAGGGCTGTTTTAAAAAAATAAACAATGACTCTTATGGAGTGATTTACAGGTAGCACTCTTTCATTCGATGAAACAACTGGGTTTGTAATAATGATTATTACAAGGTAATCCTTATTTAGTTCACCAGGTTTTAACATCAAAGTAGAAATACGCCGGAGTTTTATTAATAATTTGAATTATTATATGAGTTTTCTACAATGATTTTATTTATAATTATGTTAACATTTTGAATGAAGGACTATTATTAAAATAAAAACATGCATAATTTTCAAGATAAATCTCTAAAAAACAATAAAGAATAATGATATTGTAATAATGATTACAGTAATGATAAAGTAAAGAATAATGATTGTATTTACATTGTCTTAAAAATAAATGAATTATACATAAAAGAAATACTTAAAGTGTTCCATCAAAATATAAGTTGTCTTTATTTATTTGATGAAACAAGTAGAAGTATAGTAATGATAAAGTCCTCTATTCACTTTATAGAGTTTTAGAGGAATTTTAGCATAATATAGAAAATAAGCATTAGTTTCATTAATAATTAAATGTAAGTTCTGTACAACGATTTTATTAGATGTTATGATATTATATCAACTAAGGGCTATTCAAGAAAAATGAAACAATGACTGTTATGGAGTGATTTATGTAACCAAAAGAATAAAACATATAGAATAAAAATATGTCTCCTTAATTGCATTCCCCTAAGGAAATTGATGACTCATACTTCTAAAGACTCGAAGATTCTACCTGAATGCTGGTAGTATGTTTTCATTCGGTGAAACAAGTGAGATTACAGTAATAATTATTATTATTCGATGCTTCCTATTTAATTCACTGGATTTAGCATAAATGTGGTTTCATGATTAATGTGAGTTATTGCATGAGTTTTGTACAGAAATTTAATTAAATGTTATACTAATATTCTGAGTAAAATACTATTCTTAAAATAATATATATATATATATATATATATATATATATATATATATATATATATATATATATATATATATATATATATATATATATATATATATATATATATATATATATATATATATATATATATATATATATATATATATAATATATATATATATATATATATATATATATATATATATATATAAGTGTGTGTATGTGTGTTCGTGTGTAGTTTTTCAAGAGAAATGTCTAAAATAGAAAAATAATAATAAATAAAAATATCATTTCTTATTTACATTGTCATATTAATATTTTGTTTTTATTCATGCTTTCATTGCCATGTTAATATTTTGAATGAAAGACTATTCTTAAAATAATGTTTATATATCTATAGTTTTCAAGAAAAGTGTCTAAAGAAGAAAAAAGAATAAAGATATTACTTCTTTTTTACATTGTCATTTTAATATTTTATTTTTATACGTGATTTTATTGTCATGAGGATATTTTGAATGGAATAATATTCTTAAAATAAAATATATACATAGTTTTTCAAGAGATATGTCTATAAAAGAAAAAAGAATAAAGAATAGAAATAATCTTACTTACATTGTCCTGTTAATATTTTGTTTTCATTCTTGTTTTCAGCGCCATGATAATATTTTATATGCCAGATTATTCTTAAAATAAAATATATATATAGTTCTTCAAGATAAATGTATATTAAAGAATAAAAATATCATTTGTTATGTATAATGTCATTAATATTTTGTTTTTATTATTGTTTTCATTGTGATGTTAATATTTTAAATAAAAGACTATTTTTAAAATTAAATACACACACACACACACATATATATATATATATATATTATATATATTATATATATATACATATATATATATATTATATATATATCTATATGCATATATATATGTATATATATATATACATATACATATATACATATATTATATATATATATATATATATATCTATATTATATATATATATATATATATATATATATATATATTTATATATATATATATATATATATATATATATATATATATATATATATATATATATATATATATATATATATTTATATATATATATATATGCATATATATATATATATATATATATATATATATATATATATATATATATATATATATATATATATATATATATATATATATATATATATATATATATATATATATATATATATATATATATATATATATATATATATATAGCTTATCAAGAGAAATGTCTAAGAAAGAATATAATAAAGTATAAAAATATCTTTTTTTTGTGACATTGTACTAAAAAATGAATGATTAATAAATACATACAAGGGAGAATTGGAGTACTCCAGCTAAATAAAAGTTGAATATTTTTATTGGGTGCAGCAAGTAGAATTGTAGAAATTATAATGTCTCTATTAAATTTATCGAATTGAGAGGAATTGTAGCATTCTTAACTAATTAATAATTAGTAATTATAATTATAATTATAATAATTAAATGTGAGTTTTTCTCAACGATTTTTTAACCCTAATGTTAATGCTTACAATTAGCATTAACTCCGGTGTATATTAATGTCCATTCAAGTCATCGCTAAAGTTCATTTTAACATATATCTCTTGGATGAACTATTCTCAAATTTAAAATAAAAACTTAAATGTTTATTGACGAGAAGTGTCTAATAAAAGAAAAAATAAACCTATTTTTAATATCATTGTTCTATCAGAAATGAAAGATTTATTTGTGTTTTATACTGTCTGTAAAACAAGCAGGATTGTGGTAATAACAGTATGGTATATTTTAAATACTATTTAATTTATGGGATTTTAACATAAAAATGAAATACCCTCATGATTCCTTAATAGTATAATATAAAGATTTTGACTAATTTTATGAATAGGTATTTAATTACTTGAAGGGGAATTATTCTCAAAATAAGGAAAAAAATGTATTAAAGAGAAAAGCATAAATAAAAGAAAGAGTAATGAAGTATAAAATGTTCTGCTCTTAACTACACGGCCTAAAGAAGTAACGACGGATTAATATTTATAATGAAGACTTAGTTGGTTTGGAGTTTTACTATCTACTACTCTTCTGCTTCAAATAATACGACCGGGACCTACTGCTTAAAGCCAATTTTGAACGATATTCGTGGCAGCAATGATATTCGAATCCTCAAATCCTGGTATCCAATAGCAGTGTCATATTCTTCGAACTGAATATAAAGAACATTAAAGAAGAACTTTTTAACTCCATGGAGGATATGGGGTTGGAATAATGATTTTTATATGGTGCTATCAATTTGATTTATGGGATTTCCAGATAACAATGAAAATACTCTGCAGTTATTTATAAATTAATGGGATTTTGCTATTAGTTTTTATTAATTGTCCTTGTAACATCTTAAACAAATAATTATTTAAAAAATTATAGAAAAATTAAAGTATGCATCTAAGAAACTCTTGTAATTAACAGAAAAATATAAAAATAATATAAATGTATCATACTAATTCAATTGTACCAAAGAAAATGGTAACTAATACTTATAAAATTGATTTGAACCAATAGCTGAATGGATTAATTTTCAAAACTACGGACACACCAAAAGAGTGCATGTAAGTGAAGCGTGTAAATAACAGAAAAAGAGGGAGAGTAAAAATTTATTTTAATTTAATTGCATTGCTCTAATAGGAAATAACTACTAATGCTTGTAAGAGAGACTTAATAGCTGAATAGATTATTCTCAAAATTACATAAAAATCAAAAGTATGCATTTAAGAGAAGCATGTAAATAACAGAAAAAATATAAAGAAAAAATGTATCATTTAATTGCACTGATGTATATAAAAGAATAATTAATGCTTGTAAAAGAAGCTTAAATTAATGGCTGAATAAATAATTTCCAAAATTATAGAAAAATAAAAAAAATGTACTTAAGAGAAGAGTCTAATTAAAAGAAAAATAGAGATAATAAAAATCTATCTTCATTACATTGCACTAAAGAAAAGAGTGACTAATGCTTGTAAAATAGACTTAAATTAATAGCTGAATAGATAATTTACGAAATTACAGAAAAATAAAAAAAAATCCATTTAAGAGAAGAATTTAATTAAGAGAAAAATAGAGATAATAAAAATCTTGATTAAATTGCTCTAAAGAAAAGAATGTCAAATCTTGTAAAATAGACTTAAATTTAAAACTGAATAGATAAATTCCAAAATTATAGAAAAATTAAAAAAATGCATTTAAGAGAAGATTGTAATTAAGAGAAAAATAGAGATAATGAAATCTATCTCGACTACATTGCTCTAAAGAAAAGAATGACTACTGCTTGTAAAATAGACTTAAATTAATAGCTGAATAGATAATTTATAAAACTATAGAAAAATAAAAAAAAACATGCATTTAAGAGGAGAGTGTAATTAAAAGAAAAATAGAGATAATAAAAATCTATCTTGATTACATTGCTCTAAAGAAAAGAAGGACTAATTCTTGTAAAATAAACATAAATTAATAGCTGAATAGATAATTTCCAAACTTATAGAAATATAAAAAAGAATGTTGTTAAGAGAAGAGTGTAATTAAGTGAAAAATAGAGATAATAAAAGTCTATCTTGATTATATTGCTCCAAAGAAAAGAGTGACTAATGCTTGAAAAATAGACATAAATCAATATTTAAATGGATTATTCTCAAAATTATACAAATAACGAAAATATGCATTTAAGAGAAGTGTGGGAATAATAGAAAAATTTATTAACAGAATACTGAATAAATATGTATCTTTTTAATTGAATTACTCTAAAGAAAAGAATGGCTAATATATATAAAAGAGACTTAAATTAATAATTGAATGTAATTAACATTCTTCATTTTATGAAACAAATGTTGTTGTATTATTAAGAGTTATATGGCACTTCTATTCCAATTGTGTAATTTTATGTTATTTCAGCATAACTATGAAATATATGTTGAAATTTCATTAATAATGTAATGTGAGTTGTGTATAGTGATTTTATGAAAAGGTTATGTCGAAAGAAGAATTATTCTTAAAATAAAATTAATAAATAAATGAGTATTAAAGAGAAGTGAAAAAACAGAAAAGAAGCATAAAGAATAAAAGTATCTATTATTATTAACATTCAAAGAATGAATGGTTAATACTTATAAGAGATATTTGAATCTCCCCATCTGAATGTAAGTAGCAATTCTTTCTTTAATGAAACAAGTGGGGTTGTGATAATGATAGTTATATTGCACCTTCCATTCGATTTATGGGATTTTTGTTTTGCTGCTGAAACAATTCACGTAAGAGGAATTATGGCTATACAGACAATTATATATTTAATATATAGTTCCTTTAACATTTAGTGCAACAAGTGGGGTGGCATAAATGGTGATTATACTGTACGTTCCATTTAATTAATAGTGTTTTGATAGTGAATAAAATGACACAGCAGTAATATTGGTATTTCTGTACGTCTTGTTTAAAGAAGTTCTGAATTAACATACTTTCTTTATAGGGGGATGCTATGGTGGGTAATCTTATTTAAATGGTTTGGTCGACACTGTGCTAATATAGAGCAACACTTTTTATATTTAGCCCGGTTAGATGCCTATATAGAAGTTAAGAAAAAGTAAAAGAAAATGAGAAGAAGAAATGCGATATTTATTGTATGTGTTGTTTAAAGTGTTTTCTTTTTGTTAATATAATTTCTCAAAAAGACTATGCTATAACTAGCATATAGCCCGTGATATGACGGGATTAGTAAAATTTTTAATTTTCCAGAATTGTAAAGTACCCTATGAGGATGGCAAAAAAAATTTTGTTTTTTGGCTGAGAATTATTTGGTACACTCTTAATAATTTGTTTATCTTCATACTCTTCTAAAGTATCCCGAAGCTGTAAATACAGTTTAGAATCAAGTTGAATTCATTTAGAAAGATAATTCAAAGTTTTCTTAGCTACTTTGAAATTATCTTTAAGTTTTTCCCAACAATCTTTGCCACAGTAATTAATGGAAGTAAAGGAATGAAACTATTATTTCCATTGCACCCTAAAGGTAAGTAGAATTTGTTGTTAATACTGATGATAAAATTTTCATTGTAACAAACAATAATCAATAATTAAAATTAAAATTATCACATATGTACCTAATCTATTATTTAAGCCAAATATAAAAGAAAATTATTTACGTAATATCTAAATTCAGTGATAAAATGTATGAAAATAATGCAGACGATATTTAAGTAATTTAAATTAAGAAATGATTAAATGATATGGTTAAAGAAATAACGTCATAAGGCTAGAAAAATGTTATTTTTACCCATTTATTATGTGACAAATTAATAAATTTAATCACCTGCTCTTAACCGGGGAAAATAGGGCTTGAAATAATGACATTAAGTGCTGGAAATGGAGGGAAGGGGTGGATTTCGAACGTTGCTAACCCTAACTTATGAAGAATCCAATAGGGATGCCTCTATCCATTTCAGGTACATCCGCTTCATAAATTCGATGACAAACGGACAGATAGCTTAGGCAATTATTATGTAGGGGATGGGTTGATTTATTTATATAGGTTGATTTATTAGTTGGTTCTGGGCTAATACATGAAACGGTTTTCATATTTTCATAATCTGTTCGTTTGATATCTACATGGAGGATAAGAATAATTAAAAAAATATTAGACTGTAGGAATCTAGCATTTATTTTATGTGTTGCTTAAAGAGTTTTTTTTAAATATAGGTTTTTAAAAAGGAAGATACTCTCGTGGGTTAACTTATTCAAAAGTGTTTGTTGGTGGTGTGCTAATTCAAAGTAACACTATTAATTTTTCCATAATATTTCCTGTTTGATGTTTACTTCAGGTTGAGAGAATAGAGGTTAAGTTCAAAATAGGGACTTATTGGAAATTCCCAGAAATGTAATAATTTCTATATTGTCATCTACGTAAATTAAAAGCTATTTATTTGTATCTAAAAAATAAACCTTTAATACATCAATATCTAAGTATAATACATATAAATCGATCATAGACATGTAAATAAATAACTCAAAAATTATCTATTTTTTAATGGAAAATTCATAAACCATTATAAAAAGGTTTAAACAGAATATCGAAGTTTACTCGACTGATTAAAGAAGGAAATATGTGCTTTGAAAAACCTTTACTTAAAGGGAAAGAGAATTAGAACTGTAAGCAATTTCATTGCAATTTCTAACTTCAAAACTGTTTTCTAAAACCTACCCCTTCTTAATCGAAATCCTCTTCTTAATCGCTTATTACATATTATGTAGAACATATTAATTTGTTTAGCATGATTAAGCAAAATTCAAGTATCGAATATCAGACAGGAATAGCTGGGACTTCAGCTGCAAATGCAGATATATTTAAAACATCAAAGAAAATTGTTAGAGAAATTAGGTAGTAAATTTTATATTTACATATTGCATTCCTTTTAGAAAGGTTTTAAAATTATTATTAGCCAGGAACTAAAATTAATCAAAAATAAAACATTTTATTTCTGTATTCACTTTAACAATTCTGAGACATCCAATATTCAATATTACACTGTCAACTGTTAAAGAGAATTAGTTTGGTTTACTTACTAAAATACCTACAAAGTTCAACTAGTCCAAGTTATCCACCAAAATACTTACAGAGTCAAATACTTACACCCTCAGCCAACACCAGGCAAAATGTCGTAACTGCTTTTAAGCTGTACGACATTTAGCCTGGTGTAGCCTTAGAGTCTTGAGCCTTATAGGGTAAGCCTTCCGGTCAAATACTGTCCAGGAGAATCAAGCCAGTCATTTATTAAGTTATGTCAGAAAAGGTTACATTGATTAAAGTTTGGAACACGGGGGTATTACCTTTATGGTACACGAGAGGTAATGAAACCAGGATCTATTGCTTAAATCTAATACAGAACAGCTACGAACATATATGCTAGAGGAATTGAAATCCTTCGGACTGTATCAGTCACATCCGCGAACATTAGTCAAGGTGTCTGTCAATGCTCAAATAGCCACAGAGGGTGAGGAAAAATCACAACTACCACACGGTCAAACCGTGGCCAGGGGAATTGAGCCAAGCTATACAGTATTTATTAAGTTTTGTCAGAAGAGATTATATTTATCAAAAGTTTAGAGTACTATTATCTAACTATTTTTTTCTACGGCGAACATTAGTCAAAGCGTCTTTAACTGCGCAAATAGCCACAGAGGGTGAGGAAAAGTCACAGCTACCAGAAGGTCACATCCGTCCGCAGGGGAATTGAGCGAAGCTACATTAATTTTCGTCTAAAGAGATTACATTTATCAAAAGTTTAGAGCATTATGGTCTACTTTTTTTTTTCTTCACAAGGTTTAATGATACCAAAATCCATTGCTTAAAACTGATACAGCGACTAACATCTATGCTGGAAGGATTTAAACACACGAACTGTGGTACCCATTCAGCTAACTTTCGGCTACCAAAATTGAAATCCAATATGAAGTTCCTTATGTTGCCTGGACGTGTAAGAGGTGACACTTATAACGAAAGTTTGTATTAAAATTTAAAAAATAAATTCGTTAATTAGAAATTTCATATCATTTTACGCGGGAGAGAGAATTAAATACCTATGTACAGGTCTTAAAATATATAACTAAATACGTGTGAAATGAGCATTTTTTACTTATTTATGCAATTATTTATCCTTCATCTAAACCTCCGATTATGCTGACAAGAATTTAATACAGATACGAGTTGCTGTTGATGCCTTTTGCTTTGCTTAGGAAGTTTAACCACAATTTTTTATCATCAGGGTAGGCTTGATCTCATTCTTATGCCGGCAGCTTTAATGAAAGTTTATATAATACTTTTTTGTGAATGTTCAAAGTCAAATTTCGGGTTGTTTTCTAAGTTAAAAAAATGTCGAAAAAGAAAAATCTGTGCAGTTAAAAAATAGATCCTTATTAGTTTACTAAGGTATACTAGTTATTTAGTAAACTAAGTAGACTTTTTATTAGTATATTAGTATATTTTGAAGAACAATTGAGTTGTCCAGAAGTCAAAGCAGGATAAGTGTTAAAAAATTCTGAAAATATTTTTTAAGGATTTATTATTTAAATTGCTGTTTTATTAATAGCCTTCATTAATAATCAAAACTAATTATTTAGAAACAAAGAGTAAAGTCTTTAATAATTAAAATATGTTGTTTATTCTATTAAAATCAACAAAAATCTGAAAAATTGAAAAATGTACTCAACTCGATTAAATGCATTTTTTATTTAGTTCTGAGTGACTCAATTCTCAATAGCTTCTTACTCTGTAGATAATTTTTGTGATAGTGTAATCTAATTTAAAAGTAAAACAAGCGAAAATTATTGTAGATTTGTTTTAATTGGAAAAGGATATTATTTGCAAATAGAAGAGTTTACTTAAAGCACACAAATAAAAATATTTATTTAATTTTTGGTTAGTGTTATTTATTTAAATTATTAAATTGTAAACAAAATTTACAAAATCCTAGATTAAATTCAATATTGTCTTATGTTATCTGATTTCCAAAGTAAAAATAATACCCTATTATATAGATGCTTTGAAAGTATTACACCAATTATAGTAGAAAAGCATATTTAAACTACACGAATAACAGTATTTATATGTTTTCACCACCGTATTATCGAAAAATGTTAGACAAACTTTACTCAGATCTAGACAAAAAATCCTCTTCCTTAATTTTTTCTCTGTTCATGCATGAGTAAATGGTTTTTATTATAGGTTGAAATGCCCTGGGAGATAACATTGTTTTATGAGCTGGAAAGGGGAATGCTTTCAATTTAACCTCCGAATTGCTGAGAAAAAATATAAACATTTAGAGGTTTTTCATTTAAGGGAAAATGAATAATTTTTTTCTATTATTTACATTCTCGTGAATCAATGATATGAATGATTTTACAAGTGAATTTATTACAAGCATATTATCAATAATAATGTAAGACCTAATTATTTACATATTTTTTTTATAAATCCTTCTGTTAAAATAAATGTATAAGACATAGTGCTGTTTCCATATTACCTTTAATTTTACTCTGAAATCAGTAATAATAGTTTGTTTAATTTTAAAGCTTTATATTAATTTTAAAGCTTTATAAAACAATATTTTAGAGCACATAAAATAAATGATGAAATGCATGTTAAAAAGTGAATTTTCTGTAACAAATTGACTTAGGGAAAGGCAATTCTTTTATAATAAACTCATGAAATTTATTATAACTGTGTATATATATCATGTTGATATTACCTATTCTCTTGTATTAGACTTAAAAACATTGTTTGGTTCTGTACTAGATAAAAAATAATTGTAAACGTTTTAATATTAGTCTTCTTTTAGGTATATTTTGAAGAAAAAATGATCTTATTGGTAAGCAGAAAGAAATATTATTAGTTTATACCTTGGAATTTTAATAGATACTATTATTTACATATTAAGTTGCGAAATTTTTTATGTTATTTCCGTCACCTGTTTAGATGCTTAAATGCGTTCTCCTTAAATGCTCAAAATAAAATATACGTTTTAAAATTTGTACTATTAATAATAATAATAATAATAATAATAATAACAATAAATTAATACTTCATACTAACGCATCTCTGAGCAGAGCATGAGCTAAAATAATAATTAATTATTAGTGATGTATTTTAATAATTAGGTGGAATATCTATAATAAAAGCTATGATGAAATCTAAATAGAATTGCTTTTACAGAAAGAAAGTTATTTAATGTATACTTTGAAATCGTTTATCAAGTAGGAATCTAATAATAATTTAGAATTTATTTAGAACGTATTTATTTTATGTTAATGGAATCGATATTGATTTTTATTTATTTTAAAGGCTTTTAAATGTAAATGTAATATTTTGTATTAATTTATATTGCAGTAGCGATATTAAGTTTTAAGCGTTTAATGTAAATAAAAAGTCAAATTTAAGAAAAATAATTATTTTTTTTAAATAATGTGTATGAATGGTTACCATGTTAATCTAATGGACTGCCGAAATACCAGGATTGACGTATTAAACAAAAAGAAATCTTATGTGAAATGTAATATTTCGTATTAATTTATGTATTGCAGTAGTGATATTAAGTTTTAAGCATTTTAAAATAAATAAAAAGAGACATTTTAGAAAAAAAAATTTTTTTTAAATAATGTGTATGAATCATTACCATGTTAATCTAATGGACTGCCGAAATACCAGGATTGACGTATTAAATAAAAAGAAATCTTAGGTGAAATGTAATATTTCGTATTAATTTATGTATTGCAGTAGTGATATTAAGTTTCAAGTACTTTAAAATAAATAAGAAGACAAATTTAAGAAAAATAATTATTTCTTTTTTAAATAATGTGTATGAATGGTTACCATATTAATCTTATGGACTGCCGAAATACCAGGATCGACGTATTAAAGAAAAAGAAATCTTATGTGAAATGTAATATTTCGTATTAATTTTAATATTGCAGTAGTGATATTAAGTTTTAAGTATTTTAAAATAAATAAAAAGACAAATTTAAGAAAAAATAATTATTTCTTTTTTAAATAACGTGTATGAATGGTTACCATATGAATCTAATGGACTGCCGAAATACCAGGATCGACGTATTAAAGAAAAAGAAATCTTATGTGAAATGTAATATTTCGTATTAATTTATGTATTGAAGTAGTGATATTAAGTTATAAATATTTTAAAATAAATAAAAAGGCAAATTTAAGAAAAAATTATTTCCCTTTTAAATAACGTGTATGAATGGTTACCATATGAATCTAATGGACTGCCGAAATACCAGGATCGACGTATTAAACAAAGAGAAATCTTACGTGAAATGTAATATTTCGTATTAATTTATGTATTGCATTAGTGATATTAAGTTTTAAGTATTTTAAAAGACAAATTTAAGAAAAATAATTATTTCTTTTTTAAATAATGTGTATGAATGGTTACCTTATTAATCTAATGGACTGCCGAAATACCAGGATTGATGTAATAAAAAAAAAGAAATCTTACGTGAAATGCAATATTTCGTATTAATTTATGTATTGTAGTAGTGATATTAAGTTTTAAGCATTTTAAAATAAATAAAAAGAGACATTTTAGAAAAAAAATTTTTTTTTAAATAATGTGTATGAATGGTTACCTTATTAATCTAATGGACTGCCGAAATACCAGGATTGATGTATTAAAAAAAAGAAATCTTACGTGAAATGCAATATTTCGTATTAATTTATGTATTGCAGTAGTGATATTAAGTTTTAAGTATTTTAAAAGACAAATTTAAGAAAAATAATTATTTCTCTTTTAAATAATGTGTATGAATGGTTACCATGTTAATCTAATGGACTGCCGAAATACCAGGATTGACGTATTAAACAAAAAAAAAAAAAAAAAAATAAAAAAAAAAAAAAAAAAAATAAAAGAAATCTTGCGTGATATTGTGTATATTTCGTATTAATTTATATATTGCAGTAGTGATATTAAGTTTTAAGTATTTTAAAATAAATAAAAAGATAAATTTAAGAAAAATAATTATTTATTTTTTAAATAATGTGTATGAATGGTTACCATGTTAATCTAATGGACTGCCGAAATACCAGGATTGACGTATTAAATAAAAAGAAATCTTAGGTGAAATGTAATATTTCGTATTAATTTATGTATTGCAGTAGTGATATTAAGTTTTAAGCATTTAAATAAAAGTAAATATAAACAACATTTATGAAAAAATATTTCTTTTTTAAATAATGTGTATGAATTGTTACCATGTTAATCTAATGGACTGCCGAAATACCAGGATCGACGTAATAAACAAAAAGAAATCTTACGTGGAATGTAATATTTCGTATTAATTTATGTATTGCAGTAGTGATATTAAGTTTTAAGTATTTTAAAAGATAAATTTAAGAAAAATAATTATTTCTCTTTTAAATAATGCGTATGAATGGTTACCATGTTAATCTAATGGACTGCCGAAATACCAGGATTGACGTATTAAACAAAAAGAAATCTTAATTGAAATGTAATATTTCGTATTAATTTATGTATTGCAGTAGTGATATTAAGTTTTTAGCGTTTAATGTAAATAAAAAGTCAAATTTAAGAAAAATAATTATTATTTCTTTTTTAAATAGTGTGTATGAATGGTTACCATATGAATCTAATGGACTGATGAAATACCAGGATTGACGTATTAAACAAAATGAAATCTTATGTGAAATGTAATATTTCATATTAATTTATGTATTGTAGTAGTGATATTAAGTTTTAAGCATTTTAAAATAAATAAAAAGAGACATTTTAGAAAATATTAATTCTTTTTTAAATAATGTGTATGAATCATTACCATATTAATCTAATGGACTGCTGAAATAATAAGGATTGACGTATTAAACAAAAAGAAATCTTATGTGAAATGTAATATTTCGTATTAATTTATGTATTGCAGTAGTGATATTAAGTTTCAAGTACTTTAAAATAAATAAGAAGACAAATTTAAGAAAAATAATTATTTCTTTTTTAAATAATGTGTATGAGTTGTTACCATATTCATCTAATGGACTGATGAAATACCAGGATCGACGTAATAAACAAAAAGAAATCTTACGTGAAATGTAATATTTCGTATTAATTTATGTATTGCAGTAGTGATATTAAGTTTTAAGTACTTTAAAATAAATAAGAAGACAAATTTAAGAAAAATAATTATTTCTTTTTTAAATAATGTGTATGAGTTGTTACCATATTCATCTAATGGACTGATGAAATACCAGGATAGACGTAATAAACAAAAAGAAATCTTACGTGGAATGTAATATTTCGTATTAATTTATGTATTGCAGTAGTGATATTAAGTTTTAAGTATTTTAAAAGATAAATTTAAGAAAAATAATTATTTCTCTTTTAAATAATGCGTATGAATGGTTACCATGTTAATCTAATGGACTGCCGAAATACCAGGATTGACATATTAAACAAAAAGAAATCTTACACGAAGTGTAATATTTCGTATTAATTTATGTATTGCAGTAGTGATATTAAGTTTTAAGTATTTTAAAATAAATAAAAAGGCAAATTTAAGAAAAAATTAATTCTTTTTTAAATAATGTATATGAATGTTTACCATATGAATCTAATGGACTGCCGAAATACCAGGATTGACGTATTAAACAAAAAGAAATCTTATGTAAAATGTAATATTTCGTATTAATTTATGTATTGCAGTAGTGATATTAAGTTTTAAGTATTTTAAAAGACAAATTTAAGAAAAATATTTTTTTTTAAATAACGTGTATGAATGGTTACCATATTAATCTAATGGACTGCCGAAATACCAGGATTGACGTATTAAACAAAAAGAAATCTTATATGAAATGTTATATTTCGCATTAATTTTAATATTGCAGTAGTGATATTAAGTTTTAAGCATTTTAAAATAAATAAAAAGGCAAATTTAAGAAAATAACGTGTATGAATGGTTACCATATTAATCTAATGGACTGCCGAAATACCAGGATTGACGTATTAAACAAAAAATCTTATATGAAATGTAATATTTCGCATTAATTTTAATATTGCAGTAGTGATATTAAGTTTTAAGCATTTAAATAAAAAGGCAAATTTAAGAAAATAATGCGTATGAATGGTTACCATGTTAATCTAATGGACTGCCGAAATACCAGGATTGACGTATTAAACAAAAAGAAATCTTATGTGAAATGTTATATTTCGCATTAATTTTAATATTGCAGTAGTGATATTAAGTTTTAAGCATTTTAAAATAAATAAAAAGGCAAATTTAAGAAAATAATGTGTATGAATGGTTACCATGTTAATCTAATGGACTGCCGAAATACCAGGATTGACGTATTAAACAAAAAGAAATCTTAATTGAAATGTTATATTTCGCATTAATTTTAATATTGCAGTAGTGATATTAAGTTTTAAGCATTTTAAAATAAATAAAAAGGCAAATTTAAGAAAATATTAATTCTTTTTTAAATAATGTATATGAATGTTTACCATATGAATCTAATGGACTGCCGAAATACCAGGATTGACGTATTAAACAAAAAGAAATCTTATGTGAAATGTAATATTTCATATTAATTTATGTATTGCAGTAGTGATATTAAGTTTTAAGTATTTTAAAAGACAAATTTAAGAAAAATAATTTTTTTTAATAATGTGTATGAATGGTTACCATGTTAATCTAATGGACTGCCGAAATACCAGGATTGACGTATTAAAAAAAAAAGAAATCTTACGTGAGAAACATACAGCACTTGTAGAAAAAATTTTGACTTATTAATGGGAGCACTGGTAAATATTTCAGTTCACCGATAACACACTCAGTTATGGTCATCAATCAAAATAAATTATAAAAAACCTCTATTTCTCTAGGGTGATATGTTCACAAAGAAAACCAAGAAAATATTAAATCTGCTATTCTGCATTCCAATCTTGAAAGCTTTACTCCTTTTTTTTTCTTATTTTTTCTTTATCTGCCAAGCCCAACAGTGGGACTGCAATGGTGGGAAGCTGAACTGTTCTACTTTAATTGCAAAAATGCTGATACATGTCACTTCTGAAATGGCATTTCTTTATTGATCCCAAGGCAATCGTTTCCCATTCATTTTTATGCGATGTCCGTATGAAATCCTAATTAGGCATTTTAAGTTATGCCTTCGAGTTGAGACGCTAGGTGTTTTAAATAATACGACAGGTGACCATTATTTTTGAAACCATTAGCAATATGGATGGTGATTAAACTGAAGTTACAACTCTTTTAATTAGCAATTAAGTTGATTTAGCCTAAACTGTTTAATATGATTTAAATAGGTAATGATTTAGGATATCTGCTCTTTTACTACATTAGTGTTAATATGAAATTTAAATCATACCCTTATTATTCTTGACGCAATTTCAATAAATTACTATTTGATATATAATATTTTATATAATATGATATATTAAGCTTTCTATTACTAAGAAATCAAAAGTTATTTTAAAAAATATTGGCGTTTGGAATAAGCTTATTGATTTTGTCTAAAGTGCTGACACTTTTTAATTTACCCTAAACTGTTTAATATGATTTAAATAGGCAATGATTTAGGATATCTGCTCTTTTACTATATTAGTGTTCATATGAAATTTAAATCATACCCTTATTTATCTTTACGCTAGTTCAACATATTAATTCTTTATCTATGATAACTTAATATTTCTATTATTGTTATTACCAAGAAATCAAAAGTATTGAAGTTTGGGATAAACTCACCTTGTCTAAACTGTTGGCTCTTGTTCATTTAGCCTAAACTATTTAATATGATTTAAATAGTTAATGATTTACGATATCTGCTCTTTACTGTATTAGTGTTAATATGATATTTAAATCATACCCTTATTAATCTTGCCGCAATTTCGAAAAATTACTATTTGATATAAAATATTTTATACAATATGATATATTAAACTCTAATTTATTGTTATTACCAAGAAAACAAAAATTCTTTTAAAAGCATTGGAGTTTGGAATAAACTCATTGGTTTTGTCTGAATCATTGACTTTTTAATTTACCCTAAACTGTTTAATATGATTTAAATAGGCAATGATTTAGGATATCTGCTCTTTTACTATATTAGTGTTCATATGAAATTTAAATCATACCCTTATTTATCTTGTAGCAATTTCAATAAATTTCTATTTGATATATAATATTTTATACAATATGAAATATTAAATTTTCTTTTATTGTAATTACCAAGAAATAAAAAGCTCTTTTAAAATTATTGACGTTTTGAATAAATTCATTGATCTTGACTAAAATGCTGACTCTTGTTGATTTGCCCTAAACTGTTTAATAACAGTCTAATCTTTACACAATTTGTCAAAGTGTCTAATCTTTACACAATTTCAACATATCTCTATCTATGATAATTTATATGATATATTAACATTTCTGTTATTGGTATTACCAAGCAATCATTTTTTTTAAGTATTAAAGTTTCTGATAAACTCATCTTGCCTCAACTGTTGGCTCTTGTTGATTTACCCTAAACTGTTTAATATGATTTAAATAGGTAATGTTTTCTCTTTTACTGCATTAGTGTTAATTTGAAATTTAAATCATTCCCTTATTAATCTTTACACAATTTCAACATATTAATTCTCTATCTATGATAACTTAATATTTCTGTTATTGTTATTACCAAGCAATCAAAAGTCCTTTTTAAAGTATTGAAGTTTGCAACAAACACATCTTGCCTAAACTGTTGGCTCTTGTTGATTTAGCCTAAACTGATTTAATGTGAATAAAATAGATTATGATTTAGAATATTTGCTCTTTTACTTCATTAGTGTTAAAATGAAATTTAAATGATACCCTTATTAATTTTGATGCAATTTCAATAAATTACTATTTGATACGTAATATTTTATACAATATGATCTATTAAGCTTTCTATTACCAAGAAATCAAAAGTTCTTTTAAAAACATTGGCGTTTCGAATAAACTCATTGATCTTGTCTGACTCTTGTTGATTTACCCTAAACTGTTTAATATGATTTAAATAGGTAATGTTTTCTCTTTTACTGCATTAGTGTTAATTTGAAATTTAAATCATTCCCTTATTAATCTTTACACAATTTCAACATATTAATTCTCTATCTATGATAACTTAATATTTCTGTTATTGTTATTACCAAGCAATCAAATGTTTTTTTAAAAGTATTAAAGTTTCTGATAAACTCATCTTGTCTAAATTGTTGGCTCTAGTTGATTTAGCCTAAATGGGATTTAAATAGGTAATAATTTAGGATATTTGCTCTTTTAATGCATTTGTGTTCATATGAAATTTAAATCATACCCTTATTTATCTTGTAGCAATTTCAATAAATTTCTATTTGATATATAATATTTTATACAATATGAAATATTAAATTTTCTTTTATTGTAATTACCAAGAAATAAAAAGCTCTTTTAAAATTATTGACGTTTTGAATAAATTCATTGATCTTGACTAAAATGCTGACTCTTGTTGATTTGCCCTAAACTGTTTAATAACAGTCTAATCTTTACACAATTTGTCAAAGTGTCTAATCTTTACACAATTTCAACATATCTCTATCTATGATAATTTATATATTTCTGTTATTGTTATTACCAAGCAATCAAATGTTTTTTTAAAAGTATTAAAGTTTCTGATAAACTCATCTTACCTAAACTTTTGGCTATTGCTGATTTTTGGCCTAAACTGTTTAATATGATTTAAATAGGTAATAATTTAGGATATTTGCTCTTTTAATGCATTTGTGTTAATATGAAATTTAATTCATAGCCTTATTAATCTTTACACAATTTCAATATATTAATTCTCTATCTATGATATCTTATATATTAGCATTTCTGTTATTGTTATTACCAAGCAATAAAAAGTCCTTTTTAAAGAATTGAAGTTTGCAACAAACACATCTTGCCTAAACTGTTGGCTCTCGTTGATTTACCCTAAACTGTTTAAAGTGAATTAACTAGGTTATCATTTAGAATATTTGCTCTTTTACTTCATTGGTGTTAAAATGGAATTTAAATGACACCCTTAATAATCTTGGAACAATTTGAAAAAAATTACTTCTCGATTTATGATATCTTATTCAATATGATATAATATTTCTATTATTGTTATCGTCAAGATATAAAAAGTCCTTTTAAAAGTATTGGAGTTTGGAATAAGCTCCTTAAACCTTTGTCCCGTAAAAATTAAATTAAATATTATCTACAATTTCACTTTTAAGTACCACTGTTGTAACATTAATTCAAAATAATCATGAGTATGCTTATGTTTAATTGAAACTTATTAGAAAAATGTCTACGTTTATGTAATTTTTAATACCCTTATGGTTTTGGTGTTTATGTGTATATTAAATGAGTAAAAGGATCTTATTAATATTCTATATACTACTTTATTGTTTCTGAGTTCACACATGGAAATAAAATTTCTTTTATTTTGATTTTAGTATCAAAATATATCATTGATACGATGATAATTTAGATTAAAAAGTATTTCAATGTTTGCCTTTTATTAATGTACATTTTTCTTTCGGGTCAATCAATTCATACGATATAAAGACTATCATGTTGTCACATGCTCGTCTTTTTTTTCTTTTCTTCTCTTGTTTGTTTGCTTTTTCATCACCTTGAATAATGAAAGATCTGATCATAGAAATAATAAATAAATAAATTACTTATATCACAACTTTCATGTGTGACCACTTTCTATCTATTTCTTTTCAAAAAAGGTAAATTATGCGTAATTAGCTTTGAGGTAATAAGTTAAAATACCTTGGATTCATTTATGAAATTAAAAGATTGAAATGAGCCATTAGGAATATAATACTGTATTCAAATATGATACTATTAATACCTATCATTTATTTACAAACCTTTCACGATTTTAAGAGCTGTCATCTGTAACTGAGGCTCACCAAACAAGAACTAAATACACACAAAAATCCTGTTCTAAGTAACTATATTCTGAGTATCCACTTGAAAGTTCCATCCGTCCTGTGTGTTTCTTAATGACTATTTACGTTTGGAAATTGAAACAGCAAATTGCGCTACGTCTGAGGACACGAAGTAGCAAAGAGACCGTTTAAGAAAGTAATTACGTGAGTAATTAAATGAGCGAAAAAGCTCTGTATTAAGACAGAGATAAAGCCCCTCCCGTAAGTAACTTGAAGTGAATGGTGATAAAATAGACTGTTATGATGTGTTTAATGATTATTCATTGCTGCTCATTACAGCATAATTCCATTAACTATACATTCAATATTAACTGCTTCTTCTCTTTCTGTAATTAAAATTACTTAAGCAATATCTCTTGCAAGAGTTCTGATTTGGAGTGAAAATGGAAGAGAAAAAATCATCTTACACGATCTAAGATGGTAATTAGTTTTTCAGTCTGCTTTTTAAAAATAAATTAGTAGAAGTAGGTTTCAGATTTACTTTTTGTTAACTTACTATAGTCGATTGAAGTCTATTTTTCTAATCGTTTATAAATGATTTGATGCTAAAGTTCGCTAAAAAATTGATAAATCATATGAATATTTGAAAATTATTCAAGGATTATTCCCACCAGTGTAAAAAGTTTCTACACTATCTCGATTTAATCCGTAAATTTTGTCTACTAAAAAAGAGAAATAATATGTCTTTTTGAAGATTATACAAGATATTAGAAAGCATGTGTTTAAAATGTTTCCATACTATCTTTATTTAGACCGTAATTTTTTTCTGCAAAAAATGATAAATCCTCTACATATTTGAAGATTATCCAAGATATTATAACAGGTAAAACATTTCTATACTTTCTCAGTTTTTTCCGTAAATTTTGTTTACAAAAAAGAGAAATAATATGTCTTTTTGAAAATTATCCAAGATATTATAACACGGGAGTTTAAAAAGTTTCTTTACTATGTTTCTTTAGTACGTAAATTTTGCCTATAAAAGATCATAAAATCCTCTATATATTCGAAGATCATTCAATTTATTATAACACATCAGATAAAAAGTTTATATACTTTCTCACTTTTAGTCCATACCTTTTTATACAAAAACAGAGAAATCATGTGTATATTTGAAGATCATCCAACATATTATAACACATCAGTTTGAAATTTTCCCATACTATTTCGGATTAACTCTTAAATTTTGTAAACAAAAACTGAGAAATCACGTGGATATTTGAAGACTATTGAAGATATTAGAAACCATTAGTTTAAAAAGTTTCCAAACGGTCTCAATTTAATCCGCAAGTTGTAACTACAAAAAGAGAAATGTGTGTTTTTTAAGATCATGCAAAATATTAAAATATATCAGTATAAAATGCTTTCATACTATCCAAATTTAATCCATAATTTGTTCTACAAATTCTGAGAAATTATAGGCATCTTTGAAGATCATCCAACATAAAACACATCAGTTTGAAATTTTTCTATACTATCTCCAATTAGTTCTTAAATTTTGTAAACCAAAACTGAGAAATCATGTGCCTATTTGAAGACCGTTGAAGATATTGGAAAACATAACTTTAAAAAGTTTCCAAATGATCTCAGTTTAATCCGCAAGTTGTAAGTACAAAAAGAGAAATGTGTGTTTTTGAAGATCATTCAAGATATTAGAATATATCATTTTAAAATGCTTTCATACTATCCCAATTTAATCCATAATTTTTTTCTACAAAGTTTGATAAATTATAGGCATCTTTGAAGATTATCCAACATAAAACACATCAGTTTAAAATTTTTCCATACTATCTCGAATTAGTTCTTTAATTTTGTAAATAAAAACTGAGAAATCATGTGCATATTTGTAGACAATTGAAGGTATTAGAAAACATCAGTTTAAAAAGTTTCCAAACGCTCACAGATTAGCCTGCATGTTGTATCTATAAAAAGAGAAATGTGTGTATTTGAAGGTCCTGCAAGATATTAGAATATATCAGTTTAAAATGTTTTCATAATATCTCTATATAATCCATAATTGTTTTCTACAGAATCTGAGAAATTATGAGTATGTTTGAAGATCATTTAACATATAACACATCAGTTTGAAATTTTTTCATACTATCTCGGTTTAGTTCTTAAATTTTGTAAACAAAAATTGAACAATAAACAAACTGAAGAATAAACAAAAATCATGTGCAAATTTGAAGACCATTGAAGATAATAGAAAACATCAGTTTAAAAAGTATCCAAATGCTCTTAGTTTAATTTTATTTAATTAAAAATACGGTTCGAAGCCCTGGTTTAAAAGGGTTAAATACTATCTCAATTCAGTCCATAAATTTTGCCTATAAAAATTATACAAATAAAAAGATAAACCAATATAACTAACTAAAGTAATTATTGGCGAAACTAAAAACAATCACAAAAATGTATTTCGGGGAATTTTAAAGTAAAAAAAAATATAACTATTTGTTTAATTACAAAGAATAAAGATAATTCGCTTTAACCCATTAACGCCCCAAATTATTTTTGGCGATGCATGTTTTGTCTTGCCCCCTGTGCAGTGTGGAATGGGTAGAGCACCTAAAAGCTAGTTTCCTACACTACGTTTAGCGATCTAAAAATATATCACTGGGCGCTAATGGGTTAAGCTGAAACGTAATTGATATCAAGTTCTTCCAAACTTTTGTGAATTTGTAATGCAGTAATGCTTTGAAATCTTTCCAATTATTAACTAGAAATACCGCTTAAAGTATAATTTTGATGTTTTTATTTGATTATTTTTATATTGTAAATAATGAATTGAAATCGAAATTAGTAATTTTATCATCCAGTTTGCAAAGCTAATTTTATATGCATAATATTAAAATATATATTTGGTTTGTTGATTACATTGTTTTATGTTGCAAAATCAGCTAAAGATATGCTGAGTAAATTCCAATTCAGCGAAAGAAGATAAAATATTATTGGGTATAAATAATATTTACACAACCTGAATATATAGCTTAAACAATAAATCTTACATGAACGCTATAAGAAAAATCTATAAATTAATAATGACTAATTACTACATCGGTTAACCTGAATAAAAATTTGAACTTCATTAACTGAAACAGAATTTAACGACAAAGTTTTGAGGTATTGAGAATAATTAATATTAATTCTTATTTACTTCAATGAAGAATTTTCACTGAGTTTTATGTTTGTATTTCAGTAATTAGATTTCCTTTCTTTACACCTATATTCCTTATTTCAATGTAATTAAATACAATTTATTATATACGATGTATGTTTTAAAGAACACCATAAAAACAAAACCAAGATATATCGATGATAATTTAGATGAAAGTGTGTTTCAATGCCTACGTTTTTTTTAATTTGCATTTCTCTTTCACTCCAAACTTTTGATAAGATATAATGTAGTCACCTGTCCCGGCAATTTTTTTGTTTGCTTTTTCATCACCTCGAGTGATGAAAGACCTGATCATAGAAATAATAAATGAAGAAATTGCTTACATCACAACCTTTATGTGTGACCTCTTTCAATCAGTCTTGTTTTCGAAAAATAGTGTAAATTATGCGTAATTAGCTTAAATATAATAACTATTTAGTTTCTTACGATGTATCTATGAAAGCGTACTCATTTCGCAAAGAAATTGTTATACGCTTAGCAAAATTACCTTTAATGGTCATTCCAAGTTGATAAGAATCCAAAAATTCTTTACTAAGGGACAAATTTAAGGCGTGATTTTTATACTGCTGTTTCTCTTTACATCCTTTTGTTAACTATTTCAGTTTATACAACCCTGGAAGTGTCAGATCATGCCTGGAGATCTCGTGGCAGTTTTTTTGCTTCTAAATTAAGAGAAATTACTTGAGCAAAGTCATTCCTTCCCCCTACTGGTTCTTTTCAGAACTAAAGGTGCACCCCTTCTTGAGGTTTAATCATTCTTCAGCCCTCGTGGTCTTTTGCTCAATTGAAACTACTGTTAGCCATGCATCAGTCGCATACTGCAACTGGGTACCTTGGTTCTGATGTAGACATTTTACACCAGGGGAATAAAAAAGAACAACTCTATTTCAGTTTTACATTTTTATCTGGAATGAGTTAACTAAATCGCGACAATATTTTGAAATTAAACAAGTAATTCAGAAATAAAAAAACCTGTTAGTATGGAATAAAAAATAAACCTTTTCTCTCGGTTATAATAAGTTAACAAAGTTAATTACTTTTAAGCATGTTCTATGTTTTAAGTTAAACAAAACTCAGTCACCCATACCTACTATTGAAACGGGTCAATTAAAATACATATGGAAATTATACTAGTAATAGTTTTATGAAATAAATTGGTTTATTAGTTTCACAAGTATTAATAGGGTGCAGCTCAATTATAAATAGGGAGTAATGTTACACTTGCATATTACTTTGCTTAATCCTTAACATTTGAAATTAATTTCGCAAGGATAGTTTTTAATACTAACTTAAAATATATGCAATTTATTTAACTAACTAAAATAATATATTTTCTGCGTCTGTATCCAAGATTATTTTACTCGCATGGATTAAACATGCCCAGATACCACCATTGCACAACCCATCTTTTACAAATCAGTTGGAATCACAATTAACCCAGTGAGATAACGACTAGATATGCAATTTTTGTTTGTTCTGTTCTCATTAGCTTCCCATCGCCCACTGCACCGAACTATTTGTTTCGATGGATTTCCCAAAATGTATGTCTCCGCGCGTAGGAGAGAGCAACAAGGGCGAGTACGTGAGGTCCATGCAAAAGGTGTTGTGGAGGTAAAAAAACCTCTTATTTCGGACGATTGGGTGAATAATCATGGTCAATGGAAATAAAATATGACGGTCAAATTTTCTATATGATAAGCAATTAGAAATACTTGAACTAGCAATAAATTAGGCTTTCTCCATTAGGCGTGTATATGAGTATTTGTTTATACACCTTAATATAATTTTTCACTCTTATTCGTTCGTACTCTGATATGTTACCTTTTTTAATAGCTTTTCTTTTACTGAAATTGTGTGTCAATTTGTGTTTTGTAACTAGTGACTTTCTCCTACAGGTTCATTAAGATAATATTATTAGTAAAAATACTCACCATTGTAGACTGTCGAGGAGAAATAAACTGATTTGCTGCTTAAAGTGACAAATTTTAGGAAAGACGAAATGGGATTTTATAAAAAAAATCATGAAATTTAAAGACAATCAAATGAGCCCATCTATGCAAAAATATTTTTTCAGGTTAGTAAAATGAACTTATAATGTAATATAATACATTCCTGTAGGCACAACGGGAAGCTTTGTTTCGAATATAATTAATACTGGGTATCGAAATACAGTTATGTTTTTGTTATCCTAATTCCAAAAGCAAACGAGTAAAATCAATAAATTTTGGAGAGGAATTCGATAGAAGAAACAAAATGGTTATCTCCACTCCTATGCAAGAGTTATTATTCCGAATCACATGTAATAAAAGGCACAGTTGAAGAGATAAAAACTAGAATTAAAACATCTTGTCACTTATTAGTAATAAAGCATAAGTTTTGGAATACTTAAATATGAGCAATATAATCCAATTATAAGTGTTTAACTTAAAAGTATTAGCAGCTTTCTTAGTGTAAATCTTGGATACTTATTAAAATACAAGAACATATATTAAATGCCTTTCAAACTACTTGTCTGAGATAGGGTCTTAAAATATATTAACCAAATATATTACAAATATATAATGACATTATAAAATATATGCCAAGACATTTTCAGTTTAAATCACCAAATGCTTTTGAACATAGATTGAATGTAGATTGCCGAACGGTAATACAAGAATCTTGCTGACATGAGAACCACAGGAAAAGAGAAAGGGTACCGTTTGGCTATAGAGTAGGGATAGCTAAATATGAAGACAATAAGAGTCCTTTTCTAATTTTTCATAATAAAAAGAATCGCATCTAAATTTTTCATAACGTAAAGAGTTGCAGAATAGATTCACACAGTAATACTCTCCGGAATCTCAGACACACGACTAGAAAAGTTATAAAAACGAACGTTATGCATGAAGAACGCTATCATTTACTAGAAACAATGTTTGCGTTTAGGATAAAATACAACCTTTGTTTCGATTCATCGACAGCACTATTTTGTGACCTGACAACTTTGATTCAACATCCACCAAAATATCCAACTTATAATATTTCCTTTACAAATTTATTTGATAAAATCAGTAAAATATTTATTTTCTTTTATATTTTTGAATAACATTAAGTTTTCTAAATATCAGGAAATTAAATAAGATAAGTAATATTCAACAATTAGTTTTAGTTTATCTTATTTTATATGCATAAGAGGCACATAAATTGACTGCGAAAGTCACATGATGATCGCTGTAACTACCCTTGTTACATATTTGAAGGAGAGAAATTCATTTAGATACCGGAGTTGGAAAGTACACTTAAGGCAATGTTAGAACGAATTAAATAAGAGTGCAGCTGTTGTAGATTCATGCACCACTTTGGTGTAAAGAGAATTGATGAATAATGACATATAATATGAATGCACGCCGGGAACCAGGTGTAAATTTAGGGCTCATTAAAAGGTGAAAGCGTGAGTCTTTATTTATCATCGCTAATCAGGACGTGTCAGATATTACTTAGTACGTTTTAGCTATATAACTAGAAGAGGCAGAATGCAGTGGAAACGAAAGAAGCATAAGAAGTAGCAAAATATTAGAACACCCAATTCATTAAATATATGGAATTAATAAAAATAGTTATCCTTTTAAGAATTTGAATTTTTTAAAGCTAACTGATAGGAGGAATCTCTTTCAAACTTAATATTAACAAAAATTTTGGCTGAAGATCTGTACTTTACTGTTATCACAAATCATGGAAAAGCAGATGTTTTCCAGCATAATATACTGGTTAATTACCGAAAATCTGGCTACCGACAATCCGGTTCTACTGGATTTATAGAATGGATTTCGGAGCTTATCTTAAATTTTCGGCAATGGAACGCCAGTGTTTTCTGAAAGCACAGTTTGTTTCCTAGTAGCTGTGTTCTTTAGAATGAATGCTTGGATTCAAGATCACTAAAGCCACTCTTTCTCATTTTTTCTCATTTTACCATTTATATGATGCTCTATGCTTGAGCAAAATATTTGTAAATTATATTTATTATACTTTTTAACATCATCCTATTAATTAACATATCAAAAGAAATTAAAAAGTACTTTAATATTTATCTACACAATTCAGAGAAAAAATAATTTAAAAAAATTGATTAGTTTACAAAAAGTAAGAATAAAAAAAGCATCGACAAATGTTAGCACTCTGTTCCTAATTAGGTTATTTGATTGTCGGAGACTTTTCTTTACATTTCACCCCTATATAAAAACCTTGGATACTGCTAATATCAATAAAAGTGGAATCATGAATAAAGTAATCATAACGGAAAGCACACGAGTAACTTTTGAATGTAAAGGAAATTATTTCAAAGACCCGTTTTTTACTTACATTGTTAATTTATTCATATGGAAAAGGATACAGCTTGATGGATATATATATATATATATAATATATATATATATATATATATATATATATATATATATATATATATATATATATATATATAATATATATATATATATATATATACACATATATGCGATGTATATGTATAGTATATATACATGCATGTAATTTTACCGTACTTCTGTCCTTTTCTTTAGTTGTTTGCACTTTCATACCTTAAAAATAATTTTCATTGCAATACAACTGTAAATAAAAAGCCATTTGATCGTTGCAGGTTTGTTTAGTCTGGTATTTCTAAATAAAAATTTTCAAATCCTTTTATTTTTCGCAGAACACTTTTAATATTCTTATTTTCATTCGTTTTGTTGAGCTGAATCCTTAAAAATGTTCATGTTTGCATGATTTAAAATTTATTTAATTTTCATTGGCAAATCCAACCAGACAAAAGGTAGTTGGACAGCGATTTTACAAAGTGTTAATATGTTCCGGAATAAAACTATTTATATTTATACAAATCCTTATATAAAGGTCTCATGCATGCCATTTTACTATAGTTCTGAACTCGACTAATTTTCAAGTCCTTTTCTTTGGTTCTTTTCACTTTCATGGCTATAAATAAAACTTTCATTGTGATACAGCCGTAAATAAAACGCCGATGGAACGTTGCATTTTTGTTTAGTCTGTAGTTCCAAATAAAATTTTTCAAATCCTTTTATATTTCAGCAGAATACTTTTAACATTCTTATTTTCACTCATTTTGGTGAGGTAAATGCTTAAAAAATGTGCAGATTTCAGAATAAAATTTATTTCATTGGCAGATGAAAAAAATCAGTCACACAGCCAGCAGTTGGAGAGCGATTCTACAAAGGGTTAATATGTTCTGGAATAAAAATCTTTATACCCCAACAAATCATTGTATAAAGATCCATAATTCTGAGTTTAACTAAGGTTTGTGTTCTTTTCTTTGGCTGTTTGCAATTTCATAGCTATAAATAAAACTTTCATTATGATACAGCTTTAAGGACATTTGACAGTTGATGCTTGTTTAGTGATGCTTGTATTTCATTTAAAATTTTTTAAATGATTTTATTTCTCGGAAGAACAACTTTTAACATTCTTATTTGGTGAGTTAAATACTTAAAAAATGTGCATAGATCAGAATAAAATTGATTTCACTGGCAGATGAAAAAAAATCAATCTGACAGCCAGCAGTTGGACAGCGATTGTACAAAGAGTTAATATGTTCCGGAATAAAACTATTTATATTCAAACAAATCATTATATAAAGATTCATAGTTCTGATTTTAACACTTTCATGGCTGTAAATAAAACTTTTATGGTGATGCAGCCTAAAATAAAACGACATTTGACCATTGCATGTTTAATCTGTATTTCCATATAAAATTTTTCAAATCCTGTTATTTCTCGAAAGAACACTTATAACATTCTTATTTACATTCATTTCGGTGAGGAAAATGCTTAAAAAATGTGCATATTTCACAATAAAATTGATTTAATTGGCAGATGAAAAAATCAATCAGATAGCCGGCAGTTGGACAGTGATTCTACAATGGGTTACAAATTATTTATACCCCAACAAATCATTATATAAAGATCCATAATTCTGAGTTTAACTAAGGTTTGTGTTCTTTTCTTTGGCTGTTTGCACTTTCATGGCTATGAATAAAACTTTTATGGTGATGCAGCCTTAAATAAACAACATTTGACCATTGCATGTTTGTTTAGTCTGTATTTCAAAATAAGATTTTTCAAATCCTTTTATTTCTTGGAAGAACTATTTTAACATTCTTATTTGGTGAGGTAAATGCTTAAAAAATGTGCAGATTTCAGAATAAAATTTATTTCATTGGCAGATGAAAAAAATCAATCAGGCATCCGGCAGTTGGACAGTGATTTTACAAAGTGTTAATATGTTCCGGAATAGAACTATTTATATTTGAACAAATCATTATATAAAGGTCTCATGCATGCCATATTACCATAATTCCGAGTTTAACTAAGGTTTGTGTCGTTTTATTTGGCTTTTTGCACTTTCATAGCTATAATTAAAACTTTCATTATGATACAGTCTTAAATAAAACGACATTTGACCATTGCATGTTTGTTTAGTCTGTACTCTGAAGAATTCACTAAATTAGTGAGGTAAATGGTTAAAAAAATGTGCATACTTCATAATAAAATTAATTTCATCGGCAGACTAAAAAGATCAGACAGCCGGCAGTTGGACAGCGATACTATAAAAGGTTAATATACGCTGCGGAATAAAACTATTTATAATCGAACGCATCATTATATAAAGTTCTCATGTCCGTCGTATTACCATAATTCTGAGTATGACTAAGTTTCGTGTCCTTTTCTTTAGTTGTTTGCACTTTCATGGCTATAAATAAAACTTTCATTGTGATACGGCCGTAAATAAAATGCCGTTTGACCGTCGCATGCAACAGAGACAGCTCTGAGAAAGCAATTATCTTCGGTATATTAATGACCTTAACCGCGCACTAATTTTCTGTCTTAATTAATGGTGTTTAATGAGAGTTCTTAGACGTATGAGATTTAATCACATGTAATGATAGCATTTTGTGGGTAATTAAGTTAAAAAATATTTTGATGGTGGCAAAGAGATTTTAAATGGTCGTTGCGTTGTCTTTTCAGTATGGTGTAATCAATCCCTTACGGTTACAATAATAAATTCTCAATGATAAATATTAAATTCAAAAAAGAATGATGCTCCTTATTATATAATAATGGTATACATTAATGGGTAAGTAGATCAGGCCAGTACGAAATGTAAATTTTGTATGTGAAGAAATGATAAATGTTTATTCTACTTAATTATTAAAATATTATTAAAATAAATTATTATGTTAACTTAAATACCAATTATAAAAGAATGAACTAAATGCATTTAGATAATCATGCAGTAGTAATATTATTTTACATGTGTAACTTTTGTAAGAGTTAAAGTTAGGATTCCTAGACATATTGCCTAAAATCTTTATAAAAAATAGGGTATTAATAAAACAATCAAGTATAAAATACGTAAGTATGACATGAAGACATAATGAATCTTTAAAAGAAAGCTACTCTTGTCCACTTTTGGAATTTCATTAAGATATGTTTATTACGTTTGGCTATTTATTCTTTAGTAAATTTTTACCCTTTGACTTTAAAATTAATTTCCCTTATTTACTATAGTCTGCAACACGTTAGTATTTAAGTTATTGCGTTTAGCAATCTGAATCTTTAAGTAAAAGCTAGTCTTGTCCACTTTTGGAATTTCAACTAGATATGTTTACAACGTTTGGCTATTTATTCGTGGGTAAATTTTTAACCCTTTGCCTTTCAAATTAATTTTTCTTATTACCTATTGTCTGTAACACGTTAGTTTTTGAGTTATAGCGTTTAGAAATCTGAATTTTTCAGAGAAAGCTACTCTTGTCCACTTTTGGAATTTCAATTAGATATGTTTAGTGCGTTTGGCTATTTATTCTTGAGTAAATTTTTACCATTTGACCTTAAAATTAATTTCTCTTATTTCCTATAGTCTGCAATACGTTAGTATTTGAGTTATTGCGTTTAGCAATCTGAATCTTTAAGAGAAAGCTACTCTTGTCCACTTTTGGAATTGCAATTAGATATGTTTACTACGTTTGGCTATTTATTCGTGGGTAAATTTTTAACCCTTTTTTGATTAAAATTAATTTTCCTTATTTACTATAGTCTATAACACGTTAGTATTTGAGTTATAATGATTAGAAATCTGAATCTTTAAGAGAAAGCTACTCTTGTCCACTTTTGGAATTTCATTCAGATATGTTTATTACGTTTGGCTATTTATTCGTGGGTAAACTTTTAACCCTTTGCCCTTAAAATTAATTTCCTTATCTCCTATAAATATAGCCTGTATATAGTATGTAACAAGGTAGTATTTGAGTTATTGCGTTTAGAAATCTGAATCTTTAAGAGAAATCTATTCTTGTTCACTTTTGGAATTTCAACTAGATATGTTTACTAGGTTTGGCTATTTATTCGTGGGTAAATGTTTAACTCTTTGCATTTCAAATTAATTTTCCTTATTCCCTATAGTCTATAACACGTTAATATTTGAATTATAACATTTAGATATCTTTAGAAAAATAGTAAAGAGTAAATAAGAATGAACATACAAATTAAGGCAAGTATGTTGAAGGTATCTTTAGATAAAGCCTACTCTTGATGAATCTTTAGTTTTAATGAATGATGAACTCTTAATGAATCTTTAAGAGAATGCTACTTTTGTTCACTTTTGGAATTTCAACTAGATATGTTTACTACGTTTGGCTATTTATTCGAGGATAAATTTTTAACCCTTTGCCTTTCAAATTAACTTTCCTCATTACCTATTGTATGTAACAAGTCAGTATTTGAGTTATAGCATTTATAAATTTCTAGAAAATTAGTAAGGAGTAAATAAGAATCAAAGTACAAATTAAGTAAGGCAAGTATGTTGAAGGTATCTTTAGATAAAGCCTACGCTTGTTCACTTTTGTAATATCTGATAGATATTTTCAATACCTTTAGGTATTATTCGGGAAAAAACTTTAAATTTTTTCCCTGCGAATTAACATTTTTCATTCCTAATAGTCAGGTACAAGTTAGTATTTGAGTTATAACATTTAAAAATTTTTAGAAAAATAATAGGGAATAAATAAAATCCAACTTACAAAATACGTAAGGCAAGTACGACGAAAGAATCTCTAAAAGAAAGCGCACTATTTTCAACTTTTGGAATATTTGCTAGGTATATTTACTACCTTTGGTTATTACTCGTGGAAAAATTTTAAATCTTTGCCCTGCAAATTAATTTTTTGTATTCCCAGTAGTCTGGTATATATTTATGTTTGAGATCTAACATTTAGAATTTTTTTGAAAAATAATAGAAAATAAATAAAAAACCAACGTACAAAATAAGCAAGGTAAGGATGAATGAATCGTTAAACGAAAGCTTACTCTTGTTTTCTTTTCTTCTAGATACGTTTCCTATCTTTGGCTATTACTCGTAGATAGATTTTAGCTGTTTTGCACTCCAAATAAATTTTCCTCGTTCCTAGTATTCTGGTACAAATCAGTGTTTAATTTATATTAATTTATTGCTAAACTAATAATTTTGATCGAGGTAAACAAATCCCCTACATAATAACAGCCTAAGTTATCTGTCCGTCTGTCCTCGAATTTATGAAGCGGTTGAACCTGGAATGGATAGAGGCATCCCTATTGGATTTTTTGATGAGTTAGGGTTAGAAACATTTGAAATCCCTCTCCCCCTTTTCTATCATTTAATGCCATTATTTCAAGCCCTATATTCCCCGGTTAAGAGTAGGCGATTAAATTTATCAATTTGTCACATAATAAAAAGGTAAAAATAATTTTTTTCTAGCATTATGAAGTCATTCTTTTAACCCTATATTTAATGTTTTCTTATTTTAAATTATTTAAATATCGTCAGCATTATTTCCATACATTTTATCATTAAACTTAGATATTACCTAAATAATTTTCTTTTATATTTGGCTTAAATAATAGATCTGGTATATATACGATAATTTTAAGTTTAATCATCAATTATTCTTTGCTGCAATGAAAGTTTTATCAGAGGTATTAACAACAAATTTTATCTACCTTCAGGATGTAGTGGAAATGATAGTTTCATTCCTTTACTTCCATTAATTACTGTAGCTAAAAGTATTTGGAAGAAATTAACGATAATTTCAGCGTAACAAAGAAAACTTTGAATTATCTTTCTAAATGAATTCAACGTGATTCTAAACTGCATTCACAGTAATTTAGAGGACTTTAGAGGAGTATGAAGGAAAAAAAATTTATGGAGCGTGCACCAGGTAATTCTCAGCCAAAAAATAAACCATTTTTTATCTGCCTTATAGGGTACTTTACAATTCTGGAAAATTAAAATTTTACTGACCCCGTCATATGACGGGTTATATGCTAGTTTGAGCAATAATTATTTTATTTATTCTCTATACAATAAATAGTTAATAAATTTTGAAGGGTTGTAACAGCTAAAATGTGTTTGTAGTGTTAAATATACATATAAAATACTAGCCAAAATGAAGCTTCTGGACACATTAATCTTCCTGTTAAGAAAGTTCTCAAAAATCACTTTACAGATGAACGTGTCATCTGCCGCCACTTTTCTAATGTGTGACCACTCTGATCCACAGACCTCATCAAAAGTAACTTTGGGGGCATTTGAAACATCTAGTTATAAACCAAGAACTATACCTGCTCTGAAAGACAGCATTTCACTACATGTTCTCAGCACTTCCTTAGACACACTGTGGTCAACTGTTGAACAAGCTATCTTACGATTTAAGTCTTACAATGGTAGCTGAGTATAATACCCGCCATGTTGAACATGTCTTGCTGTAATATTTTTTTTAACTAGAGTGAATAATTGATACATGAACAATTCATCAAAAAGCATCTAGTCATATACATCTAGTCATAAACCAAGAACTACATCTGTTCTGAAAGACAGCATTTCACTACATGTTCTCAGAACATCCTTAGACATACTGTGGTCAACTGTTGAACACGCTATCTTACGATTTAAGTCTTATAATGGTAGCTGAGTATAATTCCCGCCATGTTGAACATGTCTTGCTGCAATATTTTTTTAACTAGAGTGAATAATTGATACATGAACAATTCATCAAAAAGTGCCCTCTGATGGCGAAATTTTCATCTCAATTTTTTAAATTTGCTCAAACAAATTCCGATCTCTTTATTACGCCCTACAAAACTTTTCATAACTTTCTGAACAATTGTTCTGAATGTAGACAACTTTAAAGGAAGGAAGATTAATTATGAACACTCTTTACAGAGGATCTAGTAATAGTTAGAAAAATTGGAGGATGTTCGGTACTGTAAAACTCTTCACTTTCATTCGTAGTTATGTATCAGAATTCAACAAGATAGAAAAGTATCAAATTTTCGGTAAAATTTTGCCTTAGTGAAATTCCTGTGTCACTTTGGCACTGATCCCAGGTTACTTTTTCAGTGATTTAGACTAATACACTGTCTTTCCTTCGTATTTTTAGAAAAAAATATGTTGTTTTTCCTGTTAACCCATATTTCCCCACAACAACTAAATATTTATGTAAGTTATTAAAACTTTATCTATATCCTTAATATGGTGTAGCTAAGAATATAAAACCAAGATTTTCAAAAAATATTTTTAATTTTTTAAGTAATTAGCAATTATTGTTTTAAGTAATTGTTCTATAAATAGGACAACGGTCCAATATACTAGTAAAATTTAACAACTATCACTTACACTGCATTAGGCTGTTTCATATCTGAAATTTGGGGAAACAGTCAAAGCAAAGTCCAACACTACATTTTAAGTATACTTTTGTTGATATTCTCTTGCAGTTCTTGAACTGGCATTTTGGTATGAGATAATAGTAAAAGGATATCAGTTGCAGGATACTAACATCTATAATTTATATGCAAGTTTTGCAGGTTTATTTTTCATGAACATCTTGCAGCTGTGCCTTCCAAAATAATTTGCAAAATACATATTTGAACTAAAACTTCCAGTTACATTATTAGGTCTGTTTATAAACTACTAATAATCTCCACAATGATTGAAAAAAAATAATAATAGATATAAAATTAAAGATTAAAAAATGACAATTTTTAAGGGGTTGCGGAAAATAGATTTTACAACTCAATATAATTTGATTTCTCAATTTTTTTGTTACTATGCTAAAGTTTGTCTATTTTAAAGGTGTTGAAATAAATTCCACTCAGAAAATATTTATAACTTTATTATTAGAGGGAATTTTATTTGCTGTCCTGTTTATAGGACACCGGTCTAATATGGGTTAAAGAATGGAATGTGATTAATATGAAAGTTAAAATAGTATTCGTAAACATATTGAATAAGACTGACGAACTTCAAAAAGAAAACTACTTTTTAACTAGTTCCTTTATTACCCTTATATCCCAACTGAAGTCTAAGATAAAAAACCAATTTCATTTTTCACTTCACTGAAAGTTTAATGGATTGATAATAGCGCATTTAGATTTGCTTTTCTCCCTCAATACCCTTCTAATTTATTTGAAGTTACTCAAGCATAAAAATAATGAAGATTGTTGTTTAGAACAGTAAACGAATATTGAACTTTGTAGTTAAATGCAGGCAAAAATAGTTGCTGCTGCTGCTTTCCTAATTTAAAGTCATTTTTCGTACCAGAAATAGCTTTTTAAACGACTTTTATCTAAAAGTGAAAAAACGTTTAGCGCGTTCTTTCTAAATTGCTGTCTTACTGCTTCAGTCTATAACCGATTTGTTTATTTATAGAAAGGGCTAAAAAATAAATTACTCTGTGCTTAACTTGAAATATTCTGAGCCATACAAATTCAAAGTGATATTGTAAATTTTTTAAAGAGAAATAGAAAAATAACCTCTGAATGTTCTGAATGCTCTGAATCTTATATGTGTTGTGTACATTTTTTAACTCATATATTTTCTATACATATTCTAAATGTTGAAATAACTTTAAAAATATTAAACTTATAACTTTAATAGTTATATTTATATATGATGTAATCTATAGTATTAAATTTCTAAATGCTAAACATTGCATTAATATGTAATTAGGTACTTATTATTTTTATACTTTTACAAACATATAGGGTAGTACTGATATTGATGTTATCCCCTATTCATTATAAGTGTGTAAAAATTTTTGTGGGTGTTGCTTTAGTTAATAAACCATAATTGCCACAGCATATTTTAAGCAAAATATTATAGGATCACTGTTCATTTAAATATATTTAGTCTATACACCAACATTAGTTAATAAACCAAAACTGCATCTTATGCTCTTATGGAAAGTATTTTTGTGCAATATGGTATATTTTAAAGGGTGGGAATATCTGGAAACTGCTCAAGATCCAAGATTCCCTGTAAAATATCGTATAAAAAGAAAAATCAACGTGCAAATTATTTTGTTGATGTTACTTTTGTTAAACTAAACCATAAGTGCACGTCATATTTTAGGCTAAAATTTTATACTATCACTCTTTTTTAGACCTATTCATTTGTCTATACTCCCACAATATATATACCAACTTATAGCCAAATTTCCATCTTATGCACTCGTGGAAACTAATTTTCAGCAATACGCCATATTTTAGCTGTCGGTGATCTCTGGAAACTGGTAAGGATCAATGGTAAAAAATAATATAAAAAGGAAAATAAATCAAAGTGTAAACTCTGTATATGTTGCTTTTATTAAACTAAATAATAAGAACAGAACCATATTTAAGCGAAACGATTATAGTATCACCGAATTTTTTAATATAATCATCTGTTCATACACCAACAATCTACACTATCTTTTTTTGATAAGCCAAATCTCCATCTTATACTCTCGTGGAAAATATTTTTATGCAATACGGTATATTTTAGTTGGTGGGGATCTTTTTAAACGGTTTGGGATTCCTTGTAAAGTATCATATAAAAAAGAAAAATAAAAGTGTAAAATTTTGTTGATCTTGCTTTTGTTAAACTAAACCATAAGTGAACGTCATATTTTAGGCTAAAATATTATACGATCACTGTTTTTTTAAATCTATTTATATGTCTATACGCCCACAATATATACACCAATTTTAGTCGATAGTCAAATCTCCATCTTATGCTCTCGTGAAAACTATTTTTCAGAAATACGCTATATATTAACTGTCGATGATCTCTGGAAACTGCTAAGGATACCTGGTAAAAAATAATATAAAAAGGAAAAAAAATCAAAGTGTAAACTTGTTCTGTAGATGTTGCTTTTGTTAAAGTAAATCATAAGAACAGCACCATATTTTAAGCGAAAATATTATAGGATCACTGAATTTTTAAATATAATCATCTGTCCATACACCAACAATCTATACATTATCATTTTCCGATAAGTCAAATCTCCATCTTATGCTCTCGTGGAAAATATTTTTATGCAATATTTTAGTTGGTGGGGATCTCTGGAAACTATCGTATAAAAAAGAAAAATAAAAGTGTAAAATTTTGTTCATGTTGCTTTTGTTAAACTAAACCATAAGTGAACGTCATATTTTAGGCTAAAATATTATACTATCACTGTTTTTTAAAATCTATTCATCTGTCTATACGCCCACAATATATACTCTAACTTTAGTCCATAGTCAAATCTCTATCTTATGCTCTAGTGGAAACTATTTTTGTGCAATATGGTAAATTTTAGTTGGTGGATATCTCTGGAAACTGGTCGGGATTTCTTGTAAACTATCGTATAAAAAAGAAAAGAAAATTGTAAAAGTTTTTGTTAATGCTGATTTTGTTAAACTAAACCATAATTTCATGTCATATTTTAGGTTAAAATATTATATGATGACGGTTTGTTTAAATCTATTTATCTGTCTATACGCCCACAATCTATACACCAACTTTAGCCGATAGCCAAATTTTCATCTTATGCTCTTGTGGAAACTATTTTTCAACAATACGCCAAATTTTAGCTGTTGTTGATCTCAACAACGAAACAAAAAAAAATCAAAGTATAAACATTTTCTATAGACGTTGTTTAACACACAAGTTCAGCATCATATTGTAAGCTAAAATTTTATAGGATCACTGAATGTTTAAATATAATCATCTGTCCGTATACCAACAATCTATACATTATCATTTTTCGATAAGCCAAAACTCCATGTTATGCTCTCGTGGAAAGTATTTTTGAGTAATACGACACATTTTAGTTGGTGGGAATCTCTGAAAGGGACTTCTTATAATTTTGTATAAAAAGAACATATTTACTATGAAAAAGCACTGCTGAGAACAGCTGTTTGTGAAGCCCACTTTACCCTGTGTTTCCGTAAATCCGAACTGGTAAGTAAAACTTACAATTAAATCATCTCTAAATTTAATTTTTTTGGTACATCTAATACTCATAGTAGGTGTATAATAATAAAACTTTGTTAATATTTTAAAGATTTTTTAAGCTCTCATTTCCATTGTACTGTACAGGGTAATTCTATTTTATCTTAGTTGAAGCATTCTTCAGTTCATTTTATTTTTATGATGAACTTGAGTTTCTACAATAGCTGACTTGCTTCTAAAAGTGGCTCCTCCTTACCTTTTACAAATTGATGAATTTCGCTTTTCTTCCTAAATAATTTATTATTATGCAAGTGATTTATTAGAATAGCCTCAGAGCGCGGCTCACTGTTGGAGGTATTGCTTGAATTATATCCTACATATCCAAGGGGGAGTCCACTTTCATATCCTTTGATGAATGTTAATTTATATAAGGCAAATACGTTGATTACTAAATGTTTCACAGAATAGATGAGACTTTGTTATATTTCGCCAATTTTATAGTTGGCAACTCTGATTCGTCAACTTCTTAATAATATATCACCTTTAATTAATAAATTTTTGGTTTTTAACTTCAATATTCTCAATACTATGTTCGTCTATTACTAAATTAAAGAAATTCATCTCCTTATATCGTAATTCCTATTGTACGGTACAGGGTAATTCTATTTTACCTTAGTTGAAACATTCTTCAGTTCATTTTATTTTCATGATGAACTTGAACTGCTATTTTCTTTTCTTTATTTTTATTTTATAATAACATTAGTAGCAGCAGACAATAGCCGACTTGCTTCTAAAAGTGGCTCCTCCTTACCACTTACAAATTGATGAATTTCGCTTTTCTTCCTAAATAATTTATTATTATGCAAGTGATTTATTAGAATAGCCGCAGTGCGCGGCTCACTGTTGGAGGTCTTGCTTGAATTATATCCCTACATAACCAAGGGGGTGGGAGTCCACTTTCATATGGTTTGATGAATGTTAATTTGTATAAGGCAAATACGTGATTAATAAATGTTTCACAGAATAGAAGGGATTTTGTTGTATTTCGCCAATCTTATAGTTGGTAACTCTGATTCGTCAACTTCTTAATAATATATTACCTTTAATTAATAAATTTTTGGTTTTTAACTTTAATATTATCAATACTATGATAGTCTATTACTAAATTAAAGAAATTCATGTACCTATACCGTAATTCCTATTGTACGGTACAGGGTAATTCTATTTTACCTTAGTTGAAACATTCTTCAGTTCATTTTATTTTCATGATGAACTTGAACTGCTATTTTCTTTTATTTATTTTTAGTTCATAATAACGTTAGTAGTAGCAAACAATAGCCGACTTTCTTCTAAAAGTGGCTCCTCCTTACCACTTACAAATTGATGAATTTCGCTTTTCTTCCTAAATAATTTATTATTATGCAAGTGATTTATTAGAATAGCTTCAGAGCGCGGCTCACTGTTGGAGGTCTTGCTTGAATTATATCCTACATAACCAAGGGGGTGGGAGTCCACTTTCATATCCTTTGATGAATGTTAATTTATATAAGGCAAATACGTGATTAATAAATGTTTCACAGAATAAAAGGGATTTTGTTATATTTCGCCAATCTTATAGTTGACAACACTGATTCGTCAGCTTCTTAATAATATATCAACTTTAAATAGCATGTTTTCGGTTTTTAGCTTCAATATTATCAAAAATATGTACATCTATCATTAAAATAAAGGCATGCTTCAAAAACTCTATACTCGTATATTAACATATTAAATATGCATCATATGCAAAACATTCTTAAAAAATCTGAACTCATTAGATTAATATTAAGGGGCATACTACCTTCAAGTAGAAGAATTTTTCTTATTTTTCGATCTTTTTTAACTATTATCCTAAATAAATAGAATTTTTACAGATATTTCTCTATACTTATTTAAATAGTATTGCTGTATTTACTTTTTTTTAGTAAAAAATTATTTTCATTAATAATTTTTGCTTTTTCGTAATAATTAAATGTTAGGTATAATTCTCCAGCTATTTAAATTTTAAAACAGTATTAGAAATTTTACTCTATTATTTTGAGTTTTCAAAAAAGAAAAAAAAAACTGAAACGATGTTTAAAAATTACATTTTGAATATTATAAATCAGTGTCAGAGCAGAACTATCAGGAACCTGAGTACTAGTGACCCACTAATAAGAAATGAAATTTTGCTTCAAATGTGTGTAAACTAAATAAAGTATTGTTAAGCTGCATTATTCAGACATATATTAAATAAGAAAGGTAAATAAAAACAATCTTTCGACCGTTACAAACTACTTTACATATTGTGCAACAGGGGTTCAATTTTAAAATTTTTAGTAACTTGGATAACTTTTAATGGTATCTTTATGTCTCAAAAATAATAAAGTATTTAGGATTAGCCTAATTAATTAAAATTTTTATTTATTTATTATACAACACATTAGTCTTAAAAATGTAGTAAAATTATATTTAAATATTAATACATTGTATGCGGGTCAAGTACTAGTAACAGACGATTGAGCGCGGAACACGTACTTGTACGTTTTCTGACGACTGATACTTGAGAGCGGTTCACGTGCTAATACGGGTTAGTGTGACATGGTTTGTTTGTGGTAAAAATAACGGTATATACAGGAAAACGAATCCTATTGTTCTTGTCTTCCGTTGTTTTATAATGTAAAAATGTTTACGTATACTATAATTCGAAAAAATAACACTATATACTACCATTTCCATTTGATTTTTCATATTTACTATACTATTATATATTTATCCAATAAAAAATATATTTTTTGTTTAAAAAATCTTAGGGTTGTTGTTTAAATATTTCTATTTATATATTTGTTTATACATTTCAATATAAAATACGAAAAGTTCGTTAAAAAACTAATTAATTTTGGATCTACTGAGATTTAACTGAAAGCGCAAAAAGCCCTCTCCCGGTACAATTCCGCTGCGAAATGTACCGGTAATGTTATTTTTAATGTTAATGTAATGTTAACGTAATATTTTAATGTTAATTTAATGTTAATTTTTAAAGTTAATGTAATATTTTAATGTTAATTTAATGTTAATTTTTAAAGTTAATGTAATATTTTAATGTTAATGTAATGTTATTTTTAAACGAGATTTTTCGCAAAACATATTTATCAACAAAACTCAAAATCACTTATGTACTCCACATTTATTTATTTTGTATATTTTATGTTAATCCAATATTTTGAAAAAATAAATAAAGATATTAATATTATTTGAGCATATGTGTAATATTTCTCATATTTTGGAAAAGTTTGTTAATACTTTGTAATAGATTTTAAACCATCTTTTATATAAATAAAAATGCTAATGAGCTTGAAAGTATTTCTAATGGTTTCATACATTTTAATTCTTCCTCCACAAAGGTGAAATAATACATATTATAAACAATAAATTATTATCTCAGTTTATTTATTTACTGTTAGATGTGTATAATACAATATTGATATACCATGAAACAGATCGTTATGTAATACTCTACAATGTGTTTACGAGGAAGCATTTTGTTAATATTATATGGTTGCCAATCATTGTATTATGTTCCGATGAAAAGACAACTGATTGAAGAGAGTAAAAGACATTAACGTGCTATTTGAAATACATTAAATATACGCTTGAAACTTTCTTATAATAATAATTTTCTTTGTGAAGGGTGTGAGCTACATATTTTGACAAAGATTAATAGAATATTTCTTTTAAAGTTCTGATAGTAGTCTGATTTTAATATCCTTCCTTCTTTTGCTTACATTAAATAGAAAATAGAAGATGAAGATGTAATTTTCTGGACAAAATGGAATAGCTTTTTCTTGACTGAAATGAGTTATTTCCTTATTACACCTAGAAATGCATTTTCAAACAGTTTGTCTGCAGTTTGCTTGGTTAGGTTTGTGGATAACCATTTATTACGCAACAATGAAGCATTTGACGTTAAACCACCTTCATTTAGTGCATTATTACGGCATAACTGGACCAACAGGAATAAGAAAAAAAAAGCATTTTGTTTCATTCTATCGGAAGCAGGAAGTAGCAGCTATACACGCTTCCCTGCATCCTACCGTGATAAAGTCGTCTAACTTCGTGAAAAAGGAAACAAAGATGAAAACTTCTCAGCTTTTCCTTTTCATGCGGTATCACTTTTGAGCCTCAAGTTGGCATTGACAGTACGTTGTTCTGAGTGAAGCAGACATGAAAAATCGTCCTTCAAATTACTTCTGTTGACAGTCTAATGGAAAAATAATTTGTCCTTTCTATTTTAACGTCTTTGTCTTTTCAAGATCGGTTTATCGGATTGTCTAGACTATTGAGCTGCTGTAATAAATGTGAAGACTCTATCGAATTGTAAAAATAGCATAATTGTAATTGTTGCAAAAGCTGAAACTTTTGTACAGCAAGTGATGGGTTATATCATATATATCTAAATAATATTAATCGATATAACTTAATCGATATATCATAACAGAATTAATAATATATGTAAATAACATTCTGTCTAAATAACAACAAAAATGTACTCAAACTTTTGTACAGCAACTGGTGTGTTGTATCATATATATCTAAATAATATTAATCAATATATCTTAACAACATTAATAATATATGTAAATAACATTATCTCTAAATAACGACAAAAATGTACTCAAATTTTTGTACAGCAAGTGGCATGTTATATCATATATATCTAAATAATATTAATCGATATAGCTTAACAACTTTAATAATATATGTCAATAACATTATGTCTAAATAACAACAAATAGGTACTCAAACTTTTATACAGCAAGTGACGTGTTATGTCAAATATATCTAAATAATATTAATCGATATAACATAATCGATATATCTCAACAGCATTAATAATATATGTAAATAACATTCTATCTAAATAACAACAAAAAGGTACTTATGGTTATTTTTAATACTTCCTCTGAAGTTAAGGAAAAATAAAGTAATTTAACTTTACTTTAGGATCATACTTTTAAAAATCTTTTTTAGTTTGAAACATAAATATTGAGATTAAATAAACAGAGAAATATTTAAAGAATAATAAGAAAAATATTCTAATAAATAATATGTAATATAAAATTCATCGTTTATTTTTTAAATTTTATTTATTTGCTTACATATATTTCTATAAACTTGATTGTATTTGAACTATTATTTTAAATTATTCAAATAAATAATGGTTGTGCCTAGAAACACAAACTTTTAAAAAACTATTTGATATTAAAATTATTTGCATAATATATTTGTGTCTTATACTTTCATTTTGTTATGGATATAGTTGTCTATTATTTGATACAAAATATATTTCTTGTTAAAACTGAAATTCAGTGAGATATTTATTCAAATTAAATTATTTGAAGATTTATTGGAGCTTTCTACATCTAGATGCATTAGTTTTAAATTAACTTACGTTAAACATATTCAGAATCTATGCTTTTTTTGTTGTTGTTTGAAGTAGTTATTAAGTTTATGTATTCAATGGCTATCGTTGAAACCTGGTCTTGAAAACGGAGATTGGCACAGTAGACCACAGCCCCCAAGTTGGGATCTATCGCTGAGATGAGGCTATCGTGAAAATATTTCAAAATAATGTAAATATAAATATAAACCATTTCTGTTTTCTTCTTCTTCTTCAATGGCTAGACAGCCCAGGATGGGCCCTTGCCTCCCTCAGAGTCGAATTCCAAGCTCTTCTGTCCCTGGCCATAGACATCCAATTAGTAATTTTTAAAAATCATAAGTCTGATTCCAAACAGTTGAGCCACCTAAGTTTAGGTATCTCTATTTTTCGGGTTCCAAATGGTTTGACCGAGAGATGATCATTATTGTTGCACGATCTTCATCTGTTCTGGACAGGTGTCCTGCCACTTTAATTCTTTGAATCCTTATATATTGCACTATATCTAGATCTATAAAAGATTTATAGAGTTCAGAGATAGTTATTACTATGTTTTATGATTTTTGTTTTAGTAAATAAAAATATTTTACTGAAATTTACAGTAAAGAGTTCAAATTATAATAATATCCATTGAAAAACAGAGCTAAAGGGACACATTTCAAATAATAGTATAATCAATTCTGTTTTATCACCTAGGTTTTAAAATTATGAATAAAAACCTATATTTGTAGAAATACCAATGTTCTATAATACTTATTTTTATTAATGTATTCTCATAATATCCATATCACACAGTTCCTTTTAATGAAATCTTTTCATGAAAGTGACAGCGACGTTCAAAACTAATTTATTTTGTTTTTAAATCAATATTCTTGAAAATATAAAAAGTTTTTAGTAATATATGCTTGTAAATAAGGTTAAATTTCCAACTGAATTTATTAATAGCTTTAGAATTTTTAATTATTAATTATTTAAAAAAATCGTCATGTTCCATGCTCATACTTAAAACATAATGTAGAACTTTAAGCATAATGTAGTCAATTTTATCTATACACTACCTTATATTCTTTACTGTATGACTTTATGATGAGATATAAGTGGAAGAGTGAGAAAGCCACGAAAAATTTCTCGCTACACTCTTGCCTCTGGAGGTAACAATAGTAAAAACAGTCGACAAAAACAAAAGAGATTTCTAAAGTTAAGCACAGAGATAATATATCTCGCATTTCGAAACATATGTATTAAAACCATTGTTTTGTATTTTCAACAATTTATAAAGGTAAATGATATTTACAAATTTACCCAGATTCTGTGAAGCATTCATAAAATATTTACTCTGAACAAACATCTAAAATTATTATTAATAATAATTTTATTGGATTATTTCTGTAATAACTATCTTCCTTATAGGATGCAGGATATAATAAAATATTTCTGTTTCCCATTCGTATTTATTTTTTCAATTCAGTAAGATAAAAATATTAAATTTTGAGTTTCAATTTTCCCAGACTAATTTTAGTTTAATAGTTTAAGAATCAGTTTAAAAAATTTGTTCATTTAAAATACCTTTAGAAAAACTAGACTAAAAATATTAATCTGTAATATTTAGATAAAATCTAAGGTTCCCTAAGGTTAAATGTTAATATAATGATCTGGCTCACGTCTTGTTAACACCTATACATTATGAGATCAAATTGCGAACGCATCTCGATACTATTAAATATGTATTAATATTCTATTCAGCTTGAATCGAAATAAATCAATGTCAAAAAAGACAGATATTCATAAATCTCTCCGTTGAAATACATCCATTAGAAGTGTAAATTCAGTTTAACTGATTAAAATTTTTGCTTAGCAAAAATAAGTATTAATTTTAAAAATGTGTTTGATAATAGATTTATAATTAATATGAATTACAAAGAAATCCAATAAAAATCCTTAAAGAATCGAAATATTCTTTTATAAACTAGTTAATTACTAAATTGTGATATTTTATATAGTATGTAAAATATAAAAAAAAACATTTAGTTTCACCTTAAAAGTATATGAATAAAATGTTAACATGCTTATAATTTTACATTTAGAAAGCTTGTGTAGTTTTGGTTAAAATGAAACAATCAAAACTTTCTGATATATCTACATTCTAAATATTGTTTAAAAATTAATATTTTTAAACAATATTTAGTACGTTGCTAAGAAAAAATACTGCGAAGTAAATTATTTTGTAAATAAAAAAGAGTAATTTATTTCAGTTATTAGTCCACGATTACATCGTAATTTCTAAACTTGTAGTAATCTGCATTAAAATATTAATCAATTATAAATATTATTAATTATATAAATATATTATAAATATTATTAATTGTAAATATAATAATAATAATATAATTATAGGTATATAATAATATTTATGAATATTATAAATATTATTAGTTATATAATTAATTAATTATAAATTTAGTAATTAATTATAAACTAATTAATTACTAAATTTTGACATTTTATATAGTATGTAAAATATAAGAAAAACATTTAGTTTCACCTTAAAAGTGAATAAAAATGTTAATGGGCCTATAATTTTACATTTAGAAAGCTTGTGTAATTTTGGTTTAAATGAAACAATCAATACTTTCTGATATATCTACATACTAAATATTGTTTAAAAATTAATATTTTTTCTAAGTTACTAAGAAAAAATACTACGAAGTAATTTATTTTGTAAATAAAAAACAGTAATTTATTTCAGTTATTAGTCCAAGATTACATCGTAATTTCTAAACTTGTAGTAATCTGCATCAAAATATTAATCAATTATAAATATTATTAATTATATAAGTATATTATAAATATTATAAATATAATAATAATAATATAATTATAAATATATAATAATATTTATATACATTATAAATATTATTAATTATATAATTAATTATAAATTTAGTAATTAATTATAAACTAATTAATACTAAATTTCTGACATTTTATATAGTATGTAAAATATAAGAAAAACATTTAGTTTCACCTTAAAAGTATATGAATAAAATGTTAACAGGCCTATAATTTTACATTTAGAAAGCGTGTGTAATTTTTGTTTAAATGAAACAATCAAAACTTTCTGATATATCTACATACTAAATATTGTTTAAAAATTAATATAATTTCTAAGTTACTAAGAAAAAATACTGCGAAGTAATTTATTTTGTAAATAAAAAACAATAATTTATTTAAGTTATTAATCCAAGATTACATCGTAATTTCTAAACTGTTAGTAATCTACACTAAAATACTAGTTTTGTAATGTAAAGAGTAATGTTATACATTTTTGTAGCTCACGTGCAAAAATATTTGAATTTTTAAATATGAATTTGTATGCAATAAAGTATTTGATGTAACACGAAATATATTTGTTGACTACTAAAATAATACGGAGAGTTTAATTTTTATTACAAGTAGAGATATGTAATTAAATCATCAGCAACAGTTTTAAACTTTTATGATGATATTTATGAATTAAAGTTTGAAAACTGTTTTCAGTGTGTAGAAATTATTCAGCCATTTTATTGTTATTAATGTTTATTTTATAGATTAAAAACTACATTAAGAGTAAAAACAATCATAAATATTCTTGATATTTAGAGGTGATAATTTGTTTTTTTCCTTTAAAATATCATGTTCAGATTTTTAATAATTAGATATATTACTTTACAAATAAGACAGAATTACTTGAAAAATGTTTTCAGTGTGAGAAATTATTCCGCCACTTTCTTGTTCATAAGGTTCATTTTATAGATTAAAAACTACATTAAAAGTAGAAACTATCATAAGCATTCTTGATATTTAGATGTGATAATTTAATTTTTTTCTTTTAAAATATCATGTTCAGCTTTTTAATAATTAGATATATTACTTTACAAATGAATAAGAGTGAATTACTTGAAAAATGTTTTCAGTGTGAAGAAATTATTCCGCCACTTCCTCGTTCATAAGGTTTATTTTATAGATTAAAAACTACATTAAAAGTAAAAACAATCATAAGCATTCTTGATATTTAGAGGTGATAATTTGTTTTTTCTTTTAAAATATCGTGTTTAACTTTTTTTATAATTAGTTATATTACTTTACAAACGAATAAGACTGAATTACTTGAAAAATGTTTTCAGTGTGTAGAAATTATTCCGCCACTTTCTTGTTCATAAGGTTTATTTTATAGATTAAAAACTACATTAAAAGTAAACCCTATCATAAGCATTCTTGATATTTAGAGGTGATAATTTGTTTTTTTTAAATATCATGTTCAGCTTTTTAATAATTAGATATATTACTTTACAAATGAATAAGACTGAATTACTTGAAAAATGTTTTCAGTGTGTAGAAATTATTCCGCCACTTTCTTGTTCATAAGGTTTATTTTATAGATTAAAAACTACATTAAAAGTAAAAACTATCATAAGCATTCTTGATATTTAGAGGTGATAATTTGTTTTTTCTTTTAAAATATCATTTTCAGCTTTTTAATAATTAGTTATATTACTTTACAAATGAATAAGACTGAATTACTTGAAAAATGTTTTCAGTGTGTAGAAATTATTCCACCACTTTTTTGTTCATAAGGTTTATTTTATAAATTAAAAATACATTAAAAGTAAAAACTATCATAAGCATTCTTGATATTTAGAGGTGATAATTTGTTTTTTTTTTAAATATCATGTTCAGCTTTTTAATAATTAGTTATATTACTTTAAAAAATGAATAAGACTGAATTAATTGAAAAATGTTTTATGTGAAAGAAATTTTTCGCACTTTCTGTATAAGGTTTATTTTATAGATTAAAAACAACATTAAAAGTAAACACTATCATAAGCATTCTTGATATTTAGATGATAATTTGCTTTTAAAATATCATCAGCTTTTTAATAATAGTTTATGTTACTTACAAATGAATAGACTGATTAAAGAATAAGAAAAAATTTACTGAAGCAAATTCTGTAGTTACCGAGTAGATTGATGCAGACTTTTACTTACAAAAACAACTTATTTTTAGAACATAAGATGACATTAAACAAAATATCCTCGTAGGGCAAAGTAACACAAAGTAGAAATATTTGGATGATATTGTTTACAATCTGAAACTGTGTGCCACCCCTTTTATTAACTACTGGAAGGGATGTGGCTCCAGGAATGATGTCATTCCGGTAACCAATCATGCCTCTTTTATTACTTGTAGTCTTTGAAGATATTGCGGCTTTTCAGAATAAAATGCATGTTTTACACACTCGCGAAGAATTTCCGATTGTATAAATCTTCTGCAGAAACACAATTAGTGTTTGTGTCTAGAAAACATTAGAGGTTTAGTTTTCTAATCAATACTTTTGACTATTTTCAGACAAATTTATATTAAAATAGTCGTAATTACTTAATTAAATAACGAACACTTTTTTCTGTTCGTAATAAAATCACTTCCTTCAGAAGTTAGCTTTCACTTCCGTTCGTTACGAATGTTTGAGTTCAATTAAAAGGGTAGAGTTACGAAATTGACTGCTTCAGGAAATCCTAGCCAGTGGTTACATCGGAGTATTCTCTTTCACATCAGCTAAATGATCCATTCTTGGAGGAAGAATAACTCTCTTTCTTTACGATCTAATTGTCAGAAGCATGCCGACTGCTTCAGTTATGAGAGACTAAATAGAGAACAAATGAATTAAGTTTCTGCTTAGCCTATTTTCCACTTAAGACAATTATCCGATTATGATGGAAAAACATTCCTATAAAACACTTCAAGCTGAAAATTTGAAGGAAACAAAACTAACGAGATAAAGGTGTGAAACATAGTTTCCACTGAATTTACATTGGTGTATGAAATATATCATGATATTTTAAAGCAGAGTTGATAAGTAATTGGAAATTTTGGTTTGGTTTGTAGCTCTACGGTATACCCTTTTGCTACACGACTGCTAATGAGACTGAAATCGACTGTTCAACCGTTTGAGTGCTGAAGTGTTTTCTTTTATATATACTAATAGTGAGGAATGGAATATGTAGTAATTTTTTATAGACCAATAGATATGGATATAATTAATACTAATTAGTATGTAACAAGTAATTTTTACCAATAAACATATTCTTTATTCTCACTTATTACAAGAATGTTTTGCTGCACAAATTCCATGAATTAATTTTTTACATATAGAGCAATTTAATTTGGATCGTCTAATTCCATTACCACTTTTTTTTACTGAATACATCACATTGTCGCAATTTTCGCCCAGGCAATTTTTCTAAAGAAGTGTTTGCACTTATTGGTAGTCTTCCTGTGGCATTTCTTCTAATAACATCGTCATCGGAGGTACTTGCAGTAATTTCATCATCATCACTGCTATCAATAATAACTCGCAATCTCTTACGAAGGATGATGATATCACTTCTATTACCACTTTGAAAGTCATTACTATATTCTTCACTTCTCATATCATTGTCACTTTCAGATGAATCAAAACTTGACATGGTGTATTTCGAAATGATCAGTAAAACCGCACTCAAACGGTTAAAGCCGATTCTGAATGGCTACGAATATCCACGCCACAGTGGTTTGGTTTGGTTTGGTTTGGAGCGCTAGGGTCTACTGTTTTGCACACGAGGGCTAATAAGACCGGGACCTATTGCTTAAAGCCGATTCCGAACGGCTACGAACATGCATGCCATAGTGGGATTCGAACCCACGAATTCCGGTACCGACGGTCAGCGCTCTAACCAATCGGCCAGCGTTCGGCCCCACGCCACAGTGGGATTCGAATCCATGAACTCAGGTACTGCAGATCAGCGCCTTAACAATTCGGCTACCGTTCCGCGTAAATAAAAGCAATATAAGGAAAGTATTTTTAAATTCCAATAATGTATACTTAATTTTTGTTGTTAAACACATCTACTATATAAATATTTTCTTTGGGCTTACTACTTTCTACTTCACAAATATACCTGAAATATATAATTTTAATCTATTTATTATGAAATTTTCCTTCACTAAATTTCATCAGTGGATTGAGTTACCTGTCTATGGAGTTTTTATAACAGCCTTTATCGTAATTCTTACACACTGTCTCGCACACACACACACGCATATAGTTACATAATATGTGTGCATATATATATATATATATATATATATATATATATATATATATATATATATATATATATATATATATATATGTATATATATATACATACATATATATATATACATACATATATATATACATATATATACATACATATATATACATATATATATATATATATATATATATATATGTATATATATCTATAATATATATATACATGTATATATATGTATATATATATATATATATATATATATATATATATATATATATATATATATATATATATATATATATATATATATATATATATATATATATATATGTGTGTGTGTGTGTGTGTGTGTGTGTGTGTGTGTGTGTGTGTGCGTGCGTGCGTAATAGTAAAATCCCTTATTTACGTATTTTAATATTAATTCAATAACTTTTGTTCATAAGTCATTCCGGTAACCAATCATGCCTCTTTTATTACTTGTAGTCTTTGAAGATATTGCGGCTTTTCAGAATAAAATGCATGTTTTACACACTCGCGAAGAATTTCCGATTGTATAAATCTTCTGCAGAAACACAATTAGTGTTTGTGTCTAGAAAACATTAGAGGTTTAGTTTTCTAATCAATACTTTTGACTATTTTCAGATAAATTTATATTAAAATAGTCGTAATTACTTAATTAAATAACGAACACTTTTTTCTGTTCGTAATAAAATCACTTCCTTCAGAAGTTAGCTTTCACTTCCGTTCGTTACGAATGTTTGAGTTCAATTAAAAGGGTAGAGTTACGAAATTGACTGCTTCAGGAAATCCTAGCCAGTGGTTACATCGGAGTATTCTCTTTCACACCTTCAGCTGCTAAATGATCCATTCTTGGAGGAAGAATAACTCTCTTTCTTTACGATCTAATTGTCAGAAGCATGCCGACTGCTTCAGTTATGAGAGACTAAATAGAGAACAAATGAATTAAGTTTCTGCTTAGCCTATTTTCCACTTAAGACAATTATCCGATTATGATGGAAAAACATTCCTATAAAACACTTCAAGCTGAAAATTTGAAGGAAACAAAACTAACGAGATAAAGGTGTGAAACATAGTTTCCACTGAATTTACATTGGTGTATGAAATATATCATGATATTTTAAAGCAGATTTGATAAGTAAATGGAAATTTTGGTTTGGTTTGGAGCTCTACCGTATACCCTTTTGCTACACGACTGCTAATGAGACTGAAATCGACTGTTCAACCGTTTGAGTGCTGAAGTGTTTTCTTTTATATATACTAATAGTGCGGAATGAAATGCGTAGCAATATTTTTGGAGAACAATAGATATGGTTATAATTCACACTAATCATTATGTAACAAGTAATTTTTACCAACAAAATATTCTTTATTCTCACTTATTACAAGAATGTTTTGCTGCACAAATTCCATGAATTCCTTTTTTTACATATAGCGCAAATTAAGTTGGATCGTCTAATTCCACTACCTTTTTTTTTTACTGAATACATCACATTGTCGCAAGTTTCGCCCAGGCAATTTTTCTAAAGAAGTGTTTGCACTTATTGGTAGTCTTCCAGTGGCATTTCTTCTAATAACATCGTCATCGGAGGTACTTGCAGTAATTTCATCATCATCACTGCTATCACTAATAACTCGCAATCTCTTACGAAGGATGATGATATCACTTCTATTACCACTTTGAAATTCATTACTATATTCTTCACTTCTCATATCATTGTCACTTTCAGATGAATCAAAACTTGACATGGTGTATTTCGAAATGATCAGTAAAACCGCACTCAAACGGTTAAAGCCGATTCTGAATGGCTACGAATATCCACGCCACAGTGCGATTCGAACCCATGAACTCAGGTACCGCAGATCAGCGCCTTAACAATTCGGCTACCGTTCCGCGTAAATAAAAGCAATATAAGGAAAGTATTTTAAAATTCTAATAATGTATACTTAATATTAGTTGTTAAACACATCTACTATATAAATATTTTCTTTGGGCTTACTACTTTCTACTTCACAAATATACCTGAAAATATATAATTTTAATCTATCCATTTTGAAATTTTCCTTAACTAAATTTCATCAGTGGATTGAGTTACCTGTCTATGGAGTTTTTATAACAGCCTTTATCGTACTTCTTACACACTCTCTCCACACACACACACACACACACATATAGTTCCATAATATGTTTGCATATATATAAATAAATAAATAAATAAATATATATATATATATATATATATATATATATATGTATGTAATATTAAAATCCCTTATTTACGTATTTTAATATTAATTTAAAAACTTTTGTTCATAAAGTAAGTTCAGGGTTTGCGCGGTAATTCTGATTTTTCTATAGAGACACGTTATGGACTTAATTCAGCCTCTGTCTGTACTACTTTAGCCAATAGTTAGCGAGTTCTCTTTAAGCATGGGTATTTTTTACACGTGATCAATTGTGCTTAGGGATTATTCGTAGTCTTTTTACCGGAGGAATCATTACTTGAAAAGTATATGTGCGGGATGTCACAATGTCTGGGTGCACGAAGTTGTAAAGGTGTTTGCCTGTGATACGGATTTTATGTTTCTTACCAGAAATAAACTGCGTTGTGATTTTGAATGAGTCTCGCCCATATTACACACACACACACACACACACACACACATATATATATATATATATATATATATATATATATATATGTATATATATATATATATATATGTCAGGATTTAAAATATAGAATAATTTAAGAGATTTTAATTAGGGATTATTTTAATGGGAGTAACGCGCCTCGCGTTACTAGTCACATAAATACGGCACACGCGCAGTGATATTGAGCAGAGAGCGATAAGCAATTACTATAGGCAGACCTGTGGCTCCTCGAAGTAGGGAATACTGCTTTTGTTTGAAGTTGGGCGCCAAAGATGAGACGCCATGTTGATTAGCGTGCTAAGTGGATTAATAAAGAGAAGAAAATAATGACTTGAGTGTGAACTGATTTATATATTGACCAGTGTGATACTCGGACCATGTCACGTATATATATATATATATATATATATATATATATATATATATATATATATATATACACATATATATATATATATATATATATATATATATATATATATATATATGTGTGTGTGTGTGTGTGTGTAGCTATAATTACGACTAGTCAGATTTTAAATCCATACTAAAGCTCTCTCTTAATTAGTCAAGGCCATTTCTTAATCATTCTCTAAATGCTAACTAATTATTCTCTAAATAAAGTAAAATTAATATTTCCTTATTCCCAAATATATGATTATACGTAATGATAAAACTTAAAACATACAAACATGGGAAATGAGCTATTTTATTTCACATCTCATATTAGAGTGGAGTTTATTAATACCAGTAACCGAGTAGTAAACGATTCAAACGAAATGGCATTTAGTAGTATTGATAATGTCTCAAAATATATTACTATTTCAATTAACAGGTGCTATTATCATGCGAAAAAAAATAAAATTCAAGTGCGTTATATCCTCGGTTACATTTTTCATTAATTATTGGAGGTTTATGAAAACTCATTGATTTTACTCCCAAAATATGAAAATTTTATCTATTTAGACTTAACTTAGTTGAACTAAAGAAACACAAGGTCTAATATCTTCTGATGAGGAAACTGGGTTATTAGTTTTTGAAGATTTAATATAGTCTCTCAATATCGAGTTAACTTTACAATGCTCCCCTTTGAGGTTAGTCATGAGTTTTGAATGGTTATCATATCTCTGATATTGTTAATTTTGGATATATTTTGATATAAATCTTTAAATCAGTTCATGTTAGGTCTAGTTGTCGCATACATACACACATAATACAGCCTAACTTTTATCGGCCTAGGGCTGAATTTGCAAGTTAAAAAATTGAAAATTTAATGTAACGCACACACACACACATATATATATTTTAATGACTGTGTTAATTTTAAGCTGAAGTAAATTTGAAAGACTGGCATTAAGAAATCGAACAGTGGAATTTTTATCTTTGCATATTTGCTAAATCATTATATTAGTCTTTTACTTTTTTTAAAAATCCAGCATTTAACTTTTGAAAAATTTCTTTTTTACGTAAATGGCTAGGATTACGTATATGTCACATCGAGATTATTTTATTGCTTCAGAAATCAGGAAAACTCCAAATATGACTTTATGTTTCCGTTATGGCAGTTCACTTACCTTCTTACCTAAAGTTAAACAAGGAAATAATAAAATATTCCTAAAATCCACCTTTAAAAATAGATAGTGTTACTTTCTTACTCTAGCAATAAACTGCAGTGTTTGAGATTTCTTTCTTCATCTCAAGGTTAATTCAGTATAAAACGAAATAATTTCCCCAGCAATCACTTTGGCATTGACTATCGCGTGTGACTCTTATTGTTTCTGCAAAAGAAAGATTTACGTACTTTTAACATGAGTAATCAATCAGGAAGAACTTTCAGAGAAAAACATATCAGCTCTAAATGACTTTTTTTCAGAGAAAATTCAAAACTTTTTGCTTCTTAGAATATACAAATGCGTATTATCTGTGATGTGGGAAGTAAAATTGTTTCTTGAAGATCTATTTTTTAGTTTAAAATCCAATTTTATTTAAAAGGTTTGATATATAAATAGCTTAATGTGATAAAAAACTACTAGGTATCCAAATTTAAAATAAATATTGACCTGAGCTGAGAAATGATGGATGAGGATTATTTATAGCACCTATTGTTTATATGGTAACTATTTCCATTTATAGAGATCTTAACACATAGTATGCGGGTCACGTACTAGTACGTTTTCTGGCGATTGATACTTGAGCACGGGTCACTTACTAGTACGGGATTGTGTAACAACACTGTCTGTTTGTGGGTACAAAAATATACAAGATATACGACAGGAAAACGAAATATATGCAGGAAAACGAAGTTGAATGTTCTTGTTTAATACATAGATTATGGAAAAATTTGACAAATAAAAACTAGTTTTTACATCACTCGACGAAGAACCGTAGAACGGAAAAAATTAACACTATATACTAATATTTCTATTTGATTTTTCATACTTACGATACTATTATAAATTTATCCACTAAAAATATATATTTTTTGTTTACAAAAATCTTATGGTTGTTATTTATATTTTTATATTTATATATTTGTTTATATATTTCAATATAAAATACGAAAAGTTGGTTAAAAATTAAATAATATTCCATCTATTGAGATTTAACTGAATAACTAAATTTACGCCCAAAACGCCCGCTCCCTGTACAATTCCGCTGCGAAATGTATCCGCATACAATGTGTTAACTCTAAATCATCCATAAAATTACTAAAGACGAATATTTGTAAAAAATAGTTTATCTAAAATATATGAAATCAGAAAAGTAAAAGTGAAGAGGAAAGTAGAAAAGAATTTTACAGCTGAAAAAAAAAATAGTTTTTACTTATTATTTCCTTCTAATATCAAATAAGAAAAAATAGTTTGTCAACATATCTCCATCTAAACTCTGACACAAAAATGTTGAAGGAAAATGAAATGAAAGCATGCTTATTTGACATATCGATTTCCTTCCTAATACTTTCAGTTAAAGAAAAAAAGAACATAAAAGTGAGAAAAAAAAGAAATATATATATATTACAAAAGAAATCCACAATGCTCTTAGACTATTTTTTTCCATGATGCACATTTCTACTGCTCATCACCTTAATTGCTGTGAATCAATTTAAGCATTTCATAAATGATATTTTGCTTTGTGCACATTTACACTACTCTATAAACATTCTCGTTTACAGCTATTTACTTATCTTGTTTAAAAATATTTCAGTATTAAATTTGTAGGGATATTTGTGGTATTTATAAAGAATTTGGTCAGAAGATGATATCAACATGGAGAAATGTAAAAAAAAGATAAATATTAACAAAATTGCAACAGTTTATAATAATTGTTTACAGTCATCCCTCGTTTTTCGCGGTTAATTTACCAGAACCTTGAACTGAAACCAGAACCAGAACCTGAAAAACCGCGAAGTAGGATATGGCCCTACTAATTTTCGTGTATGCGGGTACACGAATGTTTTAAATATGTAAACAGTATTTATACTTTACACATTTAAAGCAAAAATTATAACAGTATACGTATCTACTTAAACATATCAGTGCTAATTAATAAGTTTAATTACAGAAACTTATACAGCAATAAACGTTAATCAACATTTCTGAGAGAAACGAAGAGTCTTGTGTTGATGGCGAAGTAGAGGCTGCCACTTGACTCTTAGAAGCTTTAGTCTCAGAGAATCTTCTGCTGGAGACACTGACATTACAGTCGGGGGATTTACCTTGGAGAGAAACATGTTGATGGGTAATTGCCTTTGTTTTATCTCTCATTGGTCGATGTCACACAGGAAACCAATCACGAGCCATCTATATAGAAGGCATGCTCGCTCAAAAAAATGGCTGCGGCCGAAGGCGGTTTCCCTCCTATAATCCTCAAGTAAATTGTGTTATGCCTTATAGTACTTATCAAAATATTTTTTCAAAAAATAAACTAAGGATATTCAATTATTTCATTAACTTGAATATTTATTAGTAGAAAATTATTTTGCTATAGATTTTATTTGTGTCAATTTATATTTAAATTTTAGTTACCAAAATAACTTCATACACTACACGAGAACAGATACGATACATAGATAAAATTTTAAGCAAAGAAATTACATTTGCAAAAAATTACACAACTGGCATCTTTTTTTTCTTTTTTACTTACCTTTTATTAAATGGTCCCATGGAAATAAAATGTCTTAATCTTTATTCATAAAATATGATACTTTACGGATCACATTAAAGTTAAAATAAATAAAATCCTTAAGGATTATATTAAAGGTAATGTTAAAAAACACTGCCTTAGTATAAAATCATAGAACAATTTATCACTGACAAATTTTACAAACTCATGCAAAAATATTATGCTGAGGCAAAATTTTATTTACGTATAATATCTGATTCTGATTTGTACTACATAAACAATGAAACATAATTCAATAGTATACAGAAAAAAAAGTAAAAATGTTGTTACAAGAAATATTTAAGAATTTTTTTATTTTTCTCTTATTGGATTTTTCCTTAACTTCTTCAATATATTTTTCAGTCACTTTTTTAGGGTAGTTATTCAGAAATATTTTATAAGTAGTTAAAATTATATTTTTGGAGTGAAGTAAACAATCATGCAAACATAATTTAGAAGACTTATTTATATCATCTATTACATTTTTAAGATATGGTTAAGTGACTGTTATTAATAAATTGAGTTGATTATCATTTGCTATAAAATTACTGTTATATTTTAATAAAACATTTGTAAATATCTGAATACATAAATGTAACTTTAAGTATAAATACAGTTTTTTTTAAGTTCCTCTACCTAAAGCATCTATTAATTAAAATTTATTTATATAATTTTAACAGCTTGCAAATTTTATTTAGATGGGATTTTTCTACTTTTGGCTGTTAGACATAGCTATTCAAAAACTTTAAGCATGTTTATTTAATCACTTTTCTACAGGTTATATGAGAACTTACCTGTTATAAAATAGTACAGCATTGAATAAAGGTTATATTTTTATAATAAAAATGTGTAAAAACATTGCTTCTGTCGATTACTTTAGATTAATTTTTTTTCTTACATTTATAAATTTTCTTTTGGTAGTTTCATTTTTATTACATATATGTCTTCTTTACGACATTCAAATCTCTACGACATCTTACGACATTCAAAATTTTAAATTGTAGAAAGTTTATATGAAAATCTGGAAAAAGAGCTCAGGACGTAAAAAAATATGAAGTTGAGAAATCAGAAACAAGTTAAAGTGCAGATAACATTGATTCTACATAGAAATTTCCCAGTTGCTATTGTAGTATGGGAAAGAAGTTGTACATCAACTTTTATTAATAAAGCCCCTTAAAAACACATTATAAATCAATGAAGTAAGGATACATTAATCTTTTATTGTGATAATAATAAATAGTTTTCCTTTAGGATAAAACAGAAATTGTAATTTGTGAGTTATCAACAATAGCCAAGTTGCAATACACAGTAAAAACGAAACTTTAACATAACTTAGAATACATTTAATTGACGGATATTAAATGTTGTATTATATAAACTCCTTAATGAGATCTAACAATAAAATGAAACTTATTTTTAAAACGACAGTTATAATATACAATATGATACAAAGCACATACTAATAACAAAACATTTGAACCATTCTAAAGTGTCGAACTTAAGAATTACCATCATTTGTATGATATACTTAATTAGAAAACAGCTCATAAAATAATAGAAGAAACAGTAGCAAAATTGCTACTTACCTTACATATAAAGGCAAGCATTATTTTATTTCCATAAATTTCTTTCTTTGTTTTTTTTTTTTCAAAAGAAGTAATAGGCAAGCAATCAACAAGCATCAACAGAATTTAATAGAATGCCGCCTTTTAGAGATCACGTGACCGGTTTTCGGAAAATCAGCGCGCAGGCCTTGTGTTTAGATGGCTGTGATACCAATCACGAGCCTTTATGAGAGCCCTCGGTATGCACTTTAAGTCAACTCCTCTTTGTTTGACATGCAGAGATCCATGTCTATTCTTTATCAAGATGAAACAACGCTCCTTTCCGCAATGTGGCTGCAATATGGTTGTATTATTTCATTTTTATTTTTTGATGAATATTTTAAAAAACCCGCGAAGCACTGAAGCTGCAAAACATGAAGCGCGAAATAGCGAGGGAACACTGTTTTAGAAAAGAAAATGCTTAAGTTTTAGATATTATCTCTGAAGCTCATATTCTTTAAGCAGGGCTCTCATAAAAGTGATTTCAACAAACAGGGGTCAGAAGAAAAAATTGTTTTACATAGAAAAAAATCAACATCAACGAATTGCTATTTAGACTATAAATATTAATTGTTTTATTATAAAAATTAATATTTTAATAAATAATCGCCACATGATTATCCTCTTTCTTTATGTACCTGTTAGTCGCTTGGCAGTAAAATGAGGACTTCATCTGCGTTTAGCCAGAGTTTAATTTCAAGCCAGAACATTTTTTAGAATGTTATAAATTTGATAAACCTACAACAATATAAATTCTACCTTTTGAAATAGCTTAAAAGTGAGGATCTTTTAATCAGGTTCCTTTAATAGAATATGATATGGTAAACCGAAAACGACATAAATGCTCCAATTAAAATAACTTAAAAGTGATGACTATTTTTCAAAAGACACTATTAAACAGTAATAAAACATGAAATGATAAACAGAAAAAACATGAATTATCTCCTTTGAAGTAGTTTAAAAAGAGATAACCATAACTCCTTTTAAACAGGTCCTTTTAAGCAGGAATAAAACATAATATCATAAACCAGAAACAACACAATTTCTCCCGTTTGAAGTAGTTTAAATTTGATGGGACGTTTAAAGCAAGTCCTTTTCAACAACAATAAACCATGAAATGATTAACCAAAAACAACATGAATTCTCTCCTTTGAAGTAGTTTAAAAGTGATGAATCCTTTTAAACAGCATCAAACCACGATATGGTTAACCGAAAAAAACCTACTCTCTTTTGAAGTAGTTTAAAAGTGATGACTCCTTTTAAACAGCAATAAACCATGATATGGTTAACCAATACATCATAAATTCTCTCATTTGAAATAGTTTAAAAGTGATAACTCCTTTTAAACAGCAATAAACCATGATATGGTTAACAGAAAACAACATAAATTCTCTCATTTGAAGTAGTTTAAAAGTGATGAATCCTTTTAAACAGCAATAAACTATGATACGGTTAACGGAAAATAACATCAAGTCTCTCATTTGACGTAGTTTAAAAGGGATGAATCCTTTTAAACAGCAATAAACCATGATATGTTTAAACGTAAACAACATCAATTCTCTCATTTGAAGAGTTTAAAAGTGATGAATCTTTTTAAACAGCAATAAACCATGATATGGTTAACCAATAACATCATAAATTATCTCTTATGAAGTAGTTTAAAAGTGATGATTCCTTTTAAACAACAATAAACCATGATATGGTTAACCGAAAACAACATCAATTATCTCATTTGAAGTAGTTTAAAAGTGATAACTCCTTTTAAACACCAATAACTCTTTTTAAGCATCAATAAGCCATGATATGGAAAACAACATCAAGTCTCTCATTTGACGTAGTTTAAAAGGGATGAATCCTTTTAAACAGCAATAAACCATGATATGGTTAACCGAAAACAACATTAATTATCTCTTTGAAATAGTTTAAAAGTGATGAATCTTTTTAAAAAGCAATAAACTATGATATGGTTAACCAACAGCTCTATAAATTCTCTCATCTGAAGAAGTTTAAAAGTGATGATTCTTTTAAATAGCGATAAACCATGATATGGTTAACCGAAAACAATATCAATTTTGTCATTTGAAGTAGTTTAAAAGTGATGAATCCTTTTAAGCAGCAATAAACCATCATATGCTGAAAACAACATCAATTATCTCTTTAAAATAGTTTAAAAGTGATGAATCCTTTCAAAAAGCAATAAACTGTGATATGGTTAACCAATAACACCATACATTCTCTCATTTAAAGTAGTTTAAAAGTGATGAATCCTTTTAAACAACAATAAACTATGATATAATTAACAGAAAACAACATACATTCTCTCATTTGAAATAGTTTAAAAGGGATAACTCCTTTTAAACATGAATAAACCCTGATATGGGTAACAGAAAACAACATCAAGTCTCCCATTTGATGTAGTTTAAAAGGGATGAATCCTTTTAAACAGCAATAAACCATCATATGCTGAAAACATTATCAATTATCTCTTTAAAATAGTTTAAAAGTGATGAATCCTTTTGAAAACTATGATAAACTATGATAAACTATGATATGGTTAACCAACAGCTCTATAAATTCTCTCATCTGAAGAAGTTTAAAAGGGATGAATCCTTTTAAACAGCAATGAACCATGATATGGTTAGCCGAAAACAATACCAATTCTCGCTTTAAAATTGTTTAAAAGCAATGACATCCTTTTAACAATGCCTCATTAGCCGTCGTTTATAAAAAAATGGTAAAACTTATCACTCCAAACCAAACTACCTTTTCAACTTTTCAGATATTTTTTGACGCTTCAAAAAATAATTTGAAAGAATATGTCCTGAACTGTCGGTAATTCTTCGTTCGTCAACCTTTATCTACAAGTAAAAATAAATGCGGAAAAAAAAACAAATCATATATTAAACTAGATACCTTTTTCATATATATCAAAGAATCTATTCATTTCCTTTTTTGTGTCAAAAGCGAAAGTGTACGCAGTAGAGCAAATCTTCTCTCTGTGATCCAAGGTTATTCTCCATTTAACTCCAACGCTGGAAGGAATTTTTAGAAAAACGAGGAGAAATTTTATAACACACGTATCAGATAAAATATCAGTTTGTTTTCCTCTATGTGGTCAGTTACAAGTATGTAAAACTTCAAGTTAAAATTAGCGCTACAGTAGACGGTCAGCTGGATCAAATGCAGCGTAAATTTCAATGTTTTTTCTATCTATATGAATTAAGAAATATAATTAATAATGGTGTGAAAAACTGATTTCAACGATTACCATTTTATGATGAATATAATTAACTCATTAATGCCCAAGTCAATCCTTATGATTATATTTTAATAAATACTTTAAATCTACTTTATTGAAGACTACACAGAGTAAAACAAATACGAAATTTTCACAGATTTGAATATTACAGTATGATTTTTTAGTGATCAGCTGTCAATCTAAACACTATAGAATGTCATTTATAAGAAAAAATATTCTATGATAAGACATAAGATTGGTGTCACATGTAAGTAAACTGCTGTAAAGGGAACATTATAGCAGATAAAGATATTTTTCATAATTTCAGTCTGTGTTAAATTTGGAGACTTTTAACGGCAAAATTTTAAGTAAATAGTTTAAGTAAATAGTTTAAATAGTTTAAGAAAGTTCTAGAAACTTCTAGAGACAATGTATTTTAAAAAGTATATCTCACTAAAAATATGATAGCACCAAACAATCAGTCAGTATAAATCCAACAGTGATAGAGAACGGATCTCCGATGCGATTAAAAATTTGGATGTTTTTGCCTATTTACAGTTGTATATTTGGATGATATTTGTAAGTTATAAGTAGTTACTTTTTTTAGTTATTCTGCATGGAATCTGGATATTCCAAATCATTTGATCTTATACAAAGTTAAGAAAACAATTTTTAAATAAAAATAATTTGCTAATTAAAACGCATGTTTACTTTAAACTCAAACTTATAACATGAAGCATTGTAAACAATCCTATTTCAGTAACAAAAGCTCACAATTCGTGTCTACCACTTTCAGATCTAATCCCCGATTGTACTCCGGTTTATGCTTTCGTCGAAGCCCACTCTCTTTTTTGGATCAAATTTTTAACATTCCTCTAAACTCTAAGATTCAAACTCTATTATAATTCTACCATACATCATTTATCGTTATTATCATCATTATTAATTATTGATTATTGATTATCATTTTATCATTTGCTTCGGTTATCACTTTCATCATTTCACTTTAATAACGCTCGTGTTATATTCAGACAATGTCTATAAACATTGTGTTTAAAATAAATAAATAAAAATCCTAAAAGACTTTGCAGCAGTAAATAAAATAAGAATTTAGAAAAGAAAATGTGGAATAAAACTTGAAGTAATTGCACATCTTATGGGGTTTCTCCTTGCAAATTCGTGCATTCAAATATTCCATTTATCGAAGAAAATATTCCTTACATAAGGTTATTTACAAATAAAAAGGTTTTTAGATCTCTGCAATTGAACAAGTTTTATTCAAGTTTAATAAAATATTTAAGCAAAACAGGTTATGTTTATTCTTATGGGGATTTTTTTAAACTTTAAAAACTTTCTTTTTAAATATCTTCTCTTTAAATATCAATTCATACCGAAAAACACTGTTTAGTTTCTCTCATCTGAGCAGTTTTGTAGAAGTTGAGGAAGAGAGCGTTTTATTTTGAAATCTCCATTGCTATGTAACATTGAGTCTTGAGGTTAATTTTTAAATTTAACAATTAAGTAATAAATAAAAGGTATTTGTATAAAGTAGGAAACTTTCAAAAGCATTTTTGAATAGGTAGATTTGAGAAGGTAGACGTCTTACACTTCTATGCTGTATCGCTTCTTATATAATTTTTAAGGACAAATGACATCTTGAAAATCCTAATCAGATCAGAATATAAACAAAAGTTAAAAAATTAAATAATATAATATTAGGCTGCACAATATATGCCAGAGACTCTTCTTGAGGTATCGAAGACGTTAACGTCTACATTGGCACATGATATGATTGACGTATCCCAGACGTTATTGCAAGTAAATGTATTAAACATTCGTTGTCAATTTTTCATTCTTCTAGAAATTTTCATTCTTCTAGAAATGGACGGTTAAGGAACATTTCAACAGCCGAATGTGCTCGTTTTTAGACAGTATTTGATTTTCTTATATATCACTCAAATATAATCTCACAGATACAAATTTTTATGGTGAATATATAAATATTGAATATTATATATAACAATAAAAGACAAAATTTTAAATATTTGGTATAACAGTGCAAAGTTTTTGTAGAGTTATTTTATTTCATAAACAAGGTGTTATTTAGGTGCACATTCTGGAATTTCTATTGAAACTATCAATATGAGACTTTCTAGAAAGGTTTAAAATACTATAAATAAAAATAATAAGAGACGGTT
>CM063501.1:25421902-25426902 GCA_032207245.1 Pardosa pseudoannulata
TGAATAAGTTTTAAAAAGTTGAAATTATATGTTCCTAATATAAAGAGTGGTGATACCTCAAGCCGAAAATTCACCGAAAGAGAAATAATTCAATATGAAAAGACTGATTGCAAGAGTTGATAAGTTGTTTAACATTGAAGTAATATGGAAATGACTGCTGTCTCTTCCTTAAAAGACAAGTTCTCTCTGTCTCCTTCCACCACTTATGCAGACTGGTTTCTCGAAAATCAGGATCCTGGTGCAATACAACACCTCTTAATGAAGTGACACGATATGAAATTGAACAAATGCATTCATTGATCTTATCTTCAGCAGCAACTTCTTAGGTCAAAAATCGAATCGTTCGTAGGGAGACATAACACAAATTATAGAGAGTGTATTTCTATTCATTTGGTTACTGTCTTACTATTAATCATCGAAACAAATTATGCTAGAAGATGGACGATAAATTCATCTTTTCAGTGTCCACGTGTACTTAGTAAATAAGTAAAATTTATCCCTTTATATTCTTCATTTGTTTTGGCGTTTTATTTATGAAATCAGCGACTCATGTTTGAGGTGTTCACAACCAAAATGAATGAGTAAAATTTAACGAATTATATTCTTCATTTGTGCTGCCGTTTTATTTATAAAATCAACAACTCATAGTTGTTCACAATCAAAGTAAACTAACTACATTTTTCTTTTACAAAATAAAATTATTTAAAAGGGGCAATAGATCTTTATTTCCTATGTAAAATGTGCATCATATAATGTACCCTACTTATTAAACCCTTTTAAAATTTAATTTAAATACCCAGGAATTAGTGGTAATCTAGAAATTTTCAGAATTAATATTCTACACTTTTCCAAGTATACTTGTTTTACATTGGTTGTGAATCACTCATTTGTAAACTTTCTTACGATAATTTTTTATTTTATATTTTATGCATTGAAAGTTTAAAAAAAGGATATTTTTACTGTTCTTTATCTGTAATAAAGCTCTTTAAAAGCGAATTCAAATTTCCAGGAATTATTAATGATCCAGAAACTTTAAGACTGAATATCTCTACACTTTTCTAAATATACTTGTGTTAGTTTGAAAATGAACCGCTCATTTGTAAATGTTTGTACAGTAAATTTTCCTTATAAATTTACTGCAATTAATGTTTTATAACAAGGTATTTTTAAGGATCTTTATATGTGAAAAATTATTTTAAAGTTTAATTTAAATTTCCAGAAATTAATGGTGATCCAGGAACTTTAAAACTCAATTTTTCTACACTTTTTCAAGTATATTTCTTTTATTTTGATTATCGTCCACTCATTTGTAAACTGTCTTACTTTATAACGTTTTTATAACTTTTTCTTTTATACTTAATGTATTGAAAGTTTAAAAATAGGATATTTTTACTGTTTTTTATCTGTGAAAAAGCTCTTTAAAAGCCAATTCAAATTTCCAGGAATTATTAACGATCCAGAAACTTTAAGAGTCATTATCTCTACACTTTTCTAAATATACTTGTGTCAGTTATGAACCATTCATTTGTAAATATTTGTACAATAAATTTTCCTTATAAATTTTCTACATTCAAAATTTTATAACGAGGTATTTTAAGGATCTTTATCTGTGAAAAATTGTTTGAAAGTTTAATTTAAATTTCCAGAAATTAATGGTGATCCAGGAACTTTAAAGCTCATTTTTTCTATAGCTTTCCAAATATACTTGCTTCATTTTAGTTTTAAACCACTCATTTGTAAACACGATACTCCTAGATAATTGTTCATGTCATATTTAATATATATTTTGAGTCTTTAAAGTAAAGTTTTAAAACGGGATATTTTAAGAGTACTTATGTATGATAAAGCCGTTGCCAGCTGTCAAGACCATTACCTCAATGTACGATTTTTCTGATTTTTTCAATAAGACCCACCCCATATGTTCCTTTTCATTCTTGTTCTCTCGCCTATATTCAGATATCTTTCACTTTCGATAACTCTTAATGAGCATGTCGCAACCGTGACTTTAACAGAGGTCTGATTAATTTCGTTATTATGGACCAGAATGTAGAGTAAACCATGACTGCACATCATTCATCAACTTGTTATGTTTCGTTGTGTGTCTTATAAAAGCGATAAATCGTGACAGAAGGCCCTGCAGATATTTGAAATGTGATCGTCCATATCTTTTCGGATGGAATTTGGGTTTCTTCCGGTTCAGCTCTCTCTTGCGCTCTCTCTCTGGAGACTGACAGTTTCTGGTCACAAAAAAATGAATCAGAACTTATCAGTAGGCGACCACGCCCCATTTTTACCCGAGTACCGGTTTTCTGTATCGTATTCCATAATTAATAGAGACTGTCTATAGATAAATGAACGAATCGTGATTCTCCACTAAAACACTGAATGCACTGTGGAGCTTTCAGTAAGAAAATATCTATTGGAGGAGACTTGTGTGGTTTTTTGAAGTAGTTTGTATTAAACTGAATATTTTTCCCGAATGACCTCGATTTCAGATGTTATTTCAAATTGAAAATCGTACATATATTTATTCATTTAGCATTTAAGTGAAAATGTTATATTTAGCAGTTAGATAAATGAACGAATCGTGATTCTCCACTAAAACACTGAATGCGCTGAGGAATTTTCAGTAAGAAAATATATATTGGAGGAGACTTCTAAGGTTTTTTGAAGCAGTTTGTATTAAATTGAATATTTTTCAGTTACGACCTCAATTTCAGATGTTATTTCAAATTGAAAAATCATACATATATTTATTCATTTAACATTTTAGTCAAAATGTTATATTTAGCAGCTAGATAAATGAACTAATCGTGATTCTCCACTAAAACACTGAATGCGCTGCGGAACTTTCAGTAAGAAAATGTATATTGGAGGAGATTTTGATTTTTTTTAAGAAATTTGTATTAAATTGAATATTCTTTCGAGATGACCTCGATTTCAGATGTTATTTCAGATTGAAAATCAAATCGTACATATATTTATTCATTTAACAAATTTAGTGAAAATGTTATATTAAGCAGTTAGACAAATGAACGAATCATGATTCTCCACTGCAACAGTGAATGCACTGAAGAACTTTCGGTAAGAAAATATATATTGCAGGAGACTTGTGAGGTTTTTTGAAGTAGTTTGTATTAAATTGAATATTTTTCCGAGACGACCGAGATTTCACATGTTATTTCAAATTGAAAATCGTACATATATTTATTCATTTAACATTTTAGTTAAAATGTTATATTTAGCAGTTAGATATATGAACGAGTCGTGATTCTCCACTAAAACACTGAATGCGCTGAGGTACTTTTAGTAGGAAATATATATTGGAGGAGACTTGTGAGGTTTTTTTGAAGTAGTTTGTATTAAATTGAATATTTTTCCCGGACGACCTCGATTTCAGATATTATTTCAGATTGAAAATCTTACATATATTTATTCCTTTAACATTTTAGTAAAAATTTTATATTTAGCAGTTAGATAAATGAACGAATCGTGATTGTCCACTAAAACACTGAATGTACTGAGGAACTTTCAGTAAGAAAATATATATTGGAGAAGACTTGTGAGGTATTTTGAAGTAGTTTGTATTAAACTAATTATTTTTCCCGGTCGACTTTGATTTGAGATGTTATTTCAGATTGAAAATCGTACATTTATATATTCATTTAACATTTTAGTGAAAAGGCTATATTTAGCAGCTAGATAAAGGAACGAATCGTGATTCTCCACAAAAACACTGGATGCATTGAGGAATTTTCAGAAAAAAAAATTATTGGGGGAAACTTATGATGCTTGTAGAAAGTTTGTATTAAAATCAATGTTAGTACGCGACGACCTCCCTTTATTATTTCAGATTTTAAAAGCATGCATATATTTATTCATGCAATATTTGAATAAAAAGGCTAAATTTAGCATATAGTAGTGAAATAATTTAAGAAAACAATTTAAAATTAAAATAATTATGTTTGGTGAAAAAGTTATTGGTATTGACTCATAAATAAATATATTATTTTGTCTACTACAATACCGGGTGGATTTTCCATTTCAATTTTTCTTTTCTTAAAATATAAAAACTCAAAATAAATGAAAAGGTAAAATATCATAAAAAGAAATGCTTGTAATTTCTCTCAATGATGTTTTCATAGTTTATTTATTTAAAAAAATGTTCTTGTTTAAATTTTTATTTTTTTGATAAATAAAACATTCTGAAGTAAAGGTGACCTAAAGAACAGCATATTAATATTTTGTTATGTAGTTTATCCTATTTTATATTGCCGAACGCTGGCCGATTGGTTAGGGCGCTGATCGTCGGTACCGGAGTTCGTGGGTTCGAATCCCGCTATGGCATGGATGTACGTAGCCGTTCGGAATCGGCTTTAAGCAGTAGGTCCAGGTCTCATTAACTCTCATGTGCAAAACAATAGACCGTATCGCTCCAAACCTAACCTAACCTAACCTATTTTTTATAATATGAATTCTTGTGAAAACAGAATCAAAGAAAAAAAAAATGCTTATGTAACTATCCTCCTTGTAAAGTTCTTATATATATATATATATATATATATATAATTATATATATATATATTAATATTTTCTCAATTAGAAATTCAATTTGTAATTTATTTTCAAAAAGTGACAGGAAACTTTTCCTTTACAGGCAGGTCTGACACACTTCATATATTTACAGTAGAAAAAATTCTAGTGGTATTCCGTATGTTAAAGGTTTGGTTCTAATAATGCATTTAATTCGAACCCAAAATTTCTTGTTACTGCAATTATAACATTAATTTGGAGCACTACGGTAAGTTTTTCCTTTACATAAAACTTAATGAAACAGGGACCTACCTCTTAAAGCCGATTCTGAACTGCTACAGACATCCAAGCCAGCAGGGTTAATCGAAACCCCTAACAGTGCCTAATCGTTAACCCATTGTTTGACAACTGACATTAAATATTACTATTAAAAATGAAATAATGGTGAAATATGGCAGTATTGTATA
>CM063501.1:25429402-25454402 GCA_032207245.1 Pardosa pseudoannulata
TTGCTTGAGGACGAAATGAGAAAAATTAGCTTAATTCCATATTAAATTAATTTTCTTGTATAACTCTATATGTCATTATCATAACTGTAACTGAAATGGACGAAGAATAGACTGTTTGGGACGAATATAAATAATAACCACTTAGACTTCCAAACATAATCATTTACAAAAGAAAAAAAAAGAGGGTTAAATCTATAACAAAAAAATAATTTTTGAAATATTTTAAAGTTTGATTTTGTTAAGTATTCTAATCTAATTCTGAGAACAAATTTTAAGTTAGAAAAAAAATATTTTTAAGCAATAAATTTACTTTTTTGCAAAAATGAGTGTTATTATTTTAAAACTATAGCCAATGTAAGTAATAAAAATATTAAAAAATGGTCTGTAGCAAATATTAGAAATATATAAAATATTTAAAGTTTTTTGGTTATGTTAGTTTTAGGATACAAAATAAGGGGTAGGGGATTTTATAGACAGCATAATATCAGAAATATTGCATATTAAATTTTATTAAAAATTCTAAGAATTGAAGAGTAAAAATACAAAATGATGAAAATGAAAGTAACTAATTAGTACATTACTTTCTCTCACTCACGGTGTGGCCGAACGATGGCCGATTGGTTAGGGTGCTGGCCTTCGGTACCGGAGGTCGTGTGTTCGAATCCTACAATGTCATGGATGTTCATAGCCGTTCAGAATCGACTTTAAGCTGTAGGTCCTGGTCTCATTAGCCTTCGTGTTGCAAAAAGTATACCGTAGCAATCCACACCAAAACCAAACACTCGGTGTGTCTTTTATATAACTGTAACTCGATGAATGAAGACATTAGAAATAAGTTATATTTGGTAAGTAATCTAAAAATTAAAACCATCTAGACAAGATAGTCTCAAAAATAAAATAAAGACATACAGTACTTTCATATAAAAAAACTAGAAATATTATAAAATTCAATTTTTATTAAATATTTTAAATTTTATTTGAGATAAAATATTTTAAAAGGCAAAATTTAATCGTTGCATAAACTTCACTTCTTTGTAACACTCGGCGTGCCTTCTTCATAGCGGCAGCAAAATATATCGTTTAAAAGCAAGACATATTTAAGATGAGCCAACCAAAAATTGAAAATTCTCCCATTCCACACTAAAGCTGCAATACTTATTTTCTTCATTCTTATAATAGAGCTGTCAAAATCGTGCATTGTTACTCGGCCGGTGTCCAAGTGCACAGGAGTAGGTATTTGATTGGAATGAAAGATATCTGTTTTAGATTCTCCTTATAGAAGGACGATTATGGGGAACCTTAGCCAGACGGCCATATCCCCGATGAGTAAATTAAAATTTAGATTTTTGAGAAGGAGTAATTTAGAACATACCGGTCACGAAAAGGTGGATAAAACAGTAGTCGTGACGGCTGGCAGTGGTCTTCAGATCTGGAAGATAGAAAAGAAATAATTGATACCCTAAAAAGGAAAATAAGATTAGTATGGATTGTTCAATACACTATTTGGGTTCTTTGTTATAAGACATGATTCAATACACTAGTTTCTTCATAAATTCAATAAAATACACGAATAAGATTTTAATGCATCGCATCACAGTACATCATGACATAGAACAAAAGGGACGGAGGTGAAGTAATAAGAGCTAAAATGATGTAAAAATGTGAGACTGTAATTGTTAGCAAACCAGAGAAGCTGCTTCGAATTAAAAGGATTATTGTAATCGTAATCGGTCAATTCTGAGTTTATTTCATTTGGTAGATTATTTAGGCTATTATAGAAATTTTTTAAGCTTTTACATGATTTTTCAAAAATTAACCTATTAAAATCGCGTCTTATTAAGTCATTGGATAAATATCGATCTGCTTCCCTTACATGCACATAAATTTATTTTGTACTTTTTCAATTATATTTCGATGCCGTATCTGCTATCTAGTGATATCCTCTCAATGCTTCATAATGTAGAGATTTCATCAGTCGGAACTTTATTTATTACTACAATATTATCAGAATACTTGAGGAGCCTGCAAAAGATTTCTAAAATACGTTTAAAAAATCAACACTATTACATGACAAATACAGTTTGAACTAATTACTTAGTATTATTAAGGTAAAATAAGATTTTTAGGGATTTAATGGTTTTTAAAAATGCACATTAATTTATTCCTTTAAATAACCAAAAGATTAATTGACTCTCAAATCATTTGGGCCAAAAAAAAATTATTTAAATATAGTATATTCAAATAATTTTGAAAAATCAGTTTGCTTAACAGATATATTTTTAAAGATATTATTGATATTTTTATAGAAATATTTCATACTTGTAAACTAGTTGTTCGTTTCTTTTTTTGCAGATATAATTTTCAAAATTAGCAATGTGCAGTGAATATGATTTACTGATTAATGTTCTGAATTATTTTAATTTAAAATAAAATAAAACTGTTAAGTTTAATGGCAGTTTATGGTTTATTGTTATAAAGTACACTCTGATGTGAAAACCTTAAGCAACAGGTGGGTTTTTTGCTGATGAGGTGCACTGGAAACTGAAGATATCACTCGAATGGATTGACCAACGTACTCTCCTGATTTAAATCACATCGAACATGTGTGGTATACTTTGGGGAGACGCATTGCAGCACGCTTACATCATCCGGAGAACACCCAACAACTCAAACAGGTGCTGATTCCGGAATGGGCACGCCTACCGCAAGAAATGTTGGACCAGCTGGTTCTGAGTATGCGGAGACGGTGCGAAAACACCATTGCAGTTGGGGGGGGGGGCATATCCCATATTAAGGAACAATTGTTTCTGTTCTTCCTCTTGGATAGACAATCATGAGTCACGATACTGTGCGTGTAATAAAGCTTGTTTTTCTTTGATTCCGTTATGTATGCATTGTATTCCATTTTTTGCGCCATTGATTTCGTCATCCTTTACGTACATAATACTCTCCCTTATTTCTGAAATTCGTGTCTCCCAGATGATTTCTCGTAGAGTTATAGCAAAAAACCCGTCTATTGCTTAAGTTTTGCACATGAGTGTGCTTGTAGTGATTTTATATGTCACAGTCATTAGCTTGTTTTTACATTGTTTATTTTACAGTATAAAAATCTATGGTAATTCCCTTTTGATAAAATTTGTAAATAAATTATGCATTAAAAAGTAACATTTGCATAAAACCTAATATTCTGTTTTTATATAATTTCACCACTATTCATGTTAACTAGAGAACTCCCCTCAGTACTTAACAAACATGTAGTCTATACATGTAGTTGTAATTTCTTTTATTTCAGGAATACTTATCTGAATAATTGATGACCCTTCAAAGGAGGGCTGGATTAACTTTAAAAAATAAACAACAGTTTATGTCAAGTACAGTTTTACTAACGGCTTAGTATCACAAAGATAAAAATAGATTTCAGTGGATTAAATGGTTTTCTAAAAATGTACATTAATGCCTGTATTTAAATGATCCATGGATTAATATTTCTTCCGGCATGTGAATTAAATGCAAATATATAATGCAACATAATCACCTTCTAAATAGGTAATATCCCAATTTAAATATGTTGTTAGACTGTATGATTTATGTTTTTACCCAGTCAGGCGATTATATTCGTTCTAGTGATAAAAAATGGGATTATAATTGAAAAACTTGTTGGATTAGAAGGATTATAAAATCAATTAACTATGTATGAAAAGTTCCCAGAAATGTACACTGTGAGAAAATAATTTTAAGAAGAACTTGTTTTTTTCAACCCTTTTCCCCTTTTTAAAAGGAAGTATAAACTTAAGGTATTCGAGTCCAAAATGATCCATAGTGTATTTTTCTTAATTACTCTATTATATTTCTATTTTATCAACTTTATGAATGTGATTATTGATTAAGTTATGATTTTATATTATTTTTCCTGTAATTTTATATCATTTATTATTGTCTTACAGGTAAGCTTTTAGTAGTTCGAGTCCAAAATGATCCATAATGTATTTTTCTTAGTTACTCTATTATATTTCTATTTTATCAACTTTATTAATGTGATTATTTATTAAGTTATGATTTTATATTATATTTCCTGTAATTTTATATCATTTATTATTGTCTTACAGGTAAGCTTTTAGGTGTTCGAGTTCAAAATTATCCATAGTACATTTTTCTTAATTAATCTAATATATTTCTATTTTATCAACTTTTTCAATGTGATAATTTATTAAATTATGATTTTATATTATTTTTCCTGTAATTTTATATCATTTATTATTGTCTTACAGGTAAGCTTTTAGGAATTTCAGTCCAAAATGATCCATAATGTATTTTTCTTAGTTACTCTATTATATTTCTATTTTATCAGTTTATTAATGTGATTATTTATTAAGTTATGATTTTATATTATATTTTCTGTAATTTTATATCATTTATTATTGTCTTACAGGTAAGCTTTTAGGTGTTTCCAGTCCAAAATGATCCATAGTGTATTTTTCTTAATTACTCTATTATATTTCTATTTTATCAACTGTATTAAAGTGATTATTTATTAAGTTATGATTTTATATTATCTTTCTGTAATTTTATATCATTTATTATTGTCTTACAGGTAAGATTTAGGTGTTCGAGTCAAAATTATCCATAGTGTATTTTTCTTAGTTACTCTATTATATTTCTATTTTATCAACTTTATTAATGTGATTATTTATTAAGTTATGATTTTATATTATATTTCCTGTAATTTTATATCATTTATTATTGTCTTACAGGTAAGCTTTTAGGTGTTCGAGTTCAAAATTATCCATAGTACATTTTTCTTAATTAATCTAATATATTTCTATTTTATCAACTTTTTCAATGTGATAATTTATTAAATTATGATTTTATATTATTTTTCCTGTAATTTTATATCATTTATTATTGTCTTACAGGTAAGCTTTTAGGAATTTCAGTCCAAAATGATCCATAATGTATTTTTCTTAGTTACTCTATTATATTTCTATTTTATCAGTTTATTAATGTGATTATTTATTAAGTTATGATTTTATATTATCTTTCCTGTAATTTTATATCATTTATTATTGTCTAACAGGTAAGCTTTTAGGAGTTTCAGTCCAAAATGATCCATAGTATATTTTTCTTAATTACTCTATTATATTTCTATTTTATCAACTGTATTAAAGTGATTATTTATTAAGTTATGATTTTATATTATCTTTCCTGTAATTTTAAATCATTTATTATTGTCTTACAGGTAAGATTTTAGGTGTTCGAGTTCAAAATTATCCATAGTACATTTTTCTAAATTACTCTAATATATTTCTATTTTATCAACTTTTTTAATGTGATTATTTATTAAATTATGATTTTATATTATTTTTCCTGTAATTTTATATAATTTATTATTGTCTTACAGGTAAGCTTTTAGGAGTTCCAGTCCAAAATGATCCATAGTGTATTTTTCTTAGTTACTCTATTATATTTCTATTTTATCAACTTTATGAATGTGATTATCTATTAAGTTAAGATTTTATCTTATCTTCCCTATAATTTTATATCATTTGTTACTGTCTTACAGGTAAGCTTTTAGGAGTTCCAGTCCAAAATGATCCATAGTGTATTTTTCTTAGTTACTCTAATATATTTCTATTTTATCAACTTTAGTAAAGTGAATATTTTTAAGCCATGATTTTATATTATCTTTTCTGTAATTTTATATCATTTATTATTGTCTTACAGGTAACGTTTAGGTGTTCGGCTCCAAAATTATCCATAGTGTATTTTTCTTAGGTACTCTGTTATATTTCTATTTTATCAACTTTAGTAATGTGAATATTTATTAAGTTATGATTTTATATTATCTTTCCTGTAATTTTATATCATTTATTATTGTCTTACAGGTAAGCTTTTAGGTGTTCGAGTTCAAAATTATTCATAGTGTATTTTTCTGAGTTACTCTGTTATATTTCTATTTTATCAACTTTAGTAATGTGAATATTTATTAAGTTATGATTTTATATTATCTTTCCTGTAATTTTATATCATTTATTATTGTCTTACAGGTAAGCTTTTAGGTGTTCGAGTTCAAAATTATTCATAGTACATTTTTCTTAATTACTCTAATATATTTCTATTTTATCAACTTTTTTAATGTGATTATTTATTAAATTATGATTTTATATTATTTTTCCTGTAATTTTATATCATTTATTATTGTCTTACATGTAAGCTTTTAGGAGTTCCAGTCCAAAATGATCCATAGTGTATTTTTCTTAGTTACTCTATTATATTTCTATTTTATCAACTTTATGAATGTGATTATCTATTAAGTTATGATTTTATATTATCTTCCCTATAATTTTATATCATTTATTATTGTCTTACAGGTAAGCTTTTAGGAATTTCACTCCAAAATGATCCATAATGTATTTTTCTTAGTTACTCTATTATATTTCTCTTTTATCAGTTTTATTAATGTGATTATTTATTAAGTTATGATTTTATATTATCTTTCCTGTAATTTTATATCATTTTTTATTGTCTAACAGGTAAGCTTTTAGGAGTTTCAGTCCAAAATGATCCATAGTATATTTTTCTTAATTACTCTATTTCTATTTTATCAACTGTATTAATGTGATTATTTATTAAGTTATGATTTTATATTATATTTTCTGTAATTTTATATCATTTATTATTGTCTTACAGGTAAGCTTTTTGGTGTTCGAGTCCAAATTTATCCATAGTACATGTTTCTTAATTACTCTATTATATTTCTATTTTATCAACTTTATTAATGTGATTATTTATAAAGTTATGATTTTATATTATCTTTCCTGTAATTTTATATCATTTATTATTGTCTTACAGGTAAGCTTTTAGGGCTTCGACTCCAAAATGATCCATAGTGTATTTTTCTTAGATACTCTGTTATATTTCTATTTTACCACTTTAGTAATGTGAATAATTTTTAAGCCATGATTTTATATTATCTTTTCTGTAATATTATATTATTTATTATTGTCTTACAGGTAAGCTTTTTAACCATAATAGTATCCCGAATTTAGTAAGCTATTCTGCACTTATGAAACAAAAAATCTGTAATTTACTCAATTACCTCTGAAAATTTGAGTAAACCTTCAAATAACATACAATGTAAGACATATTTTTCAGATATTTATTGCATATATTTATTTTTCCATTAATTTGATAGAAAAAAGAAAACCGCTCTCATATGTTTTATTCCTTTATTTTCTAAAGGTAAACATGTAAAAAATAAACTTTGAATACGGCAACATGTTTTTACACACAATTACAAATGCGATAAGTTTGTTAAGGTCCTTGAAACTGGCGACTGTTGAGAAATGTTTTGGATTATTTTTACCGTCTCTTGTGCCTACAAGACAGAAATAATATGTAACTGAAAAAAAGGTGAACAATAATACATTTTCAAAGCAATTACAGTGGAATAATATATTGAAAATTATTTTTCTAACACTTCTAAGTATTGAATGTTTCATACGATGTGATACAATATTCCACATGCGCTACATTATATACTGTATTAAAAAAAGAAAACTACTAAGAAAAAGTATATATTTCTAAATATTTACTATGACTGTGGAAACAAATTAGCAAAATCTTTTTGTAACAAATTCTTCAATTAAAAGAAATATACAAAAGTTAAATTTGTGATGGGAAAGAAATGACTGGTACCTTAAGAAGGCTAACATGGATTAAACACTTTTAAGATTAAAAAAAAGTAAATAACAATCACTTTTATTCATCGATGAAACTCTATTTCAAAAGATATATAAACTGATAATGGTGGCTGATAATATAATCCTCACGTGGATTATTGGTTTGTAAAATACTAACAACGAGATTATTTAAATGAAGAATTCGAATGCTAATCAGTTTTGCTTCCAGAAATCTTAATATTACATATATCAAAGCTGTATTGACTTTAACTAAAATAAATAAACTTCTGATTATTCACAGAATATATCTGTGTTAGTGTAATAATATAATATTAATGTGTTAGAGTATCTCTGCTACATATTGTTTAATTGCTGCACTTTGTTTTACACAGTAACTTAGTACTGGGATACTGCGAAAAAAGGTATTTGAATATGATCTTTATGAAAGTTAAGTAATATATAAGATTTTAATCCTTTATGATAGTAATCAAAATATAACAATCGTCTATAAGATTTAAAATAACTTTTAAATCGTCAAGACTACCCATTGTGGCAATTCTTAATTTCAAATTTACACAATTGTAAAGACAAGCAACAAAAGAGAAATAAAAATAGAAGACTCATAGGCGAAATGAATCTCCAGGGGGTTATAAAAGGCAAATGGACTTAGAAACTATTAGGGTAGTGTAAATATCAAGGGGAATAAATAAGAAATGCCAACTTAAAACATTATTTAAACTCACCTGAAAATTAAATCAGACTTAGAGATGGTCGAGGGTTGAAATCTCCTTAGTGACACCCATCACTATTTTTAAGGGAGCATCTGCAATTATGAGTTTAGCAGAAACAATGATTGTGAACTAGAAAAACCGTAAACTCAGAATACGACCTGAGCGTGATAGAGATATCTAAACAACAAAGGAAAAATGGAGACGAACAGAGAGAATAAGCATATATTAGCAGATGAACTTCGTAGAGTGACCTGATGATTGGAAATAAAGGAATACCGTGAATTTGTCCTATTTAGATATATGCCTGACTATAGACAGCTATCCATTCCTTTCCAGGTGCCTCAGGTTTCGATAAAGTAACATTAAATAATCTTATCCTTCTGCAATCTTTATAATATATCCATGCTGAACTGCCATTCTTTATGTTAGACTTACATTTTATTCACATGATTTTGTTATTTTCTGTATGTTTGCTACTCATTGTAATGAATCTTTACAATCGAAAGAATAGAATTAAATCCTTTTTATGTACTATCTCATTGTCATTTTTTCTACAGTATAAGATGCTTTCTGGGGATTTTAGTTCTGTTATTTGAGCTATTTACAATACCAAAAGGTCAAATAAGTGTGTTTTTGCTCTCAATTCAGAAATAAAATAATATAAAAACGAAAACTAGAGCTTAATGTTTAAAAATTTTATTCATATTTTTAAAAAATGTTAAAATTAGATGCTAAATATTACAAATGATAATAATAACAAAACAGTAATCCCTTTGGCAAGGGGTATCAATAAAACAGTTATCCCTTTGATAAAGGCACAAATAATAAAAGATTACCATACATAAAAGTATATACAAAATCCCATAAATCATATATTCCTTTACGGTTTATTTTATTTTGCATTTAAATTCTTTATTTATGTAGTCATAGACAGCTAGTTCAAGTGATCTTATGGTCATAAAAACACACATTTGATATAATAGATTCAGTATTTTGGACAGGTTTTCATTAATATGTCCTGATGTGTCATGAACTTAGGAATATGAGACTTATTTTCGAGATTAACGAGAGTTATTTTCTAAAATAATTGTTTTTCAAGCATAAACTGTAAAATCACATAAATTTAAGCACTGGTACATTTTAATTATTAAGTTATTTTATATACTATTATATTTATCTTATTCTTAATTATACATGCATGTATGTGCCCATATACATAAACTACTTTCAAAAATATTATATATATGCAATATGGGCGAAACTCATTCAAAATCACTACACAGTTTATTTCTGGCGAAATACATGAAATCCATACAACAGGCAAGCACTTTTACAACCTCATTCACACAGACAATATGATCCCGCACATACACATTTCAAGTAGGGATTTTTCAGGTAAAAAGACTACGAATAATCCCTAAGCACAATTGATCAAGTGATAAAAAATACCCATGTTTAAAGAGAACGCGCTAACTATTGGCTAAAGTATTACAGACAGAGGCTGAATTAAGTCTATAGCATGTCTGGAGGGAAAAATCAGAATTACCGAGCAAACTCCCAACGTAATTTACGAACAAAAGTTATTAAATTAATATTAAAATATGTAAATGATGAATTTTAATGCTACACACACACACACACACACATATATATATATATATATAACACTATCATGCTACTACTATTTAGCACTATTTTAATACTATTTATGCTATTTAACACTATCATGCTATATTGCATTTCGAAATAGCTTTAACGTTTATATTTTCTCATTCTTGTTGAATGGTCATTTTTACATTTTAGTTCTCTTAAAGATCTTATTATTATATGTAGACTTTCATATTTTTACGTGAGTGCAGTTAAAGTTGTTATTAAGAATCTAAAATTTCTTTATCTTTTCTCCTGGTTAAGTTGAGTTATTTTTCTTGAATAGCGATACATAACATCACGGTCAACCTTAATCAAAACTTTGGTGTCACAGCTTAGCACCAAACACTTCTCGTCAGCAATCATTGTGAATTTCCGATCATTTGTCCCGAGAAACTATCCTGTTTTCAAAGGCATTTGTATTATTGAGAGCGTAATAAATTACAATTTCATTCGGAGGAAAGCTAAAGTAATCTTTGTCCAGATGCAAACACGCCACCCCAAACGTGTCACGTACCCTCTTTCGATAGGTATTAAGACGCACATCAGGAAGCATTTTAGCATTTCTTTCGAATATTTTCTTTCCAATGACTTCTAGGAGTCCATTTATCTCCAATTGAAAGTTGGAACCAAATATAAAAATAATAACAAATATCCTACTATGAATATTTCTTTCTTGTTTTTCTTGTTATTGTTATTCTGGTCTTCGAGGTGAATCGAACGTGACGGGAATGAAGAATAATTTATTCGAAAATGAACTTGCCTTATTTTTTTCTTCCCCAAATTGTTCTTTGTTCTCGCTTCTTACCAGAATCATTAATGAATAAAAAAGTCAACCCACTTATATCAACAATTCAAGAAGTGTTTCTGCAACCTATAGATGGGTGTCTTTATATTGGTGGAAATCTGTTTGTTGTCAACAATTTTGGTTCATTCTGAGACTGAATTTGAATTTTAAATTCAGAAAGATAATTTTGAAATATTGAAAGTTCAGAAAATAATAAGTTTTTTTAAAGTTAAAAATATTTATTTTTAAATTTGCTCATCGTTTGTTTCAAATCTACTTGACAAACTGTTGCTCCTTTCCTTTTACCAGAATCTTTAAGGACTAAAAAAAGTTAACCCACCAATATCAACAATTTTAGAAGTGTTTCTCCAACCTATAGATGGGTTTCCTTACATTGGTGGAAATATGTTTGTTGTCAATAATTCTGGATCATTCTTAGACTGAATTTCAATTTTAAATTCAGAACGATAATTTTAAAATATTTCAAGTATAGGAAATAAGTTTTTCAAGTTAAAAACATTTATTTTTAAAATTCTTCATCATTTGCTTCAAATATACTTGAAAAACTGCTGCTTGTACTTGCATTTTACCAACTCACCAATATCAACAATTCTTGAAGAGTTTCTGAAACATATAGATGGGTGTCCTTAAACTGGTAGAAACATATATGTTGTCAACAATTTTGGATTATTCTGTGACTGAATATGAATTTTACATTCAGAAAGATAATTTTAAGATATTTACAAGTATAACAAATAAAAAGTTTTAGAGTTAAAAAACATTCATTTTAAAATTGTTCATCGTTTGTTTCAAATCGATTTACAAATGTTTTGCTCCTTTCCTTTTACCAGAAAAAAATGACTAAAAAAAAGTTACCCACCAATATCAACAATCTTAAATTTCTCCGCCCTATAGATGGTGTCCTTATATTGTGAAATGTTTGTTAACAATTTTATCATCTTAGACTGAATTTGAACTTTAAATTAAATAATTAAAAAAAACGAGCAAGCAAAATAATAATTTTTTTAAAGTTAAAAACATTAATATTTTAAATTCGTTAACAATTGTTTAATGAAAATATTTCTTGTTGTTTACCAGAATCACTAACAAATGTAAAAAGTTAACCAAAATATCAACAATATAGAAACTGTTTTCTACAGATGACGTTATATTGATTAAATCTGTTTGTTGTCAAGAATTAAGATTATCTACAAAATGAATTTCAAACTATAAACAATTATAAAAAATTGAAGTATAGAAAATAAGTTTTAAGTTAAAAATATTATATTTTTAAATTTGTTTATAATCTATTAAAAACTATATGTATATATTTTTAAAAATATATACAAATATAAAAAGTTATACCAATATATCAACAATTCTAGAATTTTCAAACCTATAATGTTCCTTATATTGGTATAAATCTTTTGTTGTCAAGAATTCTTGTTATTCTACAATTTAATTTCAAACTCAGAAACAATTAAAAAAATTGCGAGTATAGAAAAAAATTTTCAAGTTAAGCATTCATTTTTAATTGTTTCAAATCTACTTAAAACATTGCTTGTCTTTTACCAGAATCTTTAATGAAAAAAAGTTATGCATATCAACAATTTAGGAGTGTTATTGTGTAATGAAATACTAAACATTATCTCCCTCTTTATCTTTTAGTTTTTAATGCTCTGCTCGTAATCAATTTCTCTGCTTATCTGTAAGAAATCTCTTATTAGATTTCAAGAATCCATATTGGGATTACCTGTAACAATTCATAGAAGTGTCTACAAATTATAGACGAGTGACTAAGTTGTAGAAATCTGTATTTGTCAATAATTGGATCATTCTGAGATTTAATGTTTTACTCAGAATGATAATAATAAAACAGCAATATAGAAAAAATAAGTTTTTCAAAAGTTTAAAACATTATTTTTATTTCATCTACTTTAAAAACTGTTGCTTGCACTTGTTTTTTATGAATTATTAATGTATAAATGTCAACCCCATTTAATAAAAAACCATCGAAGTTTTTCTGTAAAGATGGGCGATATATCAGTTGAAAATCTATGTTGTCACATATTTAGATTATTCTGTTGACTGAATATGAATTTTAAACTTAAAGTTCTCTCTTCTGGAAATGCAAGTATTTGAAAGGATAGAATTCTCTATATTTTGAGGCATACATTTTCTCATTTGTGATTTCTTTAAGAAGTTGACAAACTGAAATTTTTTTATATTAGTAAAATTGAAATTTAATGACAATTTTTAACTTAAATTTTTTTAATAATATTAAACAATACAAATCTTAAACAGTATTTAACAATTATATTTTTAATATAAATAATAATAATACTTCTTATTATTAAATAGTAATAAATAAAGATTTTAAAGTTTCAACTATTTACACATATTATAAATTATGTCTTTAAGGAAACTCTACAATTTTTTAATGCACTATTTTCTCCTTGCATTCAGTGAAGAATATATAATTACAAATAGTACAGATTGGTAACGGTTGTGTAATTCATATATTTGTTGCAATTATATCATTGATATAGTTATAAATTTATAATAGAAAGTATTCTTATTTACAACTAAATAATTTAAAACCACATAAAGAAAAAAAATAATTTCTAAAAAACAAAATTTTGAAAAAATATTTGAAATTATAAAAGAATGTCTGAAAGCAACTTGTTTCTTATATATATTATGAATTTTATATATATGTAATTATGAAATATATATAATTATAAAAATGTAGAATAAAATAGAAAGATAAATATATTTTTGACCTAATGAAATTATAAAAGAAATATTTTTATTGGTAAGTGTACATATGAAAAAAATCATTGTTTAATTATCTGTCAATGAAATTGTTAACACATTATATGCACACTTACTAAATTCTGACGATATATTGAGCGAAAGTACAGTATTTTCTGACAATTGATTGAACGCGTGTCACGTTCTAGTACATTAGTGTATCAACATAATTTGTTTGAGGTTACAAAAAAGACTAATATGCAAAAAATGTTCTTGTATGCTACATAGATTTCGAAAAAATTTAGACAAATAAAATCTATACAGGACGTTAATCGATTAAAAAATAATTTATTTAAAATAAATTTTATTTTCCTAACGAATACATTATATATAATATATATATATATAAATATATATATATATATATAGATATATATATATATATATAAATATAATATATAAATATATAAATATATATATATATATATATAAATATATTTGTATTTATATATTTCAATATAAAATAAGAAAATTTAAAAATATAAATATATCGATCTATTGAAATAATATAACTAAATATATCATACAATGCTCTAAATGTATACACAATATTAAATATGCTATTTACATGATATTTATTTATATTTTTAAATAAATTAATTATATTTTAGTTATTTTAAAACTTTTAGTTTAATGGATTTTAAAATAGAAATTAATACAATAATAATCGTTTGATACACAGTGAAAAGTTACCATGCATTATAACTATAAATAATAATGTTCATAATTATTTTTATATATTAAATTTATATAATTTAAGAATATCTCTTGTATAATATATATATATATATATATTTTCAGAAATATTTTTGACATATTTTAGTGATATATCTGTAACATATTTATAATTGTCATATATATAATTATGACAAATTAATTATTCTAAATTATTCCCAGAATTACATTTTAGAGTGAAAGGTCATTAATATTAGCTAAATATGAGGGCGTTAAAACAAAAATAATAACTTTGTTCTGATTCCCACAATTTCTAATCTCAACATTCATCTTCGAACGTACGCCTACAAAATCAGGCCTTCTACGCCCACAAATCAGATTGCCTCTAATAATGTCGGCTATGGCATTTAGTCACCGAGTGTTCGAACAGCTGAAACGAATTAGATGTCTAAATTGGCTTATAGCTTACGAACATGAGGGAAGGAATCGTAAATGGAATTTATGAATTTCGATGCGTGAAATAATTACTCTCTGCTGCAGAAAACCAGCTCTCGTAAGGAGTTCGGTGGAGTATTTTCTCGTGATTGTGAATCGTGACATACGGCGTGCGTTTATCCTTTTGCCACGAATGTCATCGGCCTTGGGAGGAAATGCTGGTAGACCTTGAAAGCAGTTATCGGAAAATAAATGTTGAACCTGCTCGTTTGAACTTTCTAGAGGAAGATCTATAAACCTGTTATATTCATCTATAAAAAGATAATCTCTTTGGAGAGTTCAAGTTCAAATCTCTATTTTTATTACAAATAGGGAAAAGAGTATAAACAAATACTATATCAATATGTACATATATATGTAGTAAGACGGACTTCACGATGATTGGTTGCAGTCATGGCGCATAAATATGACACCGTTTTAGTTAAATACATTTATTAACAGAACGTTGGAGGACGAGTTAACTTCATTATAAGACAAGACAAACTTCATCTAGTATAGTTATAAGTAAATTGCCCTTAAACTTCAATATCTAGTCAAAATCTGTGCGAAAATCTGCCTGCTATAGCGCGTATCTTAATCCTAAATTGTCCTCTAGGGCAATGTAGAATTCTTAATTTTTAAATATATAAACTGTAGCTCCAGTGTAATTTATAATTAAAAAGGAAAAAGCAAATAAAATTTTTTGTTGAGATTTAAAACCCCTGTTAATTTTGTCGCTTAGGAGTTTTTTAAAAAGCCTACATTTATATAATTTACTTTTACAAAAATTATATATATATAAATATAATATAAATATATATATGAAAAATATATAAATTATATTTTTATATTATATATGTGTGTGTGTATGTATAATACATCAAAATTATTGAACCAGAAATATGTATCAAAATTTTTTCATTTTCCCTTCTTATTCTATCACACATAAATTCCCGGACAATGTCTTTTTAAAACTATTGTTATTCTAAACTAAATTGCTATCACTCGCTGTTGGGTGAAATAAGTAATAGAAGTGTGTTTTCGATATCATTTGATGAAAAGTTCTTATCCTGTGAAGTTCTCAGAACCACGACTGAAAATTACTTAGGTTTCATTGTGAGAAATTCAAAGTTAGAAGCTAAAGTCTAAAAGGCACCAAATCTGAAAGTTCTCGTAATTTTAAACACCTAAATACTTAAATATAATTAGTATAACTTAAAATTAAATTTACAGCTTGTGAGGTGTAAAGATAGTTAGGTTTTTAATAAATACTATTTAATACATTCATTCTATGTTTTACAAAACTATTAAATGTCTTAATAAACTATTAAACTGGAAAAGAATACTTTATATTTTGTATATTATTAATTATATGGTTCCCAATTGTAGTAATGCTTTATATTAAATTATTTCTTGTAATTTCAAAAAAATCTAATCATGCGAGATTTATTCTTTTTAAATTGAATTCCTTTATAAAGTTTTTTTTATAAAGATAGGCTATTTATCAAGGCTACAATAAAAAAATTCAATTAGATACTAACACTTCATAATCTTTTTTCGAAATTGTGATAAGTTATGTGGACAAATGTGGTTGTTTAATCGATTAAATCAAGAGAAAAAATTTCTTCGCTTTTTTCTAAGTGAGTCCGAAGTCATTGGTCCAAAACCAGGTTTCTGAGAACACAACAGATAGGAAAAGAAATGTTATTCAGAATATAAAGATAAAAAAAAGTGAAATTACTTTCTCTTTTTCCTCTTAACATGCCTTCACGTATGTTTGTTGCCAATGATTTGGGCGTTGCAAGTAAAATAATCACGTATCATTCCAGTTCATTTACGTAAAAATTTTTACTTTGATAAGTTTGGTTTACATATTGCATAGTATTTATGAAATATGGATAAAAAAATTAGTTTTAGTAGATATTGAACCCCTGACATTATGGAAAGAATTTTTCAGATGGAAGCTTTGTTGATGAACTGACACATCACGTTTTAATTTTCTACTTATTTAAATGCTCTGATACGTATATTTTTTGTAAATTCACATTCATCTATGTTTTTCACCTTAATTTATGGAATATATTTGTAATGGTAATCTTTTTTAAAAAAATTCGATATTTAAAATCTAAATTTGCTTTCATCCTTGAGAATTGTACAGTTGTATGGATCAGTTAAAATACACCTGGCTTTACTTTCAACTATATTTTTTAAACGTTCTCATGAAAATGCATTTCATGTGTCACTTCATATATTTCTTCACTAACATTAATATAGTCTTTTAATGATATACTTCTCTTATATTGATAAGTAAAAATGTTTTGTTTTTTACCGTGAGTACACACGTTACCGATTTTATGCCAAATTCATTGTAATGTTGATTTTTCGTGATCTCTGTAGGTACTGTTCCACTACCTCCTGTAAAACATCTGCATTAATAATTATATTCAAAGTGTCCCGATGAATGATTGGCAAAATGATGTTTCACAAAGAATCAATATTATAATAAGAAATTAACGATTTAATTATGCTCAAAGTAGATTTGAGTGTCTAAAGGTGATAACTGTATTACAATAATTGACTTGTATTAACGAAATTTCGAAACAGTTACGTAAATCATGAAGTACTATCGTAATGCCAAACATATGATCCGCAAAACTTTTTAACACTAGAATCGAGGCGGTTTTGGTATACTTAAAACCACGTGGTGGGTGAAATTCACTGCAGTTGATATAAACCTGTGTTGTTACACAAAAAAGTACTATGCATTTATATGGAAAAGATATTTATTAATTTTTAGACATTAAATTATTATAATACACGAAAAAATAATATATTACTATATAGAAAATTTTACATTGTTAGGAAAAGATATAGACAACATTAATTGAAATCTTTATCTTCTTACCAGTCAATAGTTCTTACACTTTTCATGCGCAGTTTGGACAACTTTATTTTATGTATTATGTATCATTCTGTATACCTATATTTTACTGTCAGGACAAATATCAACAATTTTGTTTCCTTACTTAGAAGCTTAGAATCGATCATTTATTCGCATCTTCATTGATTCTTCAGTAGTATCAGCTTTCGTCTTTGTACGCTATTGGTATTTTTATTTTCGAATATTATGCTTTGTACAGAACACTTCAATGAATTGTTGAAGTATTCTCATTTATATTTTATTTTAGTAACTTCTTTGCCTGAAATCCATGAATTATTCCTAGCAAGATAAAAAATATTGTCGTATACATGATCTAGCCACCTCCTTGTTTCTGTCTTCCCAGATTATATATGAACCATGAGGCGACAACGTCAACACCAAATTTTGTAGACTTATAAAATACCGTTTCAGGGAGCTTTTTTGAGTTATTATTCTTAATATCCATTGTAAAATGAAGAAAGCTCAATAAGATCTTTTACTATTTTTTCCTCCATAAACTGTCAAAGTTATACTAACATTCTTAAGTAAAAGTATCGTGTAAAAGATCTTTACTGTTTTCCGAAATACAGGTGATTCTTACAAATTCCACTGCATTCTATCCAGTAATACCAGTGTTCTTCGTTTTTAACATTCGGATGAGATTCAATGTTGTGAGAAAATTTTCTGTAGTAATATTTCTTCCTTTAATTTCGAAAGGTTCTATCAAACGCAAAACAACCTATTTGATGAGAATAAGGTTTTCAGGGCTTTTGTTTTATCTTTACCCAGATATGTAAAACCATTGAACAGATATTTTTTTCAAATCGTAGAAATTTCATATGAATTCGTTAGACGTAAAAGAAGGGCAATGATACCACTGTATTTGTACAAGGAGACTTTAGATTCCATTCGATAGGCCAAAACCATAAACAGTGGTGATTGTACTTTGAATATGCTAACGAGAGGGATTTTCTACCAAAGTCAAAACCAGATGCCTATCCTGAATGAAAAATAGCTATTTACCGTTCAAAGGAAAGTATATTTTCAAAATGTTTCATTTCCAGCACTGCATACTGTGCACTGTGTACAGCAGTGTCTACTGTCAATGTTGCATCTACAGCACTACCCCTACAAAAAAATCTTTAGCTGTCCTGTTATCATTAACACTCCTCTATTTCCCTCCTGACCTTCTAAGAGAATAATTTGACCTTGAGGTATTATTCTACTCACATATGGAAAATGAAAAAAATCTATAAAAGTATTTCTCATTCAAGGAAACGTTGAATTTCAAAATTTAGACTTGGGATTATAATTCAAAATTTGGGTTTGTGTATTTAACTTATTATATTTTCATAAATTAGTATTGATATAAAATTAGGAAAAGTAAAAAAAAAATTTTTTGATTCCATTAGTAAATTTTTGAGGAATGCGAAAGAAAAAATGATTTTGGGCCAAATTGACCCATCCCATGGTTCTAGTGTTAAATGACCTACGAGTTGATTTTATAAACTTATTTTTATTATCATAAATGTGATAACAGTCAATAGAAATCACTACATCTTTGTATCAAGATCCTCGCATATCTTTACCTGTGTGTATGTTGGAAGAGTTATTCATATTTGGGATATGTGGTGTACCAAAGAGAGAGTATTGGAGGTCATGAGAATTCCAAATAGTTATTATTGTATACATGTTTTATATATATATGGACTACTGTATTAATTTTGAGTTATGGATTAATTTGGGAGATCCTCCCATTGAAAAATGTACTCTAGCTGGGACTCATATTTATTGCATCCTAGACTGGAAATGTACCATATCAGAATGCTGATCTTCAAAATGATGGGGCAACTGAGTTTCCTGTTCCAGTCCCTCTAATCCTTGATTTCTTTCTATTCCAAATTTCTTCTAATTAACAGCCTAAGAGTAAGAGTCTTGTTAAAAATTGTTGGTGTTTCCAAATTATCAAGGCAAATACAACTTTCTCTACTTTCCAAATGGCCCATAATATAATATTAGAAAAAATATAAATAAGATTTGACACATTTTTCGCAAAAGATTTTCAATCACAGGTTTATATACTTGTTAAGTAAATGTTTATTACAGTGTTTTGTTTTTTACCAATGTAATTTTTTTCAGTTTTATTATATCCATCATAGCATTATTTTTGATATTGTCTCATATTATCTATGATAAAAGCAAAGGCAAGTTAACTAGTATGGAGAGCTGGTAGTTAATATTATTATTTCTAGCAATTAACATATCCAAATTATATAAAATGTTAAATGTTTCTTCTAACATATTTTCTAGATGTATAAAAAGTATATTACAACTCTGGAATTTTTTTCTCGTTCTAAGACTACTAAAAATAAAATATGAGTAATATAGAATTTAAAATTAAACAATCACCATAAACACAGATTGCATATTCTGTATTTCATAAATATGAATTTCAGATACATATTTACTTATGTATTATTCAAATGTCACTATCAAATGTGTATACAATTTCATAAACACTATCCATAATTGTATTACTTGATATGTAATTTGTTATTGAATACAAATGACTATATATCTGTATCCTCTCGTGAACAAAACGTAATGAAGAATGTATAGTTTGCGCAATTGTACAACACATGCATTATTTATACTCACTAAAAGTTTTTCTTAACTTGTAAAGTATTATTAAAAAAGCAGAATACTTATAATAAATACAATTTTTAACATTTAGAACCGCTTCTCAGTGAAACTGCTATATCCTGAAAGTGGTGAAATTTTTTATCGAGAATAAGAAAGATATATAATGTTATTAATGTATACCACAAAATAAAAAAAAGTTCGTTTAATGAATAATTGGTTTATGTTTAAATTATTTTAACGACCTTATGTAAGTGGATCCAACTGCATGCTTCGTTTCAAAAGCTTTGTAGAAAAGAACATGCATGTTTTTTATGTACAGATTTATTTGTTTCTTTTTTTTATACTTTTATACGTTAAGTCACATGCAAGAAGAAAAAAATAAAATGGTTGTTTCCTCCTTTCTCACGCTTTATATATTTTCACCCTTTCTCTGACAAAATAACTAAGCATATAATGTCAAAACTGTAACGAATAATTTTTAAATTAACTAAATTAACTTATTATAATATCTTTATTATTTATTTCTATTTAAATGGTTATTTATAAAATCATCAAATTTATAAGTATATAATAATATATTCTACTCACCTATTTCAGAATACATCTCACTTCATAGTCCTTTGAAAACTTATATCTTTATGTTTGCAGTATATAAATCCAATATATTAGTAAGGGATTCGTATATTCTGGAATCCAATTCAGAAAACTGGTGTTATAATTTTAGGTCTTTATTGTGAAAGTGTCTCCACAGAGGTCATTTATCCATCTTCTAATGCTGTGTTTGCCATATTAAGATTTGTATACTTGGTGATTTCTAAAAATGCCACTTTTAAGATAATGTGGCTTTATTTCGTATGTATTTCAGAGTGATATTTCCATTGTAAAAAGGTTTTCCTTAAAGTGTATATTTAAAAAATATATTTGGAAAACTGAAAAACATATTCGATTTAACATATAAGTTGATACCAAATTTCTCTTTCGATTCCAACTGAATTAGTATACCGTCCATGGAAGCATGAGTTACATCTCAAGTTAAGCGATAGTCTACTCATATCGTTAAATACTGCATTAGAAGAGCACATTATGTCTGAAATTCAAGTAATTTGCACTTTCATGAAATCAGCTACTGAATGCAGTATTCCAATGTTTATCTCCAATGTCCATTTTTTTGAAATCCTCAAGAGAATAGCTCTGATATTCTCAACAAAATTATTACAATAATTGCAAGTTTTGGTTATATTCGTTACTTAAAATTAAACATTTCGTTATGACAGTTAACTTTTATTTTACCATCAACCGCTTTTCTTCATCGAAGCAGTATCCACTGAATGCAGTATTCCTGTGTTTATCTCCAATATCCATTTTGTTATAATCCTCAAGAGAATAGCTCTGATATTCTCAACAAAATTATTGCAACAATTGCTTTGGTTATATTCGTTACTTAAAAATATGCATTTCATTATGTCAGTTAGTTTTTATTTTATCCTCTTCCACTTATCTTCATCGAAGCAGTACCTACTGAATGCAGTATTCCTGTGTTTATCTCCAATGTCCATTTTTTTGAAATCCTCAAGAGAATAGCTCTGATATTCTCAACAAAATTATTACAATAATTGCAAGTTTTGGTTATAATCGTTACTTAAAATTATACATTTCATTATGACAGTTCATTGTTATTTTACCATCTTCTACTTATCGTCATCGAAGCAGTATCTACTGAATGCAGTATTCCTGTGTTTATCTCCAATATCCATTTTGTTATAATCCTCAAGAGAATAGCTCTGATATTCTCAACAAAATTATTGCAATAATTAAAGGTTTTGCTTATATTCGTTACTTAAAAATATACATTTCATTATGACAGTTAGTTTTTATTTTATCCTCTTCCACTTATCTTCATCGAAGCAGTATCTACTGAATGCAGTATACCTGTGTTTATCTCCAATGTCCATTTTGTTGCAATCCTCAAGAGAGTAGCTCTGATATTCGCAACAAAATTATTACAATAATTGCAGGTTTTGGTTATATTCGTTACTTAAAAATAAACATTTCGTTATGACAGTTAACTTTTATTTTACCATCAACTACTTTTCTTCATCAAAGCAGCATCTACTGAATGCAGTATTCCTGTGTTTATCTCCTCAGGCTTTGGTTATATTCATTACTTAAAATTATACATTTCGTTATGACAGTTCATTGTTATTTTACCATCTCCCACTTTTCTTCATCGAAGCAACATCTAGGAATATAAATTGACTGGACTCGAGGCTTCAGTTTCGTCTACTGAACTTCAAATCCCACATCCTAATCCTTAAATTATTCAGACTGTGCGCCAGAATATCAAATAGTAAATCCATTTATTTGCGTCTTTCAAGATATATCTGGTAGTAAGGAAAAATACTTTAAGCGTAGTAAATATTTTCCTGTTTGTTAAAATATGCGAAAAAAATGTTAAAATCTTTCTGAATTAATCCCTTATACTGCATGAATCTCTCAGTATTAGAAATATTCGGAAAATATTCATTAAAAATGCATATTAAAAAGCATTTCTTTCCTTTTTACGTAGTAAAAATTGTTACGTTTTTTAAAAATCTTTATACCATCTTAGGAATGACTTGCATTTTAAATTTTACGAAATTTCGTTTTTCACTCTGTTGTCAAAATGACAAATATGCAAGAAAAGAAAATAAAGAAGATGTGTGCTTTGCTAAGTAACTTCATGTGGTGCTTATATAATTAGAAATATAAATTACCCCATTCAGATAGTCACCTCATTAAAACCATGTCACCGATATAACACATAAAAATGCATAAATTTCACGTTCCGCCAATATCATGCTAAGAATTTTCTGCGACGGATTAGGTAATTTATATTTGATTTATTTGCGTTTCCCTGCTGCATTTATAAGCATCCACTAACTGCTTAGCACTTAATCAGTGTCTTGAAAACTCTTTAGCATTCTGTTGACATTTTTCATTACACCTGGGCGTGTTAAAATATTGACACCTCATAAATGAAGCATTTGCTTCTTTTTAAAGAAATTAATAGATAGTCAGAAATCGCTTTCAAAATATCTCAAGGGTTTTGGTTGAATGCAGTAGAAGACCAGTAAGCTTCACTTTATAAAACAGAAGCAACCTCTCATTTAAGATGAATAAAGACTGCTTCCGATTTAATCTAGAAAAGTACAGCTCGCTAAAATTAATCACTGTTATAAAAGATTGTACTTCCACTACGAGTAATGCTAACGACTTCTACAAGACACCTGAGTTCTTTTCTGTGGAGAATATGGGATGTTTATTAAAGATGAAGCATAAATGTTATTTAAACAGCATGCAAATATAAATCATTTTAACAAGCTCACGTTTAGAGGCTAACACTAAATTATATCTTTTTACTTTTTATATATTTACAAAAGAACAGGTAATACTGTTAAACCAAAGCTGAATGACCACTTATTTCAAAACTAAAGTTTACTTAAACCACTTAATAATCGTATAATGTTGTCGTAAATGGTCATAAAGTGTTTTTTTTTATTGAAGAAAATTGTGTAAAAGTATATGTATGTTAATTTATGTATTAAGTTTTATTTTTTGGTTTCATTTTGAGCTTAAAATAAATGAAATAAATTTTTTATTTAATTTAAGCTGAAAATGAATTATGACTGCATGTTGATTTTCCTCGAAATAGAAAACAATTAATTAATTAATTAATGTTTTAAATATTGAAAGGTAATTTTATTACAGTTACGTATAATATAAATAAATATCACTATTTTTTTCTTCTGTGATAAATTTCAAAGCATGAAATGCAAAGTTCAACATTACAATCTGGACAGTAATACCGAGTTTCTTTCCTGCATCTTATATTGCTTTCATCTTTTATGGAACAACAAATTTTTCATTCTCTTGATGGTTGCCGTTTCTTAACAGTGCAATATATCTGTCTAATAAAATGCCTTTTAGTCAAACGTTTGGGGTTATTATCTAAGCTTAGCCAGCCTCTTTTTGCCACGGTATCTGATATCAAATATTTTTCAAAGAGTTCATCTACTTAAGAAAATCAAACATCAAATGAGATTTTTTACATTTCTTTTCGTAAATAAGGTACGATTTCAAAATAGTTTAATATAACACAATACATATAGTCTGGTACTGCCTAATTGGTCCATATGAAGAATAGATTGAGAAATAAACATGACTCCTGTCACAAGAAATATTTTTAAAAAATATTTTTGGCACATTACTTTTGAACACTCCAAGAAATAGAAGGCGAAACTTTCCCCCATCATTTTGACGAGAGCGAGAATGAAGCGATTAACAAAATTACATCATGATACTAGAATTCTTCAGTGTATTGAAATAGATATGTAATTTTTCAAATGCATAAATATTTTAATTTGTTATTATTCTTATAAAATTAACTGATTTTGTTTTTAATCATTCTATATGAAGATTTCATCAGAAATAAATTTTTGTTAAGGAGTTTAAATATGAGAGGTAAATCCTTATTTTTAAGTTATTATATTGTAGAATTACAAGCTGAAAGAAATTTCTTTTCTGAAATTAATGGGCATGAATAGCCAAATGAAGACCACAGTTAAGTGAAAGTTTCACACAATGGACAATT
>CM063501.1:25459402-25466902 GCA_032207245.1 Pardosa pseudoannulata
TATATATATATATATATATATATATATATATATATATATATATATATATATATATATATATATATATATATATATATATATATATATATATATATATATATATATATATATATTAAGAATTATAATTATTATTAATTAATGACAATAAGTTTAACCTCAAATTTTAATTTGACAATAGTTTAGCATTAAGAATTAAAAGAATTTAGAATTATATGTTTTATAATATAAATAATATTACTGAAAGTTCGAATGCATAAATTATAAAACTAATAATTTTCAGTTACTAACTACCAGATATCTGCAATTTCAAAAGTTTTAAAATATAATTATATCTGCAAATATTATACAATAAACTATATAATTTTACTGCACATTCATAATATCCTGTTGTAGCATACTTATGCAGGATGTAATATCATTTCTACATATGTTACGATAATTGTTTACAATCATATTTATCCCTTTCGCAAATCGCATGCATATACTTAAGCTTATTATATTTATTTTTAGGTTTTATTACTGACATCACTTGTAGCTGTAGCCTATACTCAAATAGGATTAGGAAAAATAGAACAACTGGAAGGTGTAAGTAAACAAAATTATTTAATTTAACATCGAGATTTGTATTCGAGTAAAGGTAACAATATTTCTTTTGGTTATCGCATTAGGATAATCGCATGATTATAAAATTAGTATGCTATGTGTACTGCATTTCATACGCCATAATAATCCTTATCCGCACGGAAACCGATAAAAATAACAAATTCTTAAGAATCTGATAAAAATAGCAATGTACACGCAATGAAATCGAACAAATCCTTTTCTTTAAAATGGTATAAAGGTAGTGTTCTTACTATGTATTTATCATATCAGCACTGACGAAGATTTATCTATTTCTATAGTCACCTGTGATGTTCAAATTTTACACTAAAATTTTAATTTTAGTGCTTTACTTAGAAATTACGTTTAGGATATAGGTAAAATAAACTATACTTATATTTCATTCTGAAAAGTTTCTATTAAATGTATCAAATTCTGATATTTAATAACCACTATATATACATACATACATACATACATACATACATACATATATATATATATATTATATATATATATATATATATATATATATATATATATATATATATATTATATATATATATAAATATAACTATATATATATATACATATATATATTATATATATATATATATATACATTATATAAATACATATATAATATATATATATATTATATGTATTTATATATATATATTATATAAATACATATATAATATATATATATATATAAATATACATATACAATATTTATATGTATAAATATATATATATATATATATATATATATAAATATATATATATATAAATATATATAAATATATTTGTATGTATTATGTAAAACAATATATAATATATATATATATATATATAATACATATATATTATTGAAGCTCTGAGATCTACTGTTTACTCCGTATATATGATCTATAATTTAATATGTATTTAACTATAAAATGTACCACAGTTTTAATTAATATTACGTGTGACATTTTAATTTTAATTTATTGTTATTTAACCACATATTTAGACTAAAGTATTTTATAAATGTTAAAACTTCTTATAACTTTAAATCTACAGACAAATTCTACTCATTTATTATATATTGCTTTCTTTTTTTATTCTATCAGTTTATGGAGTATACAAAAAATATGCAAATTTAACATAAAAATATTTTTGAAGAACATTCAAATATTTAAAAAATTATATAAATTTTTTAAATGTTGTAACATTTGTAACAATGAACTTTATTTTTTATTAAAATGTTTAATTTTTTTACATACAAATGATTAGTTTGACATCTAAGTAATTTTTTTTTCAAATTTTAACTGTTAAAATAAAAAGAAATATGATCCTACCTCTTTCATTTTTTATTTGCTTGAATGGACCTACAAAAATAACCTTAAAATCTTGGTTACTATTAGTAAATATTCTTCAAAACTCACATTCTTGAGATTGAAAGTTTTAAGATGCTATCTAAACCTTACTTTTTCTTACCTGTTTGATAGACCTACACTCCCAAAAGTTTTGGTTACACCATAAATAATATTCTAGAATGGAACTGTCAAATTGAAAGGGTTAAGATGATATCTAACTATCATTATTTGTTTGTATGGATCTAGAAACCCAACATAACAATTTTGGTTATAAATGTGAATAAATATTTTTCAAATCGAATTGTTGAGATTCAAAGAATTAGGATGTAATTTAATCACTTTTTACATATTTTGGTGGATTTACAAACCCCAATCTAAAAAATTTGGTCACAATATGAGTAATATTCTTAGATTGAAATTCTTGAAATACAAATTAAGATGTTATAATAACCATTCTTACTTGTTTGAATTAACATGAAAAATATTTTTCAAATCGGAATTGTTGAGATTCAAAGAATTAGGTTGTAATCTAATAATCACTTTTTATATGTTTTGATGGATTTACAAACCCCCAATCTAATAAATTTGGTTACAATCTGAGTAATATTCTTGAGATTGAAATTCTTGAAATACAAAGGGTTAAGATGTTATCTATAACCATTTCTTACTTTCTTGAATTAACATAAAATATTTTTCAAATCGGAATTGTTGAGATTCAAAGAATTAGGTTGTAATCTAATAACCACTTTTTACATGTTTTGGTGGATTTACAAACCCCCAATCTAATAAATTTGGTTACAATATGAGTAATATTCTTCAGATTGAAATTCTTGAAATACAAAGAGTTAAGATGTTATCTAATAACCATTTCTTACTTGTTTGAATTAACATAAAAAATAATTTTCAAATCGGAATTGTTGAGATTCAAAGAATTAGGATGTAATCTAATAACCACTTTTTACATGTTTTGGTGAATTTACAAACCCTCAATCTAATAAATTTGGTTACAATATGAGTAATATTCTTCAGATTGAAATTCTTGAAATACAAAGGTATAAGATGTTATCTAATAACCATTTCTTACTTGTTTGAATTAACATAAAAAAATATTTTTCAAATCGGAATTGTTGAGATTCAAAGAATTAGGATGTAATCTAATAACCACTTTTTACATGTTTTGGTAAATTTACAAACTCCCAATCTAATAAATTTGGTCACAATATGAGTAATATTCTTGAGATTGAAATTCTTGAAATACAAACGGTTAATATGTTATCTAGTAATCATTTCTTACTTGTTTGAATACACATAAAAAAATATTTTTCAATCGGAATTGTTGAGATTCAAAGAATTAGGTTGTAATCTAATAACCACTTTTTACATGTTTTGGTGGATTTACAAACCCCCAATCTAATAAATTTGGTTACAATATGAGTAATATTCTTCAGATTGAAATTCTTGAAATACAAAGGGTTAAGATGTTATCTAATAACCATTTCTTGCTAGTTTGAATTAACATGAAAAATATTTTTCAAATCGGAATTGTTGAGATTCAAAGAATTAGGATGTAATCTAATAACCACTTTTTACATGTTTTGGTGGATCTACAAACCCCCAATCTAATAAATTTGGTTACAATCTGAGTAATATTCTTCAGATTGAAATTCTTGAAATACAAAAGGTTAAGATGTTATCTAAAAACCATTTCTTACTAGTTTGAATTAACATGAAAAATATTTTTCAAATCGGAATTGTTGAGATTCAAAGAATTAGGATGTAATCTATACAACTTTTTACATGTTTTGGTGGATTTACCAAACCCCCATCAATAAATTCTGTTTACATCTGAAGTATTTTATTAGATTGAAATTCTTGAAATACAAGGATATAAGATGCTTACAAACCCCCAATCTAATAAATTTGGTTACAATCTGAGTAATATTCTTCAGATTGAAATTCTTGAAATACAAAGGGTTAAGATGTTATCTAGTAATCATTTCTTACTTGTTTGAATACACATAAAAAAATATTTTTCAATCGGAATTGTTGAGATTCAAAGAATTAGTAAGAATTAGTCAAGGAATTGTAATCTAATCCCCCCTTCTTAACATATTTGGGTGGATCTACAAACCCCGAATCTAATAAATTTAATTACAATATAAGTAATATTCTTCAGATTGAAATTCTTGAAATACAAAGGGTTAAGATGTTATCTAATAACCATTTCTTGCTAGTTTGAATTAACATGAAAAATATTTTTCAGATCGGAATTGTTGAGATTCAAAAAATTTGTATGTAATCTAATCCCCACTTCTTAACATGTTTGGGTGGATCTACAAACCCCGAATCTAATAAATTTAATTACAATATGAGTAATATTCTTCAGATTGAAATTCTTGAAATACAAAGGGTTAAGATGTTATGCAATAACCATTTCTTACTTGTTTGAATTAACCTACAAATCCCAACATTAACAATTGTCTTTATGCTATAAATTCTCCAGATTGGTATTTTTTCGATACAGAGGTTTGATACATCACCTAACGATCATTTTATTACTTATATTAATAGCCCTACAAACCTCAACCTTACAATTTCGGCTACGCCATAAGAGACGCACACGGAGAACAGACAAGACATGAATCCAGCGACGGAGCAGGGAGAGTAACAGGTAGTTACAGCTTTGTCGATGAGAGGGGAATCGAAAGAATTGTTCAATATATTGCAGACCACCTTGGATTCCGAGCCAAAATAATTACAAATGAACCAGGAACCGCTAACCAGCACCCTGCAGGAGTAATCATGGAATCTTCACATGGCTGAAAATATAATTGTGAGTATATATAAAAATGTCTTAAATCAAAATATTCTCATAATTTAGTTAGGAAAAATGAAAAGTCAATGAGAAACTTTTCGGTCATGCATACTTAACCCTTTAAAGGTCACCAAAATAAATTCATGGGAATTTAATGTAATTTGTTTATAAATGTTATCTATAAGCCTTGTATATGTAAAATATATAAATTTTCTTTACATTCCTTAGAAGGGTATGCCTTAGAGGATACCAAATTAGGGTTTGAGAAGTGGTTTAACTGACTAACCCCTACCCTTGTACAGCTTGAACATTATGCCTTTTTAAAAGTTTAACTATACTGGAAGAACAATAAATGATAATCCTTAAACTGGTATAATAAATAAATAGCTTAACAACTTAAAAGTGTTGTTTGTATAGATACTTTTATTTGAGGTCATACATAAGATAAATTGAATCTGACTTCTCAAGTACAGAAAGTTTAAATACATATATTTCAATAGAAAAAGAAATAAATAAGTTAAACGTAGAACTATCATCTGTTATATATTTAAAATATCAAAAATATAATATGTATAAAATGTATAATATGTATATATAAAATGTATAAAATATGTAAAATATATAAAATATATAATGTATTATATATATATATATATATATATATATATATATATATATATATATATATATATATATATATATATATATATATATATATATATATATATATATATATATATATATATATATATATATATATATATATATATATATATATAAATCGAAAACTCATCCATGTCTCCAAAAAGTTTTTTTTTTAATTGCAAAAGCTCTTGATTCTACATCATTGGCTTCCATATATCACAGATGTATGAGATTGGAGCCGTAAATAATTATAAAAAGATAAAGTAAAGTAATCCAAAAAGTAAAGTTAAAAAAAAAAAAAGATGTTTAATAGGTGGTTTTGCTACGAAACCACTGTCCGTTAAAGGGTTAAGGCAATCATTTATTTAATATAAAACCATATTAGCTCAGAAAATAACACATTTTTATCTCAGTAGACTGTGAAATATAGCTGAAAATGAGAAGTATAAGAATTATTTTCTTTAAACTGCTTATCATTCTAGAAGAAATGAAGTTATTATTGAAAAATACGATATAACTATTACTAATGAGAAATTTTAATAATGATTTTTTCAACATTTACAGTTTTTGATTTTATGAATGTTTGAACCACTTCAATTATATGTCTAACTGTCATATTCATTTGAAATTTAGATTTACTTATTACCTAACTTAATTAGAAATTAATGTACATCGAGTCTCTAAAATAAATTTCTTATATTAAAGATAACTTTGCATAAATTTTTTATACAAAGATATAATTGTATTTAATATATTTATATATATATATATATATATATATATATATATATATATATATAATATTTTACTTGAATGCTAATTATCACATAGTTTTCATTTTTAAGTCTAAAAGGTACCTTTACAATTTTTTTAAGTCTAAAAGGTATTGCAAAAGTCCTATTATTTGTAAAAGAAATGCGCTTAGAACATTTTGAATAAAGCTACTTTAAAATAATAAACCCCTAATTACATAATTAATATTATATTTGCTATTTTATCCCAATTTTAATAAATGAAAACCAAATATCAAATTTTCAAGCAGGCAATTAGCAAATTTTAATCATTTAAAATAAAAATTAGTTTTGAAAATTCATTGTTGCTTTAAACATTTTTAAGTATAAATTTCTTTATCAGAGCTTCGCAGATATCAATAGGTTGACTCCTGTCTTTGGAATATTTACACATAAGATTTAATAAAACTATAAATCCCTCTATGAATATAATATTTGGTGGTCACATTGAATATGATATAAGATTATGACTCATTAGGTTTAACGATATTTATTAAAAAAAACTAAACCTCTATAAAATAAAGTTTTTTCCTTCAACACTGTATTTTTTTTATGTATTTAAATAATAATTTCCAAATACCAAATAGAGAACGATTTTGTGCTTTAAACTCTCTATACATTATTTTAGATGATTTAAAAATGAAAATTTGAGAAACAAAGGATACTAATGAATTTTTTAATAAGTTTCACCAGTATTGAATTTTATTGCATGACTGTAAATGTTTTTTTAAATTTTGTATATATTAATAATATTTAACAGTTTGATCCACCATTTTTAATTTTTTAATATTAGAGCATAAACTTATCAAATTTTGCATACATTAAATGTTTTAAATTAAAATTATATCACCTCTAGGTATAACAATATACACCTATGTAATGACAGTTTAATTACTTCCCTTAAATATTGTGGTATAGAAGTTTTACTGCATTATTATATATTATGTATATATTTAAAAACAATTTCATTGTATAAATATTATTTAGAGAATATTTTAGACTTAAATATTTAAAGAAAATGTATTTGTAATTTACAGTAATCAAAACTTTTATGTGTATTTTATTTATTTTTTATTTTTCGAATTAGTTTAACTTTAAATATACATTTAAAAACATTTTATAATTTATTACAAATAAAAGAAACATTTTTTATATATATAACCTAGAAAAATCTCTATTAGTTTATATAGTTGAATACTGTTACAAATGAACTCACGAAGCATACAATGTGATTTTTGATGACATCCCAAGATACAGAAACCATTAGAGAACCGTTACGGTCCATTTAAATA